>CM035425.1:114657302-115088620 GCA_020310875.1 Ceratopteris richardii | reverse complement strand
TGTATGTATATATATATGTATACATATATATATACATATGTGTATATATATATATGTATACATACACGTGTGTGTGTGTGTGTGTGTGTGTGTGTGTGTGTGTGTGTGTGTGTGTGTGTGTGTGTGTGTGTGTGTGTGTGTGTGTGTGTGTGTGTGTGTGTGTGTGTGTGTGTGTGTGTGTGTGTGTGTGTCTTACGTCCGCATGCATGTACACAATGTTTACATGCATTCATGCAGCCACATGAGCGTACAAGTATGAATATGATTGCATGTACATATGTATGTGTGTGCATTTACATGTGTCCATATGTCTGTGACAGATTTGAGAATGCTCTGGTGACTGAATACAGGTGATCTTATGTTGACGTCAAGAGGGCTAAGTGGAAAAGAAAGACAATGCACAGGCTCAAGATGAAGCACAAAATAGACAATGCAAAGATCAAAGTAGCTTATATCTTCTATCTATTCGTTTTTGGCTTTGTGGCTACTGGATCTAACCAGATTGAGCAACTGTTCATGATAATCAATATGGTGGTGAGATTGTGTACGAGGCTTATAACTTGAACCCATTGAGTAAAAAGTTTATATTTACTATGGCAGGAAAAAAAAAAGCATTTTTGTGTGTATATGAACAAATACATACATGTTTTTTGTCCATATGCATGTTCTTTTGGCCAGAAACAAATTTGAATGTATATGAATAGAAACATACACTGATGTAAACATTTTATCCAAGGACTAGAATACTATGTGCATTTGACATAAATCATCAGGACCTTGTATCCAACTTTTTTTCACAATGGACCAAAATATCTGCTTCGAAAAAATAGATTTAGTGAGGGCATGAAAGTTGAAACCTTGTGCTGATGCATCAAGACCAGATAATGGAACAGATTCTACAACACCAGCAATAACAACGTTCTTAAGAAAGCCTCTTCTTTTCATGCGACCTGCAGGAAAAAAAAAAACGGATTGGAAAAGGTGTATGGAGATAGGGACGGGAGGAAAGCTGTTCAGCTACTCAAATGTAAAAGATTGTCAAAAGAGTATCTCGATAGCCATTTTGTTTAAATATACATAGTGAACAGACAGAAATGTGTTTTTAAGTGCATTACATATACGTTAAAAAACTCCACAATTACTGAGGAAAAAAAAGGGAACTTTGAATATGTCTTAAAGTCAATCAACCAGCTATCTTGTATCGTAGGCACCTTATTATGCAGTTTTTTCGTATCCAGGCTTGTACCATAGCTTTTGCCAAACAAGATCATGTTATAACACCTCCTAAAGATTAAGGACACGAAAGAACAATTGATTGTTGTAATTAATGAAATTGCAATGCCTTATCAATGAAGAGCTTGTTTCTATGTTGCTACAAGATGTTTGATACTTCAACAGCTGAGCAACCAAACACATTACCTGGGAGTGCAGGTTTTTCAGTTCACTTGAGCTTGCTTCTCAAATACTGTCACATGCATAATCAACTTTTTTGGACATGTCATGAGAGTTAGAAAGATTGTCCTTACTACTCCTAACAGATATATTTTCACAATATCAGATGCTTTACATGTGATGGGGATAAAAAAGAACTTGTTATCATTGTCAGCATTGGTCAAGATCTGCTTAGCAATTAAATCTATTTAGAATACATGTGAAATTCGTGATTTCTCGAATGGTGATAGGATTATTGCTTCTAGTATTCTAAGTCATGGACAATTAAAAATTATGGCAGATCAATTGTTGATTTAGCATGTGTAATTCCAGAATAGCATCCCATTTCAAATGCAAAACAATGGTATGCATGCTTTGACAATCAAAATATTCCAATTGTGAATATTTTTCCTCTATCAAAGATGGAGTGAGGGACGGGCATAAAATGCAACTTTTTCACGATGATGTTTGTCATCCTATGCAAACATCATCATTACATAATCACATGAACTTTGTGACTTCGTAGATGAACTTTCTAAGCACGCATAGGCACTATCTCCTCGAAGCAAGCTCTGAAGTGCTTTCCTGCTTTAAATAGGTTCTAGTTATAGCTGAAAATTTGTCAGCATTTGAAATAGACACCCTCAATTCTGATCAAGGGAAAGAGTACATGTCTTCTAAATTTAAATGCATTTCTAGCTAAAGCCTAAGACTGGGATAAAACTCCAATGTACAATATAGTATACACCTCCAAAAAATGGTGTTGCTAAGAGGGAGGACATATTTCTCAAGGAAATGGGAAGATGCACAATCAAGAGTCTAAAAAGTGTTTTTCTACTTTGAAAAGGTTCAAGGTATACGTGAAAATTTGTCAGCGTGTAAAATACATAGCTTCCATTCTAATCCAAGGAGTACATGTTTTCTAAACTTTATGCATTTCTAGCTAAGCATAGGATAATATTCTAGTGTATAGGGCCATATACACCTCAAGAGAATGGTGTTGTTGAGAGGAAAACATATATATCATGTAAACGGCATCATGCATCATCAAAATGTTGAAAAATAAAGAGCAAGCTTAGAAGATTATTTGGATATTCAAAAAGTGAAACAAGGCTTGGATAATACAAAATCCATGACTCCTTATCCATTAGAAGAGAAAGGAAACACCACAGGACTCACAAGGGAGCTCGAAGATCAAAAAGAGCTAATGGAAAGCCAAGCATCAAGCAAAGGGTAGGTGAAGAGTTACACATTCATTAGGTGAAGAGTTACACATTCATCTATACATGAAGGAAGGGCACATTTTTGGGGCTAAGCATTGAAGTGAAGGACCTAGCAAGTGCCCAAGGACCAAGGAGCATCCCCAAGTAGTATCAATACCTTCTTATCTCTTTAGACAAACTTTTCATAAGCTTTATGCACTAGACCCTCTCTCTCTAGTGTATTTTCTCATACATAGTCATCTTGTAACCATTGTTTCTCTGTGTATAGATCATCTTGTAAAGATCTTACACTTGAATGAAAGCTTATCTCACATAGTTTGCGTATATGAAATATCTCGGTATGAACATAGTGCTAGTGTGAGTTATTGTTGAATCTCTATGACCTAAATTTCTGCACAATTGGACAAACAGGTAGTCTGTCATAGAATAGAGAGTTTCCTGACCTATACTCGCCCATATTGAGTGATTGTTGGCTCACTTGGAAGCTAACAGAGTCTACTAGGTGTGGAAAAAATCTTGGAACCATTGTATTTTAAGAAGGTGATCAAATTGATTGATCCAAGTCAAACCATTTTAAGAAGTAGGCTAGGAGGCCTGCTTGGGCTCATTGTGCTTTTGTTTATATACATAGAAGATTTATTCCCCACAGATGGTATCAGAGCTTTGGAGCTTGGATCAGGACTAGGGCACTGCAAGGGAGGAGGTGCTCATCAAAGAAAGAAAGAAGAGAATCACAAAGGATTGCTTGAAAAGGTAAACTCTATATCACAATCTCTTTTCAATGGCAGATTTGAAGGTGGAGTTGTTGGACAAGGACAACTACCAACCCTCGAGGTTTAGGGTTAGAAATGACCTAAACGGCAAAGGATTATGGCCCATCGTCAGTGGAGAAGAAAAAAAGAACTTATGTAGACCTTAAAGACAAAGCCATTACCAATGCACAAAGGAAGGAGCTCAAAAAGTAGGAAGAGAAGAATAGGAGAGCACGTCATCTCCAAGTCATCTCCAACACCATGGTTGGACATATACAAAAGTTTGACAATGCCAAGGATATATGGGATGCTTTGGAAAAGGTTTATTCAACCTCCACAAGAGTAGGAAGATGAAGCTCAAGAATGAGCTAAACACCATGAAGAAAGGAAGTAGCTAAAGTATGATTGAGTACACACTCAAAATCAAAGACCTAAAGGATCAATTACCATTAGTGAAGAGGTGGAAGAAGAGGAAGAGGGAGAGGCTACAATAATCAATGCTACAATAATCAAGGCAATCACCAAAGCAAAGAAGTTCTACATCCCAATCAAAGGGAACAGGTAGAGGCAAAGGAAGAGGAGGCTACAACCCCCACAAAGGTATGATTTGCTATAATTGTGGTATACCAAATCATATAGCTTCAGATTGCAGATATAAGAATGGTAAATCAAAGAAAACAAGGGAACTATGTGAATGCCTCAAACAAGGACAAACATGTCTTGTGAGGATGATGTATTCACCAATTTGCAAGTTTCAAAGACCAAAGGATGTGTGGAGATATGTGACAATGCTTAGCATACCATAGAGCACATTCGAAATGTGAGACTTGGAAATAACAAATCAGCCAAGGCACTTGAGAAGGTATTGCATGTTCCATCTATTGCTAAGAACCTTGTTTCAATGGGGCAAATACTAGAGAAGGGTTTGCAGGTCATATTCAATGATAAAGGATGTGTTATGTGGAGAACTCCTAAGTGTGAATCACCTCTTATCTTATTATAGATGGGCTCACACATGAGTGCCATGTGGCATCCATGTGTGTAGCCATTTGGGGTTACTCTTGATGAGGGAAGAGAGAGCTAAATGGAATGGTACGTGGCTAGGAGGAATATCTTGTTAGTAGGCTCCGTGTGCACTCCAAAATGCCCGCCAGCGGTATCTTCTTCGACCACCTCTGTTTCTACACGAGGGACTTACGAAAATGGAGGCTATCATAGGGAGAGATTCACAACACTGGTACCAAAGCAGGTGTACACGTGTATCGAGACGTCAACAAGCCCACGAAGGAGCCCAGTAATAGCCCTAGTAGGCGGCCAACTATAGGCGCGCGCAAGCAGAGACCACGGGTTCAGTGAATCTCTCCCTATGATAGCCTCCATTTTCGTAAGTCCCTCGCACAGAAATCGAGATGGTCGAAGAAGATACCGCCGGTGGGCATTTCAGAGTGCACACGGAGCCTACTAAGAAGATATTCCTCCCAGCCACGTACCATTCCATTTAGCCCTCTCTTCCCTCATCAAGAGTAACCCCAAATGGCTACACACATGGATGCCACATGGCACTCATGTGTCAGCCCATCTATAATAAGATAAGAGGTGATTCACACTTAGGAGTTCTCCACATAACATTTCCTTCCTCTTAATTCCATTTTTGTCCGCAAAAATGGTATTGGAAGGTCCTAATTGAAGAGAGACTCAATGAAACAGTACTCCCACTATATCCCCATGTATAGTAATACATGGACATATCTCCATGTTGTTTCCCCATATCCTTCCCCTTAAGAAAACCCTTGGGAAGGTAAAATAAATTTGGGAAACCGTCTCTCAAGAGTGCTAACCTGCTCCCATGTAGCACTATCTTCTGAACTATCTTTCCACTTTACTAGACACTCTTTATATAAATGACTTCTTGTCTGTTTCTCTCGAGTGCATAGTATGCTCTCAGCCTCATGTGGAATGGATTGAACAGAAATAGGCTCTATTACCTCACTATCTGGAATGAGGTTGTCAGATTCACCCAGCCTTTCTTAAGCCAGCTAACATGGAAAACTGCATGGATTTGACTATTCTCTGGAAGTTGGAGCTGGTAAGCCATCTTTCCTATTCTCTTAAGTATTTGGAAAGGTCCACAATACCTAGGAGATAATTTTGGACAAGGTCCCGTCTTCATGGTCTCAGACCTAGATGGAACTCTAAGATAAACCTTCTCTCCTACCTCAAAGTTGATGTCTCTCCTTTGAGGGTCAGCATAGGCTCTAGCCCTATCTTGAGCTCTCCTAATGTTGTCCTTAGCAAGCCTAAGCATATCGTTCATCTCTTCCAAGAAGTCCTTTGCAGCTTGAACTTTCTCATTCTGCAAGCCTACTCCATAAGGAGCTCTTGGCTGAAACCCATACATAAGCATAAATGGACTATGTCCAGTGGAAGAGTGCTTGGCACTATTATATGCAAACTCTACTATAGGTAAGTACTCTTCCCAATTAGTTTGCCTTTCATTCACATATGCTCGGAGCATATCCTCTAGGATTTGGTTAACCCTCTGTTTGCCCATCCGACTGTGGATGCTCGGCCGTACTCATGCTAAGTTTCGTATCCAACCTTTTGAAAACTGCTCTCCAAAAGTGGCTAGTAAACTTCCTATCCTGATCAGAAACTATGTCTAAAGGAAGACCATATAACCGGTATAGATTCTCTACAAAGAGCCTAGCCAACTCTGGTGTCTTCACTGTAGTACGTGTCGGAATAAACCTAGCCATTATGGTTAACCTATCCACAATTACCCAGACCGAGTCGTCCCCTCTCTATGTCTTAGGTAATCCGACTATAAAGTCCATGGAGATACTCTCCCACTTCCCATTAGGAATATCCAATGGCTGGAGTAGTCCTCCAATCCTCAACCTCTCAGCTTTATTGACCTTGCATTTGGTGCACTTAAGCACATACTCTAGGACGTCCTTATGATGTCCAGGATAATAAAACTGCCTCTTAACAAGATGATAAGTCTTGTTAACTCCTGGGTGTCCCGCACTAGGTGTGTCATGACACTCATACAAAATATGCAGTCTCATCTCAGGATCTCTAGGGACACACACCTTTCCTTTATATATCAGATATCCATCATGGACACTGTAATTCTTCCACTTGAATCCTTCTCGAGTACCCGTCGATACTCCATCCTCACTCGAAACCAGTATATCACGATCCCCATTCTCTATGGCTTCCCAAATCTTGGAATATGCAGGATCAAGCCTACATTTCCCTCGAATGGACTGAAGTAGCTCACTAGTGATCTGAGTAAAGCTAAATCCATTGAGCATAGGCATGCGGCTAAGTGAATCAGCAACTACATTAAACTTTCCTTTTCTATACCTAAGCTCATAATCAAACTCCTGAAGGATCTCTTCCCAACAAGCCTTACGACCTTTAAGGTCTGTTTGATTAGAGAACCACTTAATGCTCTCTTGATCAAACTCTATCGTAACTTAGGCACCATATGAATAATGACGCCACTTCTTCAAAGCATGGACAATTGCATACAACTCCTTCTCATAGACGGAGTAATTCCTCTGAGCCGGTTCTAGTTTCTTGCTCTCAAAAGCTACTCGTCGACCATCCTGTACTAAAACCGCTCCTATGGCAAAATCACTCGCATCAGTCTCAACCACAAAAGGTTTGTTGGGATCTACTATATGTAAAAGTGGAGCCGTAGCAATCGCTACTTTCAATTTCTCCATACTTTGCTTCTGTTCGTCTCCCCAATGAAAGGCTTTCCCTTTCCCTTTAAGCTGTTCCGTCATCGGGAGAGTAATTCAGGCATAATTCTTAATGAATCTTTGATAGAAACCTGATAAACCTAGGAAGATCCGCAGCTCTTCCAGGTTCCTTGGATGTGGCCATTCCATAATAGCCCTTACTTTTTCAAGATCCATCTGGATTCCATCCTAGGAGACTATATGCCCAAGGTATCTAACCTCTGTTTTGAAAAATTCACACTTTGACTTCTTAGCAAAGAGTGAATTTTCCCGTAGCACTTCAAATACTTTTCTTCAGTGTTCCAAGTGCTCTTCTTCTGATGTACTATAGATCAGAATGTCATCCAAAAAATCTACTACAAAATGCCCTAGATAAGGCCATAAAACACCATTCATGAGCTTCATGAAAGTGGGAGGAGCATTGGTGAGACCAAACGGAATCACCAAAAACTCATAGCGCCCATACCTAGTCCTAAATGTAGTCTTAGGAACATCCTCTACCCTAATCCTAATTTAATGATATCCTGATCTAAGGTCAAGTTTGGTGAAATACCTAGCTTGATGTAACTGATCCAATAGATCTTCCAATCTAGGCATTGGAAACTATTTTTGATAGTTACCTTATTAAGTGCTCTATAGTCTATACATAGCCTCATAGAGCCATCTTTCTTTTTAACTAGGAGCATTGGCGATGCCGAAGGTGAGTTACTAGGTTTAATGAATCCCTTATCTAAATAATCTTCCTCTCAACTTCCTCATGCTGAGAAACACTAAGCCTATAAGGTGGCTTACAAATAGGGTTAGTGTTAGTAACTACCTCAATGGCATGGTCAATGTCCCCTCTCTCAGGTGGTAGCCCTCTAGGTAAGTCAGTGGGAAAAACATCTCTATATTCAAACATAAGATCCTTAAAACTTTTAACCACACACTCTTGCAAGAAAGAATAATAGAAAGTCCTATCCATATTTACATTTCTAGCATGAAAATATACATCATATGAATTGTCTGTACAATGCTCAATATCATGACTATACAATAAAAACATCTCCTGTACATGCTGAGAATAACAAAGACTATACAACTCTAAGGATGAAATGAGAGGTGCACTACGTACATCTCTCTGTCCCTAAATACAAACTTTACTTCCATTCTTTTCAAACTCAAGTGTGTTGTTTTTATAGCTACATTTAAGTGTATCTCCCAACCTTCATAGCCACTCTCTTCCTAACACAACGTCTGTCCTCTCCATATTCATAATTTGGAAGTCGATATGATCTGTATAGTCCTGCATCTTAACTTCCGAATTGGATACCATAGTATCCCATATCCTCTTATCTTCCCCTTGCATCATAGATACTATGTATTTATGTGCACTGGGCTGCTTGGGAATCTTTAGTTTCTTGACCAAAGTGTAGTCTATAAAATTATGAGTGGCAGAGTCATCTATCATGACTCGCACCCTCGTCCCGTATACACTACCATGAAGTTTCACTAAGTCATGTGGTCCAAACTGCGGTGACCACAATGACTGAGTCAAACAACGGGTGTGCTCTATATCCTCGTGCATCACCTCCACTCCCTTGCAACTAGAGCTCCCATGAATAGGAGGTGTCTTCACTAGGTGGATCGCCTTTTTGCCCTTTTCAGGGACCGTACTAGTCCTTGGTCCTCTTTTCTTTTCTTCCCCCTTCTTGAGTGGATAGTTCCACTTTGAATGGCTAGGAGACAAACACCTAAAACACAGGTTCTCTCTTTGGCCCTCTCAAACTGATCTATAGGTAACCTAGGCCCTTGTGATCTTTGTTTTTTAATGAGAATTTTGTTTTTTTCCCAATGGCAACTTCTTCTTGAACTTAGTCGTGCTAAGAGGCTTGAGGGGATGATCTGTCTCCATAAGAGTATATTGAGGACGGTTATGGTCCTCATAGATATGTGCATACTTGATCGCCTCTTCAAAGGTCTTAGGTGCATTCTTTCTTACCTCTCTCTTAATGGCTTTATCTAAGTCTCTAACAAACCCTCTGGTTTTCTGGAAGTCATCTAAGCCCTTAAGTTTCAAAATGATCTCTTTATAATGGAATATGTAGACTGTAAGAGGCCTACCTCTTTGGGTAATACTATCCCACTCATCCCAATTCCTCTCCTCCTCATTCTCAGGAAGAAACTCTTTTAGGAAAAGAGTTTTCAATCTGTAGGGATCGAGTGCGCCTCCTTGAGACTCATCCACTACTTATAAGCACACGGGCCAAGTGAGAGACTCGTCTCCAGCACACGATCCTGTAGTGGGGTGCCCTTCAGTTGATGCAAATCATGCCACTTTTGTAAAAAAGTGTAGATGGCATCCTTATTTCTATCTCCGTCATCCCCCGTAAAAGTAGGTGGCTTTAGGTCTTTCCGGAGGGGAGCTTCCCTACATCTCTCTCCTTTGTGCTTACTAGGAAGAGAGGTATCTTTCCTAGTAATCTCTAGAGGAAGAGGAGGAGTTTCTCTTTCTTTCCTAGCTAGGAAAGAGGTGATGTGAGTCTCAAGTGAGATCATTTGAGACTTTAGCTCTTGAATGAGAGATGTAATGTCACTTAGATCTCTCTCTAGTTTAAGGGTCTGTTCTTTCAAGTCTACAAATTGGTCATGAGTAACACACTCATCCAAAAGTTTCTCATATGTATATTCTTCTTGTTCAGGCTCTTTCTCTTCTAGTTTTTCCTCTACTTCCTGCCCCATTTCTACTTCTTCCATTCTAAAATCAAGATCCTCTAGTTGCTCTTTAGATGGACAAGTGTTTTCTATTATTTGTTTCCCTTTAGACTCCATGTTTCACTTCCCTTCCCCCATTTGCTAACTAGAGTATGTGAAAAGAAATGGAAGTAAACCTTGAATATGCAAGAAGAAGAGAAATATATCACAAGAGCACTTCCCTAGTACAAAATAAAGCTGCGGAAGCAAAATCCAAGTGATCTTTGAAGCTTGAGGTCGCTGATTTTGAATCCTCGCCAGGCGCAAACAAAAATTTGAAATGTTTGGTTGGTCCGGGGAGGTTCTTATCACCAAAAACCAACAAGAACAATGCCAAAACCATGTAGCAATAGCCCCAACCAGGCAAACTGAGTGAAAATGAAACACTTTTGAAATTTGACAGTCCTCACGAGTCCAAAAAATGTAATCCTTCACCTGTACTTCAAAGATATAGAGCTATCCTAAGTGAAAAAAGTGGATTTGGACGCCGGATGATGAAAAACTAGGCCCGGAAGTGGCCACCTAGTTCCTGCTGAAGCGCTGCAGAGAGATTTTGGTTGACCAATCTTGTCCAAATCCAACAAGGATGGTTTCTAAGCGAAGCTTAGGAGTGGAGCTTCGTAATGTGAAAAAAATTTCTGAAATCGGACGACGTATGACCAAGCTATGGTGCGGAGAAGATGGGTATGTCACGGTTAGGAAGTGGAAAAGCTAATCTTCAGGGAAGGGTGACTTTGAGAACCCATAACTGAGAACCTGAAGCTCTTTGAGACAAACCCATGACCATATCCCATATCCACAACCCATACTACATGTATACATCATAGTTTTCCCCAAATTCTAATCCATAGCATTCTTTTTCCTCCCCCATTTTTTAAGAAAAACTCGATTTCATGGACTCCTTTACCTTCTCCAATGGACTTTTTCTCCCCAAATGGGCTCGCAGCAGCAGCAAAAGAAGGCTCAAATTGTCCCATATATGAGGCCGCAGCGCCCTTTTCGAACTATATAATGAGGGTCCTTCTCATAGATCCTTCACCCAAGAGGGAGGAAGGAGGGAGGAAGGCCAGTCGGCTGAACCCGTGGTCTCTGCTTGCACACGCCTGTAGTTGGCCGCCTACTTGGGCTATTACTAGGCTCCTTCGTGGGACTGTTGACTCCTCGATACACGTGTACGCCTTCCTCCCTCCTTCCTCCCTCTTGGGTGAAGGATCTATGAGAAGCACCCTCATTATATAGTTCGAAAAGGGCCTTGCGGCCTCATTTATGGGACAATTCGAGCCTTTTGCCGCTGCTGCGAGCCCGTTTTGGGGAGAAAAGTCCATTGGAGAAGGTAAAGGAGTCCATGAATTCGAGTTTTTCTTAAAAATTGGGGGAGGAAAAAGAATGCTATGGATTAGAATTTGGGGAAAACTATGATGTATACATGTAGTATGGGCTGTGGATATGGGATATGGATCATGGGTTTGCCTTGAAGAGCTTCAGGTTCTCAGTTATGGGTTCTCAAAGTCACCCTTCCATGAAGATTAGCTTTTCCACTTCCTAACCATGACATACCCATCTCCTCCGCACCATAGCTTGGTCATACGACATCCGATTTAAGACATTTTTATCACGTTACAAAGCTGCAATCCTAAGCTTCGCTTAGAAACCATCGGATATTGGATTCGGACAAGATTTGGTCGACCAAAATCTCTCTGCATCCTTCAACAGGAACTCGGCAGCCACTTCCGGCTTAGTTTTTCATCATCCGGCATCCAAATTCACTTTTTTCACTTCGGATAGCTCTATATCATTGAAGTACAGGTGTTGGATTACATTTCTTGGACTTACGAGGACTGTCAAATTTCAAAAGTGTTTCAATTTCACTCAATTTGCCCGGTTGGGGCTATTGCTACATGGTTTTGCCATTATTCTTGTTGGTTTTTGGTGATTAGAACCTCCCCGGACCAACTGAACATTTCAAATTTTTGTTTGGGCCTGGCGAGGATTCAAAATCAGCGATCTCAAGTTCCAAATATCACTTGGATTTCGCTTCTGCAGCTTTATTTTGTACCAAGGAAATGCTCTTGTGATATATTTCTCTTCTTCTTGCATATTCAAGGTTTACTTCCATTTCCTTTCACATACTCTAGTTAGCAAGCGGGGGAAGGGAAGTGAAACATGGAGTCTAAAGGGAAACAAATAATAGAACACACTTCTCCATCTAAAGAGCAACTAGAGGATCCTGATTTTAGAATGGAAGAAGTAGAAATGGGGCAGGAAGTAGAGGAAAAACTAGAAGAGAAAGAACCTCAACAAGAAGAATGTACATATGAGGAACTTCTGGATGAGTTTGTTACTCATGAACAATTTGTAGACTTGAAAGAACATACCCTTAAACTAGAGAGATATTTAAGTGGCATTACAGCTCTCATTGAGCAGCTAAAGTCTCAAATGATCTCACTTGAGACTCACGTCACCTCTTTCCTAGCTAGGAAGGAAAGAGAAACTCCTACTCTTCCTCTAGAGATGACTAGGAAAGATACCTCTCTTCCTAGTAAGCACAAAGGAGAGAGCTCTAGAGAAGCTCCCCTCCTGAAAGACCTAAAGCCACCTACTTTTAGAGAGGATGACTGAGGAAATAAGGATGCCATCTATACTTTTTTACAAAAGTGGCATGATTTGCATCAACTGAAGGGCACCCCACTAGAGTACCGTGTGCTAGAGGCGAGTCTCTCGCTTGGCCTGCGTGCTTATAAGTGGTGGATGACTCTCAAGGAGGCGAACTCGATCCCTACAGATTGGACTTAGTTTGAAACTCTTTAAAAGAGTTTCTTTTTGAGAATGAGGAGAGGAATTGGGATGAGTGGGATAGGATTACCCAGAGAGGTAGGCCTCTTAAGGTCTACATATCCCAATATAGAGAGATCATTTTAAAACTTAAGGGCTTAGATGACTTCCAGAAAACCAGAGGGTTTGTTAGAGACTTAGATAAAGCCATTAAGAGAGAGGTAAGAAAGAATGCACCTAAGACGTCAGAGGAGGAAATCAAGTATGCACAGATCTATGAGGACCATAACCGTCCTTAATGTACTCCTATGGAGACCGATCAGCCCCTCAAGCCTCTTAGCGACTAAGTTCAAGAAGAAGTTTCCATTTGGGAAAAACAAAATTTTCATTAAAAAACAAAGATCACAAGGGCCTAGGTTACATACAGATCAGTTTGAGAGGGCCAAGGGAGAGAACCTTTGTTTTAGGTGTTTGTCTCCTAGCCATTCACAGTGGAACTGTCCACTCAAGAAGGGGGAAGAAAAGACAAGAGGACCAGAGACTAGTTTCAAGGGCAAAAAGGCGGTCCACCTAGTGCAAACACTTCATATTCATGGAAGCTCTAGTTGCAAGGGAGTGGAGGTGATTCACGAGGATATAAAGCACACCTGTTGTTTGACTCAGTCATTATGGTCACCGTAGTTTAGACCACATGACTTAGTTAAACTTCATGGTAGTGTATACGGGACCAGGGTGCGAGTCATAATAGGTGACTCTGCCACTCATAATTTTATAAACTACTCTCTAGTCAAGAAACTAAAGATTCCCCGGCAGCCCAGTGCACATAAATACATAGTACCTATGATGCAAGGGGAAGACAAGAGGATATGGGATACTATGGTATCCAATTTGGAAGTCAAGATGCAAGACTATACAGATCATATGGACTTCCAAATTATGAATATGGAGAGGACAGACCTTGCGTTAGGAAGAGAGTGGCTATGGGGGTTGGGAGACATACTTAAACGCAGCTATCAAAACAACACACTTGAGTTTGAAAAGAATGGAAGTAAAGTTTATATTCAGAGAGAGAGACATGTACCTAGTGCACCTCTCATTTCATCCTTAGAGTTGTATAGTCTTTATTATTCTCAGCATGTACAGGAAATGTTTTTATTGTATAGTCATGATATTGAGCATTGTACAGACAGTTCATCAGATCTATATTTTCATGCTAGAAATGTAAATATGGACAGGACTTTCTATTATTCTTTCTTGCAAGAGTGTGTGGTTAAAAGTTTTAAGGATCTTATGTTTGAGTATAGAGATGTTTTTCCCACCGACTTACCTAGAGGGCTACCACCTGAGAGAGGGGACATTGACCATGCCATTGAGGTAGTTACTAACACTAACCCTATTTGTAAGCCACCTTATAGGTTTAGTGTTTCTCAACATGAGGAGGTTGAGAGAAAGTTACAGGATTATTTAGATAAGGGCTTCATTAGACCTAGTAACTCACCTTGGGCATCGCCAATGCTCCTAGTTAAAAAGAAAGATGGCTCTATGAGGCTATGTATAGACTATAGAACACTTAATAAGGTAACTATCGAAAATAGGTTTCCAATGTCTAGATTGGAAGATCTATTTGATCAGTTACATCAAGCTAGGTATTTCACCAAGCTTGACCTTAGATCAGGATATCATCAAATTAGGATTAGGGCTGAGGATGTTCCTAAGACTGCATTTAGGACAAGAGATGGGCACTATGAGTTTTCGGTGATGCCTTTTGGTCTCATCAATGCTCCTCCCACTTTCATGAAGCTCATGAATAGTGTTTTACGGCCTTATCTAGAGCACTTTGTAGTAGATTTTTTGGATGACATTCTGATCTATAGTGCATCAGAAGAGGAGCACTTGGAACACTTAAGAAAAGTATTTCAAGTGCTACAGGAAAATTTACTCTTTGCTATGGAGTCAAAGTGTGAATTTTTCAAAACAGAGGTTAAATACCTTGGGCATATAGTCTCCCAGGACGGAATCCAGATGGATCCTGAAAAAGTAAGGGCTATTATGGAATGGCCACATCCAAGGAACCTGGAAGAGTTGCAGATCTTCCTAGGTTTATCAAGTTTCAATCGAAGATTCATTAAGAATTATGCCAGAATTGTTGTCCCGATGATGGAACAGCTTAAACGGAAAGGGAAAGCCTTTCATTGGGGAGACAAACAGAAGCAAAGTATGGAGAAATGGAAAGTAGCAATTGCTAGAGCTCCACTTTTACATATAGCAGATCCCAACAAACCTTTTGTGGTTGAGACTGACGCGAGTGATTTTGCCATAGAAGCAGTTTTAGTACAGGATGGTCAACCAGTAGCTTTTGAGAGCAAGAAACTAGAACCGGCTCGGAAGAATTACTCCGTCTATAAGAAGGAGTTGTATGCAATTGTCCATGCTTTGAAGAAGTAGCGTCATTATTTATATGGTGCCAAAGTTACAATAGTTATTTATATGGTTTCATAGAAACTAGAACCGGCTCAGAAGAATTACTCCGTCTATAAGGAGTTGTATGCAATTGTCCATGCTTTGAAGTAGTGTCATTATTTATATGGTGCCAAAGTTACAATAGTGTTTGATCAAGAGAGCATTAAGTGGCTCTCTAATCAAAAAGACCTTAAAGGTCGTAAGGCCCGTTGGACAGAGACCCTTCAGGAGTTTGATTATGAGCTTAGGCATAGGAAGGAAAAGTTTAATGTAGTTGTTGATTCACTTAGCCACATGCCTATGCTCAATGGACTAAGCTTTACTCAGATCGCTAGTGAGCTACTTGAGTCCATTCGAGGGAAATGTAGGCTTGATCCTACATATTCCGAGATTTGGGAAGCCATAGAGAATGGGGATCGTGATATACGGGTTTCCAGTGAGGATGGAGTATCGACAGGTACTCAAGAAGGATTCAAGTGGAAGAATTACAGTGTCCATGATGGATACGTTATATAAAGGAAAGGTGTGTGTCCCTAAAGATCTTGAGATGAGACGGTATATTTTGTATGAGTGTCATGACACACCTGGTGCGGGACACCCAAGAGTTAACAAGACTTATGATCTTGTTAAGAGGCAATTTTATTGGCGTGGACTTAATAAGGACGTCCTAGAGTATGTGCTTAAGTGCACCAAATGCCAGGTCAATAAAGCTTAGAGGTTGAGGATTGGAGGACTACTCCACCCATTGGATATTCCTAATGGGAAGTGGGAGAGTATCTCCATGGACTTTATAGTCGGATTACCTAAGATATAGAGAGGGCACGACTCGGTCTAGGTAATTGTGGATAGGTTAACCAAAATGTTGAATATTATGGATCATGGGCAAGCTCCAATTGTGAGGCTTGACACATACTCACCCTTCATTATGTACCTCTTCATCATTTATGTATTTGTTGTAAGCTCAAAATGGAGCTAGCCCTAAAAATGTAAAGCCTACAGTCTTAACCTTAGAGTAGAGTGTTGAATTAAAAAGGCAAAATGTATTTATGGCTTAGGTAAAAGCCAAAATATATTTAGAGAGATGGAATACTAGAAAAAGTCATGGCCTTATCCATATGGAGTGATATGGAGCACCAAAAGCCACCCAAGCAAATGGAAGGACAAAGGACAAGAAAGGAAAGGTCAAGAGGTGAGAGAAGATGCAAGGGTAGGTGAAAAGTCCCATACCCATAGCTCTATATATAGAGCTCATTTGAACGTGAAAATTTGTGGAGATGACAAGAAGATGGTGTAGAAGCATATGTTGGTCATTCTCTCACCAATGGAGATCAGAAGGTACCTCATTTCTATGCTAGAAGGCATAAAGATATTCCAGCCGCATACCTTGTCTATACATAGTCACCTTGTAAAGGTCATATCTTTCTATGTACTTATCCAATTAATGCATATAATATCTTGTTGGAAAGCTTATCTCTTCTACTCTGTATCTAAAATATCTCTATCAGATCATTCTCCAGTAGTTACTGGGAATATTTGTTGTGAACCTCAGTTTTCTGCATAACCTGAGATGACAGGTAGTCTATCTTTGAACAGTTAGTTGCCTGGTCAAATGAACTCCAAATGGAGTGTTCTTTAGCTTGTTAGAAAGCTAAGAGAGTCTACTGTGTGTGGACAAAATTTCAGAGCCATTGGATCTCTGAGTTGTGACTGAATCAGGTTTTAGTAAGCATGTGTCTTGTAGGGCAGATTCTAGAAGAGGTTCTCTCAATTCCGCTGCGTGTATTCAAGTGTATTGGAGTGAAATTTCTCCACACAAAATGGCTAGGTTTATTCCGACACGTACTACAGTGAAGACACTGGAGTTGGCTAGGCTCTTTGTAGAGAATCTATACCGGTTATATGGTCTTCCTTTAGACATAGTTTCTGATCGAGATAGGAAGTTTACTAGCCACTTTTGGAGAGCAGTCTTCAAAAGGTTGGATACGAAACTTAGCATGAGTACGGCCGAGCATCCAGAGTCGGATGGGCAAACAAAGAGGGTTAACCAAATCCTAGAGGATATGCTCCGAGCATATGTGAATGAAAGGCAAACTAATTGGCAAGAATACTTACCTATAGTAGAGTTTGCATATAATAGTGTGAAGCACTCTTCCATTGGACATAGTCCATTTATGCTTATGTATGGGTTTCAACCAAGAGCTCCTTATGCAGTAGGCTTGCAGAATGAGAAAGTTCAAGCTGCATAGGACTTCTTGGAAGAGATGAACGATATGCTTAGGCTTGCTAAGGACAACATTAGGAGAGCTCAGGATAGGGCTAGAGCCTATGTTGACCCTCAAAGGAGAGACATCAACTTTGAGGTAGGAGAGCAGGTTTATCTTAGAGTTCCATCCAGGTCTGAAACCATGAAGACAGGACCTTGTCCAAAATTATCTCCTAGGTATTGTGGACCTTTCCAAATACTTAAGAGAATAGGAAAGATGGCTTACCCTCTCCAACTTCTAGAGAATAGTCAAATCCATCCAGTTTTTCATGTTATTCGGCTTAAGAAAAGGCTAGGTGAATCTGACAACCTCATTCCAGATAGTGAGGTAGTCAATCCATTCCACATGAGCCTGAGAGCATACTACGCACTCGAGAGAAACGGACGAGAAGTCATTTATATAAAGAGTGTCTAGTAAAGTGGAAAGTTCACAAGATAGTGCTACATGGGAGCGGGTTAGCACTCTTCAAAGACGGTTTCCCCATTTTATTTTACCTTCCCAAGGGTTTTCTTAAGGGGAAGGATATGGGGAAACAACACGGAGATATGACCATGTATTACTATACATGGGGATATAGTGGGAGTACTCTTCCATTGAGTCTCTCTTCAAATAGGACCTTCCAATACCATTTTTGCGGACAAAAATGGAATTAAGGGGAAGGAAATGTTATGTGGAGAACTCCTACATGTGAATCACCTCTTATCTTATTATAGATGGGCTCACACATGAGTGCCATGTGGCATCCATGTGTGTAGCCATTTGGGGTTACTCTTGATGAGGGAAGAGAGGGCTAAATGGAATGTACGTGGCTGGGAGGAATATCTTGTTAGTAGGCTTCGTGTGCACAAATGCCCGCCAGCGGTATCTTCTTTGACCACCTCGATTTCTGTGCGAGGGACTTACGAAAATGGAGGCTATCATAGTTAGAGATTCACAACAGGATGCTTCATAAGGAACCCTAAAAATGAAATAAGTTGCAAGGTGTATGATTAGTGAAGCACACATGCCTCTCTTTTATTGGGATGAGGTTGTTAATACATCAGTTTTCTTGATGAATATGGCACCTACAAGTGAAGTGCATGAATTGACTCTAAATGAGGCCTACTATGGCAACTTCCATTGACGGATTTGTTACAGAATAATCAAAAGTTTGTGTGGACTAGTGCACAACAGAAAGCGTTTGACACATTGAAACAAGAAGTCTCAAGTGCCCCAATTTTATTAGTGGTAGATCCCCAAAAACCTTTTGAAATAGAAACCGATGCTAGCGGCATCGTAGTTGGTGAAGTTTTAATTCAAGATGGCAAGCCAGTAGCTTTTGAAAGTAAGAGACTTTCTCCATCTCAGAGGAACTGGCTTGTCCATGAATAGGAACTATATGCGATAGTTCACGCTTTGAAGATTTGGAGACACTATTTGTATGGTGCAACTTTTAAAATCACACATTGAAGTATTTATGTTCCCAGTCTCATCTTCGGGGGAGACAGGTTAGATGGGCTGAGTTTATGCAAGAATTTCACATGGAAGTTCTATATAGAAAAGGAAAAATGAATACAATAACGGATACACTATCTCGCATTTTGCATGCTTGTAGCTTCACAATTCTTGACAGTGAGTTAATCCAATCAAAGGTTCACAGATTGAAGATGATTACTTTCAGTCTATAATTAACAAGTTGTCAGAAAATAATGAGGATAAGGCATTTTCTAATTTTCAAGTGGAGCAAGGTTTGCTCAAAAGAAAAGGAAAGATTTGTACGCATAATTTCCAAAAAGGGAAGTTTAGAAAAGGAGTTATTTTTTAGAACCACGATGTGCCGTGCAGGACATCTTGGTATTGAGAAAACTTTGCAATTGATTATATGCACTTTTTGGTGACCAAGGATGGTCAAAGATGTGAACAATTATGTAAGTCAGTGTTTTAAATCTCAAGTGAATAAGACAAAGAGGATTAGTCCATGAGGTCTCTTACAGCCACTAGAAATACCACAGTATTGTTGGGATAGTATCTCCATGGACTTCATAATGGGTTTACCTAGGACACCACGACAAAAGAATGCTATTCTTGTGGTGGTTGATCGTTTGAGCAAAATGGCACACTTTATCCCTACAAAGGAGTCATTGGAGGCTTCGCAAGTCGCAGAACTATTTATTCAAAATATTTTGACTTCATGGTCTACCTAGATCAATACTTTCAGACACGGATCCCAAGTTTATATGAAATTTTTGGAAATACGTGTTTAATAAGGTTCAAGTTCAACTCAAGATGAGTAGTGGAGAGCATGCACAGATAGACGGTCAGACCGAAAGAGTTGATCAGATACTGGAAGATATGCTACGGGTATATGTTTCACAAAACCAAACAGATTGGGATAGTTTCCTCCCATTAGTTGAGTTTTCTTATAATAGTTGCAAGCACAAGACTACTAAGCTCGCACCTTTTGAGGAGATTTATGGATTTATTTCCCACAGTCCAACTACCATTGGGTTATCCAAGAAATCTCCAAGTGCTTCACAATTTCTAACGAATATGCAAACTAACTTGAAAATAGCTCAATTCAATCTACAGCAAGATGCTCAAAGGATGCAAGCATTTGTAGATCGATATCGTACACCACGAACGTTTCAAGAGGGCGATCGTGTGTTTTTATAGCTTTCACTTCATTCGTCATTGATAGTGGGCCACAAACCCAAGTTATCCCCTAGGTTTTGTGGACCGTGGACAGTAATCAAGAAGATTAGTGATGTTGCATATAAATTACGATTGCTAGATGATTGCAAACTTCACCAGTTTTTCATGTTAGCAAGTTGAGGCCATACATTTCTTAAGATGGGAATTCTGTAGATGGTTTAGAAAATAGCGCATCTCAGTCACATGTTCCATCTTAAGTACTTGATAAGAGGGAGCGGAAGTTATGGAATTGTTCCATACCAAAGTATTTAGCAGCATGGACTAGTCGTCCACTTACAGATGCTACTTGGGAATCAGAAGCTTTGATTCGCAAACACTTTCCTTCCTTGATCACTACGGACAGTGCTCTCTAGAAGGGGGAGAGAGTGTTAGATTTATTTAAACCTTCATGGTCTACCAATGGTCTACGTGCATTTGGTCGAGGACCTTAGCCGGGTCAAGGACCAGAGCTAGAGGGAGCCAAGGCTATAGCACAAGGCTTCGAGGTTATTCCATCTCCTCAAAGTGGCCATATGAGGAGTGTTTGGACCTTAGAGAAGACTCTAGATGTGCAAACGGCAAGGGCTAAGGTTGGGAGGAGAGTGGCAAGTAGCGATTACATAATAGAATCTAAGTAAAATTTACAATCTAAATATTTACAATGTACATAAACAATTAACTCTACAAGATTATCTTTGTGGCCAAGGGGGAGAGGTCTAGACTCATAAATTCAGGTCTGAATAGTTCAATGGGCAAAAAGATTTGACTTTCCAGACTTCAAGTATGAAAAACTATATCAAACTTAACTCCCGAATGATGCATATGAATTATGATTCAAGGATACGAAATACACATGCACACTGCATGGATGATGGATCAATATTATGTGACATAATATGTCATACATGTGTCACAATATACACACATTTGACATGTGTACATGCACATGCACATGCACGATGCACGATGCACGATGCAACACATAGAATGTCATACACATACATGATCCTTATTCTCAAGACTCGAGTCTCAAGGACACTCATGCACATGAATTCATATCATCTATATAATATGCATTTATCATCTATATAGTATGCACACATGCATGATGCAAGCAACAATACATATAAAACAGCAACACATATGAAACATAAAGCAACACATGAAACACACATATGCAAATCACATGAATAAACATTATGTGATATGCACACATTAGTAATTACTAATTACGTAACACTTCTAAGTTGTTTCTCAGTCAAGTTTCAAGTTTCATCACTAGTCTCTTTGATCCTATGATGCATACACAATGCATATATGTCATAGATGCATCATGCACTGTAGTGTATGCACAAGTGGCCACGAAACACATGGAGTGAGAACCAGAATCACAAGACTAAAACTCAAAACAAGATCTTCATTAGGGTAGAGGTGATTTCTCCATTCTAGGACTTTTTTAATTTTGATTCCTATTCTTGAGAATCCTCTTTTTGTCCATCACAAATACGTGATTTATCTTTTTTATTTGACATCTACGTTAAGAAAAATCACATACCCTTTGGGTGCATCTATCTTTATTTTTATAACAAACCCTAATTTGGATGGATACAATCTTTATTTTTATAAGAAACCTTAATTTGACTTAAAAATCTGTAAGCACTTCTAGACTTATTTTAAGAAAAGCCCAAACAACTTGTTTTAAACTTTACCATCTTTCGAAATCAACCTTGTGTATTTACCAACATTTTGCACCCTCCTCCCTATCCATATAAGTGAACGTAGTTCCTACAATTGGATTTATCTTCCCTCGAAATCATAAGAGCTGTATATATTCTCTTGTGAACCATATCAGCTGAATATTTCCTCTAGCAAAACATATCAATTGTTGTTATCCTTTCTTCCTCCTATAATCTGTTGTTGATCTTCTCATTGGTGTTCTTGTTGGTTGTATGTGGCAGAGAAGATTTATTTTGGCAGGAAGTTGAAGAAGGTGTTGGGTCATCCTGAGAAAATTGTACCAAGATAGGCTCAATTAGCATGTTACAAAGTTTTGGTCCCCCCCACCCCATCCAAGATGGTTGCCCCACCATCCGAGGTCACCCTAGGTGGTGGTCGCCCCAAGGGGTGGTTGCCCCAAGGGAGTGTTCTCCCTAGGGTTGCACTCGTACGTCGAACAAGTGGTCTTGTACGATCAGGCCCGTCCAATCCCATCCCACCCGATGTCGTCAGATGCAAAAACCGTCAGAGTCGTCCGTTTATACCTAGGGCTGCCTCTTTGCATATTATGCACATTTGACATAATCTCTTACGTTCGGAGATATTGCTCCATTCAAGAATTGAATTCGAGCCTAGGCCCTGGTTTTGGAGCTCTCCAATCTTGAGCATTAGGGTTGTTGGGCAGCCCCCCTTTCTCATTTTTAACATCTTTCTTAGCTTCCAAGAGTTCCCCCTTCTCATCTTTATCACCCTCATGGCTCCTCCTCTTACATGAAGCCTTTGACAAGCATTGTGTAGCTTTTGAAAGGGTGAAAGATAATTCCAATGTTTGTACGTGGCATTGCAAGTATTGTGGAAGGATACAAACATTTAGTGTGACTCGTCTTCTCATTCATCTATGCAAATTGGGTGGACAATGCTCTCCTTGCAATGGCATTCCCGAAGATGTCTATGAAGAATGTCGCAAGAAATATCTTCCATTGAAAAGGAGAAAAGGCTCTCTTCTCCAACCCGAAGTGGTCTCACCGGATCATCACGATATCGGAATAGGTAATAATCCATCCATTCCTATTGGTTGAGAAGCACTCACAATGGGTTTGCATGAATATGAGGAAGGAACAAGTCTTCCAAAGAGAAATAAGGAAGTATGTGAAAGTGGTGGTGGTACCTCTCGACAACCTACCCTTGCACAAGTATCAAGTGGGGTATCGGAGATATTGGCTTTTCTTAAAGAAAGCCAAAGAGTGGCTGAAATTGAAATTGTCAAAACCATAATTGAGTGAAATCTTCCTTCAATATGCTTTGTTTGGATCAGTGAAGGCCCATGATAAGAGCCATAGATAATGTAGGACCTTGAGGGATGGTGTGGTGTTTCCTACAATGATATATGCACAAAGAAATTAGATGAGGAAAAAACAAGAATTAATAAATCTTTGGAACATGTGTGAGCCTGTTGGGCCAAATATGAATGCTCCATTCTCTCCGATGGATGGAGTGATCGTAAAAAGAGAGGGATTATCAACATCCTTATCTCTTTCCCTCTTGGTACCTACTTCTTACAGGGAGTGGATGTGGGAGTAAGAGGCAAAAAAGTAACAGGAAGCTTTATTTATTCACATATCCAGCAAGCCATACTTGAGATAAGTTTCCGACTGTACTTTGTCACTTTCATTGATGACCACTCAAGAAAGGTATGGCTATATGTTATCAAGAAAAATCAGAAGTGTTTTCATCCTTTCAAAAGTTTAGGTCCCTTGTTGAGAAAGAATGTGATGCATACATCAAGACACTAAGGTCAGATAGAGGGGGAGAGTATTTCTCCAAGGAATTCACAAAGTACTTGCAGGACAATGGAATAAAGAAGCACTTTATATGAAGGCACACCCCTCAACAAAATGGTGTTGCAGAGAGAAAGAACAGGCACTTGGTTGAGATAGCTAGATGTCTCATAAATGAAGATAAGTTACCATTCTCTTATTGGGCTCAGGGTGTGAATACAGCTTGTTACTTGATAGACAGGGTTCCAACAGGTGGTCTGCACAACTTGACTCCCCATGAAGTCTATTATGGCAAGAAACCAACCATGGAGCACCTCAAGGTGTTTGGATGTGTATGCTTTGTTCATGTTCCTAGTGAAGTGAGAACAAAGTTAGAGCCCGAGTGAGAAATGTGTGTCCATTGGCTACTCAAATGAGCAAAAAGGCTACATGTGCTACAACCCTCTCTCAAAGAAGCTATATGTGTCAAGAGATGTTGTGTTTGATAAGTCAAGGTCATGGTATGGAGACAAGGCCAAGGCAAAGTTGGATGAAGAGGATCAAGAGGAGTATGCACACTTTGATGTGCAGATTCAACCTCAAGAGTCTTATGAAGGATCATCCTCTACTTCAAAGTATAGAAAACATGCAAGAGATAGACTTTGACACTAGGGAAGCTCAAGAGGAATCAAATGAGGAAGAGCTTGAGGAGGTCATTACTCCTAATGTAAAGCTCAATAGACTCAAGAAGCAACCTAAAGGTCAAGAGAGGAGGTCTACAAAGAAGAAGGCACCCCCACAAAGGTAAACATATGGTTCTTTCATGGCAAAGCACTATGCATACATCATGAATGTCATTTCAGATCAAGAGCCAGATTCTTATGAGGAGGCAAAGACCAAACTAGAGTGGAGGAAGGCTATGTATGAAGAGTTCAAAGCTCTTACGGAGAACAACACTTGGGAACTAGTATCCAAGAAGGAAGGCATGAAGATAGTCCAAAATAGGTGGGTGTACAAGACCAAAAGGAATGCAGATGGCAGCTTGGCAAGGTACAAGGCTAGACTAATAGCCAAAGGCTTCACAGAGACACAAGGGGTGGATTATGAGGAGACTTTTAGCCCTATGGCAAACAAGGCTACCATTAGAGCTCTCATGGCCATATGTGCAGCAAGGAGGTGGCCTATCCACCAGATGGACATAAAAAATGCTTTCTTGAATGGTGAGTCACAAGACATCTAGTATATATGCGCATAACCCTATTGGGCTACTTATCTTGTATTGAAAATTTCATTTAATAATACATTGTGCATTGTGCTCCAAGCTTCTTCTTGTTCCTTCTATTGTTTGCATGCTTCCACGTTCCTCAAAACTCCAACACCTATCATATAGGCCTCCACTGTTTCCGAGGGTCCTTGGAGCTCCCTAACCTTTTGTTTCTCTAGTAGTATTTAGGGATGCACGTATAAACTACGGCATTAGCAAATAAGCATGTCTTTGCCCTGAAACCTACCTGGATGTATCGTGGTCTTCCTATAAGAGATTAACTAGGGAAGAGGCAGGTGACCATTGGAATCAGTTGATCCAAATGTGTGACCTTTTCCTAATGCGCCCAAAAGCTTCTTGTTGCGCTCGTTCACATTTGAGTCTCCATCATACTTGCTATAAAAATATTAAAACAAGATAGAGATTTAATAGCTCTCAACTACTCCAAGAAGTCATATTCTTCTATAGACCTAGCTCTTCATGTTGTTTGAAAGGTCAGTGTAATACAATATTCCTTTGACTTTTGACTAAATTTGATACATTTGAATTGGAATCAAGACCCACATCACACAACGATTCGTGCAAGGTATCGAAATTACCACCCATATAATGTCACTTCCCTAATTCTAGGCTTCCTTGATGAGTTTAAGCCATGGGTGACAACAAGAAGAGAAGATCTCCTTTTAGGTGAGGTAGGGTATTCACCTGATAATCAAGGGGTATTCACCTGATAATCAAGAGCTGATGTGAATCCTTCTGCATGGACCGATACTTGCTCTACTATAATAAAAATTTACATTCTCCTTTGATTTTGCCAAGCTTACAATGAACCATAAACTTTCGGTAGATAAACGACCAAGAATTTGCATGCTATATTCAAGCATCATATTGAAAGCTAAATCTCCATCCAGAAATCACTTCATTCAATGTTTTATATAGGATACAAATGGTGAGGCAAGGGCTTTGTAATCCATGAGAGGGATATAGGCATAAGACATGCAAGTACTTGTGTTTTCAACCTTTTCAAAAGCCATATTTTGCAATCATGGATCACTAGTATGCAATTTATTCAGAGATAGTTTTTAGTGAGCCCTGAATCTACAACACAACCAAATCCAAATAAACAGAGCCTAGAATTGATACTTGAGTGATGTAAAGGTAACATGCTAAGAATGACACCTAAGACTTCTTTCTACGACCTTGAAGTGAAACATAAGAGTTCATATAGGGATGCCTAATTAAATGTGTTTTTGAGAACTTCCACATGCACTACGGCCTCTAGAAGAGGATGACCATAATAATTCTCACACATATTGATTTTCCTAGACCTCTTCTATAAGCTTCAATATCTTGACTATCCTTGATGTCCTTAGCTCCTACTTTTCATCCATGGTTTTCTTCAATACATTGTTGGAAGAATCCATATTGAATTCCTTTGCATCACTTATCTCATTACTGATCTAGTTGGCCAATCTCATTATATTCCCTAATCATGACTTTTGGAAGTTCTTGCAAGGTCACTACTTGAGTAAATAGAGATGGAAGGGAAAAGTATTACTCATTGCTTCTTTAACCTTCAACCAAGTTAAGTACTCATTGAAGTCAAAATAAGAGGATGAAAGTTACGCCTGTGGTACTAGTAAAAAAGCCCCCTTTCCAAAATGTCCCTTCGGTGAATCTTTGGCATAATGGTCCAGAATTTGGGTGGTTGTGTTAAAGAGAAGAAATTTCTAGGAAAGGACACCTGCTCTGAAAATTACCATTGTCCACATGACTTACTTGAGTGTAGATATGAGGCCATCAATCTGCCTTGTATGGACATACGTTTGTGATATTAATATCAAAACATCCATCAGACTTTGCTGCAGCTTTTCAGCCCTTTCAAAGGCAAGAAAACTTGAAGCATGTACTAAATGGACAATCAAGAACCTTACGGCAGAATTCATGCAAGTACGCATGCCTTCTTCACAAATACAGCTCAAACATGGACCTAATGGCAAGGGGGAAAAGGATAGATGAGGGTTAAGGGTACCTCAATGAAGCTTTACCTCACTAAGATGGAAACTTTAGGAGAAGGAAAATGGCCTCAAAGTCTCAGCTGAGGACAATGCACTCCTTAACTTCCTCATCTCTTCACCCTCTTCTCACCCGTATATCCATAATACTTTTTCCTTTCAAATGTCATAATAAATAGAACAGGAAAGGAGAAAAACTTCCATTCGCCACACATGGATGAAAGGAAAACACTTTCGTTTCATGCAAAAGATTGAAATGTATGTAGAATTGATGGACCAAAAATCTCTCAAAGGCTCTCTTTCCTATCGATGTAACTAGGATGCCCAAGAGATCAGGAATCTCTAAGCGATCTTTAGTAAGTATCATCACATTCAAAAGCTCCCCTAATCACCTCTCTCAATCAATCATCCTACTGTTATCTGAGCTCACCAATGTGATGGTATGAGGCAGAACGGCCTACATCTTCACATGTTAATTACCATATTCCGATAAATTTCTTTTCTATACCAAGAGAGATCAATTGGAACTTTCCAGCAAATATGTATGTTGTTACACACACAAGCAAGAATAAGGCTGCGTTCAAACGGGACTCCACCCTACGTAGCCATTGATGAATTGTAAAAAGCTTAACAACATATTTCAGGTCCATCATCGCTTTGCAAGCATCCCCCCAAAGAAAACCGAGAGGGGTGGCAGAAGAAAAATCAATAATTAAGTTGCCGCTATTTCTAGGTCAGAGGGTTTACATTCACTCAGTCTTTATCCTTTGCTCCATCTGAACTGAAAAACAATGTCAGCAATTGTACTCCCGAATTTCCATGGCAAGGATCTCTCTCAACCTACCTCAATCTACAAGAACTGATGGAGAAAATGGTGTGCGAGGATACTATCTGTTCAGATGCGTCCTTGAGCCTATCTCTCCCGTCTGCCATTATAAAAATGTTAGTTACCAAGCGTTGTGATTTTCTCGGAGGGAGATAGTGCGCATTGTGCTGCATCGCGTTCAGTTACTGAAAATCAAGATCGTACGTAATGATCGCGCGCATGTACAGTTATTCTGATCGACCGGGGACACTTGTACAACAACTCGGAGGTTTAAGGATCCAAGAAACTATCGTACCCGATGGAAATGAAGAAAACGATCGTACGTCGAGTCTCGAACGCTCGAACTGGTGATGACGGCTGAAAGAGCAGGGAAGGATGGCCAACGCGCCGTGAAGCTGGTGGAGCTCCGAGCTCGCCATCCTGGACAGAAAGTGTTTCTGACACGTGGCTTGTCGATTAGAGCAAATATCTCACGGTCCAATTTGTGCCACGTGTCTGTTCTGCTTTTCCAAATGAGAGAATTTGTGGTGATTTTTTTTAGAACTTAGGTCATGAACCTTGGGCTCTTTCATTTAGGCTTGAATTTGAAAGAAACAATTCACACACCTTGGTGATCTCTCTTAACCTCTTCAAGGGTCTTAAGTAAGGTTGCACTCCGAGATTTGAGCCTTGGACCTCAGAGTCTAAGGTCCAAAGTATTTACCATTATACCACGAATCCACATAGATTTGAAATATTATATTTAATAGAATTGAATGTATTGTGACCTTTCTTTTTCTTTTTTTGAGAAAGAAGCAACATGATACAACGAAAGAAAGTTTGTACAAGATTCCTTCAAGGAGAAAAGGTGTATAGCTTTCCCTTCTTGTGTGGACATATAAGGGCACAAGAGAAACTCCAATAAATTATTCCAATTATGTGAAACACAATATGTGGCTCAAGTTCTAATCTTACAAGTTGTGTACCATTCATAGTTACAAGTTTCAACCTTTGGAAGTATCATAGTTGTTACAATTATATCTTAAACATGGGCCAAGATGACCATGACTTGATGTGTACTGGCCAAGAGTAAGAAGGCCTAGGTCCTTTGCTCACGGGATTAACCTAAGGTTCCTAGATAGGTGGCAGATTGAGTGCACATGATGGCCACATATCCACACTAGGCCACTTTAGGGACTATCTATTTTGGATGCAAAGAAGTATATGTATTTATAGAATAGCTTCTCATTATGTCCCAAATAGAATTTACAAAATGTGATCTTTGTACCTTGTTGTTTTCACAAGAATTTGTTATAAAGGATGAATAAAGTATTTACTTATGAAAGAATGAGAAAATACCTATTTGTATGCATGTATGACTTGTATATGTTGATATCTTTCGGTAGTGATGTGTGTGAACACACTTAGGACCATCAGGGGCACTTTTTTCCTTCTTTAGGAGGTTTTGTCTCCATACTTTTATATATGCCTATAACCCTAACGGATCACTTATCTTTGTACATTCACTTGGTAATACATTCAGTACTTGTGTTGTGCTTTGAGCTTCTTCTTCCTTGTGTTGTTCACACGATTTCCCAAACCTCAAACTCCAACAATTGATATCAGAGCAGGTCGTCGCTTCATCTAGGGTGTCGTCAACACCCCTCCAATCACAGTTTCAAAAGCGCACAATAATTGATGAGCTCATTTTGGCCTCCAAATGCACCATCACAGCACCTATGCAAGCAATTTCATCCCTTTGTACCAAATATATATACAGGTTTCGGTTCGCCAGTACGAGCACCTTGAAGCCTACTATAGGTTTAGCAAAGCTCGACATGTAGTTTTGTTCAACTTTTTGACATGCAATCATTTTCTTGCATCATGATATTTAGTTAGTGGCCATGGCTGAAAGCAATGATGTATTCCGTATGTTGGTTGTTGAAGACAAGTTGGATGGTACTAATTACCTATTATGGGCATATATGATGGGTCATGTATTGGTAGCAAAAGGGTTGTGGAATATTGTGTAGGGTACTGAAAAATACCCTACTACACCTGTGAATACAGTTATTGAAGGTGATGCACATGGCATTGAAGATGATGATCTTCATATTCATGTTCATGTTGCGGTTCGTGATGTACCTACTATAGAGCAACTTCCTTGGGATGGTAGAGATTCTCAGGCAACTGCATTGATAGCTTTCTTTGTCAAATATGCCATTATTCCTCACATTCACTCTTGCAAGACAACAAGGGATGTGTGGGATACACTTACAACCTTATATCAGGAAAGAAATGAGGCTCATGTTGATGACCTCTGAAAAGAGTTATAGAGTGAGCACATGAATGAAGGAGATTCCATGAATAGTTTTTTTTTTAAGATCAAGATTTGAAAGAGCAGTTGATTTTTGTTGATGAAGTTTTACGAAATAGTTCATTTGTGCATACTGGTCTTAATGGTCTTCCAAATGCATATCAGAGTTTTGCTTCTACTCTTCGATTGATGATGAAATGAAATCCAAATGCCTTAACATTTGAGGAGTTAGTCTATGTTATGTTGCAAGAAGATGAGTCCAAACAGAACATGTCTATTATGCATGTTGCAAATCAATCTTACTTAGCTCGTCAGAAGGTCAAAGGTAAATCTAGCTCATCTACTAGTAAGCAAAAATCTGCTAATGTTGCACAGTCAAAGAAGGAAGAAAAAGATGAGAAGAAAACAAAAAAGTAGAAACAGTTTTGTAGATATGGTAAAGGAAATGATCATGTCATAAAGAGTTGTCCAAAACTAGATGCAAAAGAGGTAAAGAAGAAAGAGGTTGGAATGGTTGTTGCAGAGCCCTCTATGCCAAAAACAAAGTCTATTAATCTTGTGCAAAATGAAGAATGGGTGTTTACTACTATTTGCAACTATGATCCATCTTCTCATGAGCAATGTATGTCTACAGTAGACTCAAATGTTTGGTACTTTGATAATGGGGCAACCAAACATATGACCTCGAAGCATAGTTTCTTAAGTTCACTTGAGCTTGCCCCTAGAGGGAATACTATAGCATGCGCTAACAACTCCTCTTATCCTGGGAGTCAGTAAGATCATTTTTACTACTACTGATGGTAATTATTTCTACTTTGTTTATGCTAGGGAACAAGAAAAATGTGTTGTCAATTTCAGCATTAGCCAAGATTGGCTTGGTTGTCAATTATTGATGATAGATCATGATCTGTCAAATGGTGATGTTATTATTGCATTTGGCATTCTATGCCGTGGGTTGTATAAGCTCATAGACTATGCAAAATCTGTGAATGATTTAGCATGTGCAAATCAAGATTCTCACGCTATCTTAGATGCAAAGCTTTGGCATGCACGCTTTGTTCATCTAAATTATGCTAGTTTATTATGCCTAAAATAATATGAAATTGTGTACTCTCTGCCCAAACTTGAGGCACCTTGTAAACATGTCTGTGAAGGCTATATTTTGGGCAAAATGTAGCATTCTTCGTTTGCTAACGATGGTTCAGTCGCTCATAAAGTGTAGCTTTTTCATAGTGATGTATATGGTCCTATGGAGACAGCTTCTTTTGGGAACTACCTTTACTTCATGATTTTTATTGATGATTTTTCCAAGCATGCATGGGTGTATCCATGGAAATCAAAGTCCAAAGTGTTTATGTGCTTCAAATAGTTTCTAATTATGGCTGAAAATATGCCATATATAAATTGGACACCCTCTGTTCTGATTGGGGGGATACATTTTAATGCATTTTTGGGTGAGCATGGGATAAAACATCAGTGTATAATGTCATATGCACCTCAACAAAAGGGAGTTGTAGAAAGAAAGAATAGTTCTCTCATGGAGATGGTAAGGTGATGATCAAAAGTCACGCTTTACCACATAGCTTGTGGCTTGAGGTTATTATGTGTGCAACATATGTACTTAACAGGTGTCCCACCAAAGCACTGCAATCTATCACTCCATTGGAGGCTTAGCATGGTTGCAAGCCATCTATTGTTCATCTGTGTGTCTTTGAGTGTCTGGCATATGCATTAGTTCTTAACAACAATGCAAGAAATTGGATGATGAAGCAATGAAATGTATTTTTGTTGGGTATACTTATGAAATCAAAGGCTATTGTGTGTATCATACACGAACTAAATGCATTTTGGTTAGTTGTGATGTTTTTTTTGTGGAAGATGCGATTCAGCCATTACTTTCATGTACTAAAGAGACATCATTTAGCTCAAAAGATGTGTATGACACTTTGCTGCCTCTTTTTACAAGTAGGCAACCAAGTGTTGGTCCAAATGAGGCAAATTCTTAACCTTTATAGGTTCCATATGATGATGCAGATCATTCCATTTTTTATGCAAATTTACATGATGCACTTGTTGGTGAGAGAGTTGACATAGAAGAGGCTAAAACTATGCATAAATGGTTGGTGCAGAATTTGAGAAATAGCATATTAGATGCATCTCTGTCATATCATACACAGTCAAGCTCTCATAGTGCTTGTTTTTCATCAGATTGCTATGCAATGGCTACCTCTAGTCTTTGTGATGAGAATGATCCTCGATGAAGCACAAAGTTTAGAAAATTAGATGGTTTCCATGCAATCAAAATATGATTCTATTATGAAGCATGGTACTTGGTCTTTATGTGATTTGCCAAGTCAAAAAGGCCATCGACACTAAATGGGTATACAAACAGAAATGTAAGCCTGATGGAACAATTGAAAGGTATAAGACTATGCTTGTTGCAAGAGGTTATGCTCAAGAGAGAGGCATTGATTTTGATGAGACCTTTGCACCCACTTGCCGAATGATCACTATTTGTAGCATGTGTGCACTTGCAACTCATCGTGATTCGAATGTACATCAGTTGGACATTAAAACTACATTTCTAAATGGTCACTTACATGAATAAGTGTATGTATTTCAGCCCCATGGTTTTGTGTAGAAAGGGCATGAAAACAAAGTGTGCCGGCGGAAAAAGAAATTACAAGGTTTGAAGCAAGCACCACATGCTTGGTATGAAATGATACATGCCTAATTGATTGCACATGGTTTTGACAATAGTCCGACTAAGAGCACCTTATATGTTAAGCGTGCAGATGATGTACTTCTGATCATTGTTGTGTATATTGATGACATGCTGCTCACTAGTCCTAATGAAAAGCATATTGTTGAATTTAAGGCTGATTTGCATGTGTCTTTTGAGATTTTAGATTCAGGGCATTTGCATCATTATTTGAGCATTCAGTTTATGCAAGTTGATGGGGGGAATAACTTTGTCTCAAACCAAATATATTGACACATTATTGAAGCATTTTGTCCTTGAAGATTGCAAACATATTGCTAGTCCTATGGAAACAAGTGTACGGTTGAGTCTTCATGATGTTGGAGATGCATTTGATGTTGTTCTCTATCAGGAGGTTGTTGGATGCTTGATTTACTTATGCATGATATTCAATTTGTTATCTTTCAGATGAGCAAGTTTATGCATTGCCCAGATGTCAAGCATTGGTAGGTGGTTAAGTGCATCTTTCACTACTTGAATGGTACCCAACTACTTGGATTCTGTTATCCCAAGGGGGGATCACTTTCGCAAGATTTACATGCTTTTTCATACTCTGATTGGGCTAGTTGCTATGACACTCCTATTGCCACTAGTGGTTTTTGCTTCATGCTTGGTAGCTCATGCATATCTTGGTTGAGCAAGAAGCAGCCTATTGTGGCCACTTCTAGTCGTGAGGCTAAGTATAGGGAAGCTTTCACAATGACTATTGAGTGTGTGTGGCTTAGATGCATTTTGGTTGATTTGGGTGTTGGTTAGTCTTTTATCTCCACCATCTTCACTAAAAGCCAAAGTGCATTGGTAGTTGCAAGGAACCTTGTGTTCCATCCTCACACAAAGCACATTGAGGTGCATTATCATTATTGAGCAAGAAGCAGCCTATTGTGGCCACTTCTAGTCGTGAGGCTAAGTATAGGGAAGCTTTCACAATGACTATTGAGTGTGTGTGGCTTAGATGCATTTTGGTTGATTTGGGTGTTGGTTAGTCTTTTATCTCCACCATCTTCACTAAAAGCCAAAGTGCATTGGTAGTTGCAAGGAACCTTGTGTTCCATCCTCACACAAAGCACATTGAGGTGCATTATCATTATTTAGGGAGAGGTTCTCTACTGGAGAGATCAGTTTGGCATATGTGGCCAGACAGGATAACATTGCAAATCTTTTCACAAAGGGCTCTAGCTCGAGAGAAGTTTGAAGATTTTTGCAAAACTTTGGGCTTACTTCATTTTGTGGATTGATCTCTTTCCACATAGCTTGGCACTTCCTTATACATAAGTGCTAACTCCTTGTTTGCCACATCACTCCCAGGGGCGGATTTGTTGATGTATTTCGATAGTGATTTGTGTGAACACACTTAGGACTACCAGGGATTTTTTTCCTTCTTTAGCAGGTTTTCCCTCGAGCTTGTATATATTCTTATAACCCTAATGGGTTAGTTATCTTTGTACATTCACTTGGTAATACATTCAATATTGTGTGTTGTGTTTCAAGCATCTTCTTCTTCCTTGTGTTGTTTGCATGCTTTCATAGACCTCAAACTCCAATAGTATATGAAGTTCATGCATTTCTTTCATAATGAATTCCTTGAAAGATTTCGAGATGCATAATTATTTTTTAAATATAATACAGTTATAATGATCAAAGTCATGAGTATGTTGCAGACACACAAATTACAAAGAAAAGAACAATGTAGAAGAGAGCTTACAATCATGAATATAGAAATTATGCAATATTGAGTGCAATCTCCCTCCCATGCACTTTGTTGTACTAGTCCCAAAATGCCTGTATTTATAGGATTGTTTCTCATTGCATCCAAAAATAGATTTCATAAAAAGAAGTCTTCACACTTTCTTGCTTTTATAAAGTTACTCATAAAAGATTAATAAAGTATGTATTTATGTGAGAACAAGAAAATTCCTATATAAATATGTGACTCCTAGAAGAATCTCTTTGAATGCGAGGGGCTATATACAAAAATATGTGGCTCTAAATGCCTAGAAAATATACTTTCCATTATGATGTTTGAACTATAAAAATTAAGCACATTAAACACATTCAATTCTTCCAAATAGTAACAAAATGCAATAATACTATCAATGAAGATAATTTAACACCGGTAAATCAAGTTTTTTGGCCAACAGAAGTCTTTAATTTCTTGAGTTTTTATGCATCAAACTATCTTTCCTAACCTTTTTTATGAATTCCAAGCATGTGTAAGCCTAAAAAATTGCATATATATATATATATATATATTATATATATATATATATATATATATAATCTTCTTTGCTCTTAAAGCTTTGAATATTATTTATTAGACGTTAATCTTATATCGAGGCTTCATTTAATATAGATTTAATTATTTTCTTATATAAACTAGGCTTGGAATAAGTTCTTTAGGGCTTCTTTGCAATAATTGAAGTGAGAAATAGGAAAAGGAATGGTTTATGATGATTGTTGAAATTATATGTATATATCTACAAAGTGTGAATATTTGAGAGCATTATTGATATTGTTTTTATGTGTATCTATGCAGCCAAAATGATTTTGAGCTTTCTATAGATTTTAATGCATATGCATGCATAAGTACTTTTGAAGTTATTTACATACTAAAGACTCTTTATTTTTGTTCTTCACTTCACAAGCCAAGCATTGTTTGAATTTTTATATACAATCCATTGTAAAGAGTTCATTTTCTTGTTGTTTTGTAGTGGGCATACACACATGGAATAATATACAATTCGAAAAGAAAAAAGGGATAGGAGAAAACATAAAAGAAGAAAGGCTTACAATGCCTTTGAGACCATCCTCAACCAATCCCAATGAGAACAAGTTTATGAAGTCACATATGACCATCAATCCATTAATTTACACCCCCCCAACAAGGGATCTATGTTCAATAAAGATGAATTGAAAGACGTTGAATCCAATTAGTATCTAGAGTGGTAAAAATAAATCTAGCATGTTTAATAATTTTTTTCATATGAAGATGGCAAAGAGGTGAGATTCATTTTGCATTACACCTCTAAAGGTTTCTTTTTGCATAGCCCACCTCTTAACTACATATTATATCAAGACCAATGAAGATGACAATCTTGATTGTTGCAAACATTATGTAAGCAACTCGTTTTTGTGTGCTCTTTAGTTCTTTACTTCTTCCATGCAGTTTTGTAGTTTGCATTTGAATAGGGTTTTTTCTGCATAGCTCACTCCTTGCCTCTAAGGCCTTCTCTACTTTCTTATTCATCTATGTACATAATGCTTCTAATTCTATAATATTTTCATCTTTTATTGTATGTATTTGGAGAGGGTAGTATTTTGTTCCTTCAAGAGGTGGATTTGATCTTCAATGATATTGAATCTCAACAATAGTGACACAACTTTATTGAAATTCCTTTCTTTTACTTGGTCCCAGACAATGATGTCTTGGCTTAAATCCTTGGCCTAAGTAGACAATCTTGGTGATCATGAGGTTGAGTTGTTTATGATGATTTTCCCATGGATGAAGCCACATGGGATGCACTTGACCATACCTATAGTGATGTTGGCATACATGTGGTGTGTGATTTTGAGGGTTGCTTTGCACAAGACAATGAGATTATTTATTTTATTTATGTTGATTTATGTATAGAATTTTCAAGAGATCGGTATTTTTTATATGTTTTGGGATAGGTGAATTGAACAAATAAAAATTGTTGAGGCTCTTTCCTTGCCATTGGGTTTAGGACTAGGATCCACAATGTGTATGTCTACTTCATTTTACTTTGAGGTGATCAATATAGATACAAGTTCAATATGTTTTTTCTATGTAGAAATTACTTGCTCTTCTTCTTATAAGGTAGAAATAGGGACTTCTACTTGAACTACACATAAGGGCATTGTAGATAGCACTTTCTTTTACTCCATTGCTATATCTTTGGCAAGTCAAAATGAGACTCTAGAGTTCATGATAATATTTTTAACCTTTGCAAGTCCTCTACCCTACGTTCTTCAATTGTCTATCCAATTAAATTGATGAAATCCCTTTTTCTTATTGTTTTCTTAACACTAGTTTTAGGCAATCATCCGAACTGCTTCTTGATAATGTCATGCAAAATAAATATGTTCATACCAAGGGTATCTATGGTTATTGGGATCAAAGTGTATGTAAAGAAATCATAGCAATGTCTACTTGTGTGGTTTCTTCATCTTTCAATATTTGATGGGGCATTCCTTTTTGCCCTTGGTTGTTTTGAGTTGTGGTATATGCCGACAATTCTTATTCTTTACTTCTTTGAATGGTCTTCTTCTAATTGTGACGCTTCTTGTTTTTACTTTTGTTCTAGGAACTTTGCTTTGTTGTGGGTCTTAGTGAGTTGGGCTGATTTGGTCCACCATTCCCTTGAGTAGTGAAGCTTGTAGATGATCCATGTCCATCAAACTAGCATAGATAATTTGCGTTAGAACATTGGTGCTTCCTATGAAAGCATGTTTCTTGTGGCAGGTTGCTCCTTGGTTTAGTTGCCAAAATATGTGCAAACCAAAACTGAATTGTTTTTTTTTATCAACCATAACAAATAAGATCAAATGCATTGCATCCCTATGTGGAATTTAGAATGTGTATGGAAGACTCTTAGAGCAAGTTCAAGGTCTATTACTCTCATGTGTGTTGAAAATCAAGTCTCAATCATGCAAAAAAGGCTCATCCACGAGTTTTACAAGTGGAGCAAGGAGGACCCAAAGTAGTGGAATAAAGTTAGGAGCTCCACCAAACTCAATCAAATTAAAATCTCATCAAATCAGCCACCAAAAAATGCACCTACACTGATTGGTGGGTGGTTGGCTACATTGTAGGAAAAGTAAAACTCTATATAAGCATCATGCCTTTGTTTCTTGAGATGTATGCATTCCACAAGTTTCCCACTTAGTTTAGTGAAGTCATAAACTCCAGCAAGCATCCCCCTTGCTTGCTTACCTCATTTTCTCATGATTTCGCTCCTCTCTATCTAGAGATATAGTTAGGCTTTTCCAAATCTGATTGTACCGGATTGTAGAGCATTGCTTGCTCTCTCATTGTACTCATTTTCATTTATTTCAAGCTTCATTCGGTCTCTCGTATAGCACCCTAAAGTTTGCCCAAGTTTCAAGTTATTTGGCTGAGTGAGTTGTGAGAAATTGCCAACTTTGTGAAGGTATATCTCTGCACATAGGCAGAGAGTGCTGCAAACAGGTAGCCTATTTTGCAGAGGGTTTTTCTCCCAGACGGAATACCCATTTTGGATGATATAAAGCTTATTGGGTAGCTCTTATAGTCTACTGTAAGTATGCAAAATGTCATTTTAAGTCTAGATACTGGTGTAGAGAAAAGTTAAGAATAGTGAGCATATATCACTGCTTGTGGACCTAGTGGAGGGCAGCCATCTTCCATTGTTGCATTGGGGTGTTAGAATCTTCCCCCATCAATATGATCAAAGTTCTTGATGTACCTAGTTTTTATCTCCTCTTCCTGCTTTTTGTAACCCTCCATCGAAACAACTTTCTTCACATTATTCAAATACACTTGTATTTCTCCTACTTTACCATGGAGTTTCGTCACTATAGAACTCCTTCTAAGTGTACTTGTGATAGTCTCCTTTGATACACAACTTGCCATGAACTCTATAGAACTCCTTCTAAGTGTACTTGTAATAGTCTCCTTTGATACACAACTTTCCATGAACTCAATTCACTGATTGAAATCCATGTGAATAATAGGAAAATTGATAGGAACTCAATTCATTGATTGAAATCCATGTGAATGATAGGAAAATTGAGGATTGGGTCACATCTTCTTCAAGTGCCCCAATTCTCTTCGCTCTAGCGGACCCTAATGAATATTTTGAGACTGCAAGAACAAATTACATGTTGATATATTTAGGTAGTGATGTGTGTGAACACTCTAGGACCGGCGGGGCACTTTTTTCCCTCTTTAGGAGGTTTTTTTCCCCCGGCTTGTATATACGCCTGTTGCCCTAATGGGCTACTTATCTTTGTACATTCTCTAGTAATACATTCAGTATTGTGTGTTTGTGCTCCAAGCTTCTTCTTCTTCCTTGTGTTGTTCACGTGCTTTCGCAGACGTCTATCTCCAACAATTGGTATCAGAGTAGGTCGTCGCTTCTTCTAGGGCGCTGTCGACACTCCTTCGTTTGCAGTCTCAGATTCGCACGAACTTCGGTGAGCATACTCAGGGTGTTTCCGAGATCAAAACATCTTCGCTCTGTGGTGCCGAAATCGCGATTTGAGCTCGTTTCGGCCTCCGAACGCACTATCGCAGTGCTTGCGTAGGCTATTTTGTCCTTTTGTGCCAAAGGTATATACCAGTTTCTGTTCCCCAATTTAAGCGTCTCAAAGTCTGCTACAGGTCTAGCAGAACTCGTCTGGGCAGTTCTGTTCAACTTTTTGAGATACAGTCAATTTTTTGCATCAAGGTATTTTAGTCACCGGACATGGCTGAAAGCAGTGATGTATTTCGTATGTTGGCTGTTGAGGATAAGTTGGATGGTACCAACTACCCATTATGGGCTTATATGATGCGACATGTACTGGTTGCAAAAGGATTGTGGAACATTGTGCAGGGTGTTGAAAGACGTCCTGTTACACCTGTAACGACAGGTACTGCAAATACAGGTGTTGGAGCTGATGAAGATGGTGTCAAAGATGATATTCCGCAGATTCCTGTTCGTGCTGCTGTTTTTCTTACACCTACTGCAGAGCAGATTCGTTTGGGATGGCAGAGATGCCCAGGCACATGCATTGATAGCTTTGTCTGTCAAACGTGCCATTATTCCTCACATTCGCTCTTGCAGAACAGCAAAGGATGCTTGGGATACGCTTACCACTTTATACCAGGCTAGGAATGAGGCTCGTGTTGCTTACCTCCGAAAACAGTTAGAGAGTGAGCACATGAATGAAGGTGATTCTATGGACAGTTTTCTTGCAAAGATCAAAGACCTGAAGGAACAATTGATTTCTGCTGATGAGGTTATACCAGATAGCTCACTTGTGCAGACCGTTCTGAATGGTCTTCTTGATTCATATCAGAGTTTTGCCTCTACTCTTCGGTTGATGATGAAAGGCAATCCGAATGCCTTGTCATTTGAGGAATTAGTCTCTGTTCTGTTGGAGAAGATCAGTCCAGGCAGAACAGGTCCATTATGCATGTTGCAGATCAAGCTTTCCTGGCTAGTCAGAAGGGCAAAGGAAAATGGAGCTCTTCTACTAGTAAGTAGAAATCTACAAATGCTGCACAATCGAAGAACCAGGATAAAGATGAGAAGAAATCAAAAAAGCAGAAATTGTTCTGCAAGTACTGTAAAGGAAATAATCATATTATAAAGAACTGTCTAAAACTGGCTGCTAAAGAGGCAAAGAAGAAAGAGGCTGGAATGGTTGTTGCAGAGGCCTCTACACCAAAAATAGAGTCTGCAAATCTTGTGGAGGAAGAAGAATGGGCGTTTACTACTGTCTGCAGTTTTGACCCATCTTCTCATGATCAGTGCATGTCTGCAGTAGACTCAGATGTTTGGTACTTTGACAATGGGGCGACCAAACATATTACCCGCGCAGTTTCTTCTCTTCACTCGAGCCTTCCCCTACAGGGAATACTGTCACATGCGCCAATAACTCCTCTTATCCTGTTATGGGAGTTGGTAAGATCATTCTGACTACTGCTGATGGTAGTTCTTTCACTTTGTCAGATGGTTTATTTGTGCCAGGGATCAAAAAGAACCTATTATCAGTTTCTGCATTAGCCAAGATTGGCTTGGTTGTGAAATTTGTTGATGACAGGTGTACAGTCCATGATCTCTCAAATGGCGATGTGATTATTGCTTCTGGCATTTTATGTCATGGGCTGTATAAGCTCATAGACTATGAAAGATCAGTGAATGATTCGGCATGTGCAGTTCATGATTCTCAGGCTATGTCAGATGCAAAGCTTTGGCATGCACGCTTTGGTCATCTGAATTTTGCTAGTTTGTTACGCCTGCAGAAATCTGAAATGGTGTCCTCTTTGCCCAAACTTGAGGCACCTGGAAAACATGTTTGTGAAGGCTGTATTTTGGGAAAAATGCAGTGTTCTTCCTTTCCAAAAGATGGTTCAGTTCGGGCTACGCAGAAATTGCAGCTTGTACATAGTGATGTCTGTGGTCCTATGCAGACACCCTCTTTTGGAAATTACCTTTACTTCGTGACTTTCATTGATGATTTTTCCAGGCATGCATGGGTATATCCACTCAAAGCAAAGTCCGAAGTGTTCATGTGCTTCAAACAGTTTTTGGTTTTGGCTGAAAATTTGTCAACATGTAAAATGGGCACCCTCCGTTCTGATCGAGGGGGGGAATATATGTCTTCAGATTTTAATGCATTTTTGGCTGAACGTGGGATAAAACACCAGTGTATAGTGCCGTATACACCTCAACAGAATGGAGTTGCTGAACGAAAGAACAAGTCACTCATGGAGATGGCGAGGTGCATGGTCAAAAGTCAGGCTTTACCACATAGTTTCTGGCTTGAGGCTGTCATGTGTGCAACATATGTACTGAACAGGTGTCCCACTAAAGCGTTGCAGTCTATCACTCCATATGAGGCTTGGCATGACCGCAAGCCATCTGTTGCTCATCTGCGTGTTTTTGGTTGTTTGGCATATGCATTAGTGCATGAACAACATCGCAGAAAATTGGATGATAAGGCAGTAAAATGTATTTCTGTTGGGTACAGTTCTCAAAGTAAAGGCTATCGTCTGTATCATCCACATACTAAACGCATTCTGGTTAGCCGTGATGTTGTCTTTGTGGAAGATGCTATTCAGCCATTGCTTTCATGTACTAAGGAGACATCTGTTAGCTCCAAAGACATGTATGATACTTTGATGCCTCTTTTTACAGGTGGACATGCTAGTGCTGGTCCTAATGAGGCAACTTCTCAGCCTTTGCAGGTTTCATATGATGATGCAGATCATTCCATTTCTGATGCAGATTTACATGATGCACTTGTTGATGAGAGAGCTGATGTTCAACAGGCAAAAACTATGCCAAAATGGCTGGTGCAGACTTTGCATGACAACAAATTAGATGCATGTAACTCAGTGATGAGTAGCACCTCCTTTAATGTCAATCCGGGAAGACGTGAGGATGGTATGAAGACCTCGAGCAAGTGGCGGCACAAGTGCGTGAGTGAGAAGCACACAAGCATGCACACACATACACACACACGCGCACACAAGGCAAGACAAAGAGTGAGAATCAATGGAGCTTTTAGATTACTTTCAAAATGCTCTTACAGGTTCGTTTCAATTACCATCTAACCTCAAAAATGAGCTCTCTAGCTCTTTTTATAGTTTTTGACTAGCTTTTGGCCCTGTCCAGACCTAGTGTCCGGCCTAGTTAAAAATTAGGTTCCAGGGCTTATTTGGGGGCTCAAACGAGATCTAAAAAATACGAAAATTGGTACGCAACTACTTCTAAGGCTCCTCAAGCTCAAGGACTCCTTGGCTTGCACAAAATGGAGCTACAAAAATGTGAAATGATATTTACAAATGATTGTTAGTGATAAAAATCACTGTTGTTGTAGGGATTTCTTCTAGTGATCTGCCATACATATCTTCGAGCTCCCTACTTGCTCTTCCTCCCTGCATGTCCATCTCTTGATTTGCATTAATGTCTTGAAAAAATATTGGCCTACTTGCCAGATCTTCTTTGACTGCCCTGTTTGCTTGTGCTGTCCCTTCGCTCTGACTCCCTTCTTTGACTTTCACGTCTTGTAAGCCCTGGTGTACCAAGGCTACTGCCAACACCCCCCCCACTCTCGCGTCTGTCGCCCCTGATAGACCCTTGTCTAGCTGCTTTTTGGACGTAGTATTGTACAACATCGGCGGCGAGGTGGTGTTCTTCTAACCTGAGTCCCCTTGCTAGATCTGTCAGCAATGCATCCCAATTGACTGGCCTTGGGACATCTGGATGTGGCACCCGTAACTGCTCTGAGTGAATGGTTCGCTCCACAGCAAATAAATGGAGGAGATGTGAGGGTCTGGGTACAAATATTTCTGAGTGGTATTCCCAGAACCCTGTTATAAACATCTCTTCGAATGTTTGTTTAAAGCAGGCTGGGAGGTATTTTATTCTGGCGTGCCAAGCATATATCACCTCTATGGAAGGAGTGGTGCTCATGTCATAAACTAAATCTTGGTTTCCTGTAAGGAATCCGACGCCTGAGAAGTGTGGGTCCTTGATATTCTTGAATGTCCTGAATGTAATAAGCATTAACTCAAAAATTTTCATGCACATCTGGGCCATTACATCAGGGGTATTCCTTAATCGGATGCTCCAGTGCCGTATAGTGGAAATCATGTAATTGACGGTGGGAGGCCCTTTAGGGGGTGCTAGATAGACGTAGTTTAACCATTTGGCGCATCCCTTGATATTCTTGACTGCAATGGTAAACTCTGGCCATGTGCGTCTGCGGAGTACAGGAACATAACAAGGGTTATATTTAATAAAAAGAGGCATATTCGTCTAGGTGCGAACCATCTCCGGGTAGGTTTCGAGGAGTCGGATCCTCCAAGTGGGTTGATGAATGGATCCTTTTTGAGCGCTCGCTGGGATGTCATCTGGCCCAAATTGTGTAGCAAACGTTGGAGGTTTGCCACATCTTTGTTGGATTTCTGCATTATAGTCCGCCAGGAGTATACAATATGGCACGTATTGATCATCATTGGTTCCGATCCATCTATGGTGGGACATGCTGCGGAAGTATTCTGATTTAATAATAGTGTCCTCTATCTTTGCCATAGATTGGATTTGAACTGCCACTCGATCTTCATGAGTTGATGCCGTTTTCTCTAGTGTTTGGAGCCACTCAGGTACTTCAATTTCTAACGTATCCATTCCTTCTGCGGTTTGCTCACCACCTGGCATTGGCATAGGAACGTAAGGTTCCTCATACGTCTCATCTACCTCGATGGGTACCAAATCCTCGGGTTCTGGTTCGACAACTGGAGAGGGTTGCCTTTCATGTGTGAGTAATCGTGCCTGTAATTCGGCCACCTGCTCTTTCAATGTCTTGACTTCCTCTGAAGTCGTGGTCGTTTCTGTGACTTTGGGTGCTGTCTGTTGCTCTTGGAGTTGATTGCGCAGCGCATCACGTTCCCTTTCCAAGTCATCATGAGCTTCTAATAGATCTGCATAGCTGTCCAAGATGGTCTTCATTGTCTCTGAGGGCACAGCTTTAAACTGCTCTGGATCAATTTCGTGTGGAGAGCCTTCCATTGCTGCTTCTAGATTTGCTTCATTTTGCTGCTGCAGTCTCTTGTTTTCTTCAAGGGCGGCCGCCATGTGTTTTCTGAGAAGTGCCAGGTTACGCCGAAGTTTGAGATTATCGGCTTGGTATACCTCGAGCAAAGCTTCTAGTTGTTTGACACCTGATTCTGTCGATGGTTGGGGTGCCTCCAATAATGTTTGGTGAGCCTGCTCAAGCGTCGTGTAGCGTTGATTCAGTTCTGCATTTTCTGTTTGTAGAATGTGAAATTGTCTTTGTAAGTTCTGATGGTGCGTTTCCAGTTGCTGATACCGGTTGTCCAGAGCTTTGTACTCATTCTGGAGCTGGTATACACATTGGTTTAATACTAAAAATATGTTATTTACATTAAATAATGCTGGGAGGGATGAAGATGCAGGGGGAATGGGGGCGGGAATGGGAGAGGTGAATGATGTGGATGTAAGTGGAGATGTGGGTGGAGGGGGTATGGGTGATGAAGGTGGCATGGGGGGAGGGAGTGGTGCTGTGGCAGGTGATGTTTCCATCGTGTCAACTGTTTGAGTGACGGTGTAGATGGGAATCGTGGGTGGAGTGGATGTGACATCGGTGAACAGGGTGGTGAAGGTGGGCATGGTGACTCCCCCGAATTGGATTCCCGGAGAGAGTGGAATGCCCATGACAATGGTAGTGGTAGTGGACGTGGTAGTGCTAGTGTCCTGTGGTGGGATAAATTGGGTAGTGCGAGGTGGGGATGGTGGTGACAACGGTGCTTCCTGATATTCTTCTGATTGCGCTGCCTCGCCTGGTGCTGATGTATTGATGTGAATTTGCTTCCCGGACCTCCTGGGACGAACGGGAACCCTTTTCTCAAACCTGTGAATGTAGGCCACTGCCTCATGAATGGCCTCATCCAGTCCTACGGCGTCGGCATGAAGGTTCATGGACTCAATGAACAACTCGTCCACACCTTCCTCAGCTAGCAAGTCGTTCATGAGCCTTTTGCCCTGTTCTAGAGACATCTGATGCTGTTCCTGAACCAGTCGCATGGTTCGATATAGTCTCTTGATTTGTGCCGAATATGCTGGGGCACTTGCTAACTCGGAGAGTTCGTCATATTCTTGATGTTGTTCTTCGTCGGCTTCTTCTTCGTCTCCTCCTGCCTCTTGTTCATCTACATCGACTTCTACAACTTGTGGTTGGGTGGGGGCCGATGTTGTTGTTTGGGGTTGTGGTTCCTGAGCTCGCTCTGCTTCAGCTTCGAGGTTAGAGTCATAGATTAATCTGGCAATTTCTTCATCCGTGAGGTCCTCAAGAGTAAATCCCTGTGGAAATTCCAAATCTGATGGAATGGGTGGAAACACCAGATTAGGCCCCTCTGTGCTTGGTCTTGGTAGCCGGATTGTGAATGGCCTAACTCGTCGTGTCTGGGGAGGGGTGATTTCTGGTGTAGTGGTAGCTCCCCTTGGTTGAGCACAGGGTAATTGGACTCCCCCCCTCATCTTCTTTGATGGGGGACCTGCTGCTGATAGTCTTCTCTGGAATTCTTGGACTCGGGACCATACGAGTGCCCGCTGAACAGGCACGTCATAAGCCAAGCATCTATAGATTATTCTGGTCAGAGCACAACACCCGTGGAGCACATTCTTTTGTTTCTTGTTCCACCTTTGATGCGCTAGGTGGATCTGATCTATGATCCAGTGTGGCACATTGATGGGCAGGCTTTCTGTTTCTGCTAGATATAAACTGAACCATATTTTTTTCGGGGGCATTGTGAATCGTTCTTGGGCGGGAAAAGCAAAATGTTGCATGATGGTTCGCAGGTGAAGCGCAATGGTAGGTGTCATCGCTACCATGTCCTTCAACTTATTAAGATCTTTGTGCTTCATTCGACCTGGAACCATGGTTTCCTTTTCTGTTGGGATGTGCATGCCATACATGCCCAATGCTTCTCTTACCAGATTGAGGGTCAACTTGAATCTTTTAAGCTCATTACCCGGCAGCAGTGATGGCAACACAAAGGTGCTGTCGCCTCCTTTGGCCCTGCTTGGCGTGATGGTACTGATCAGATATGAACATCGTAAAAAATCCGGCTTTGGTAAGTGAGCCCTGAAATAACTGTCCACACCCGCTTTGATCCAAACTGATCTCATGACTTCGGCGTTTTGATAGCTTTCAAACTCGCGTGTGAAAAAGTGGTATCGACCCCATTTGCCATTGAATTCCAATTCTGCTTCCCAGAAATAGGTTCCATCGCCCAGTGGTCCAGCAACATCACTGAACCAATGCGCATGCTTACCTACTTGAGAAGTGTGCCCTTGAGGAGGATCCTGAATGGGGAGCACATGCACGGCTTGAAGCTCTTGCGGTCTTGCGGTGAGACGTGGCTCAAGGAGAAGTGTTTCTATGTCCACAATCTGGGCACCAGATCCGGCTTGAGAACTAGTACCTGCTTCTGCCATGGCCCTGTTCGCTGGTTGGTTCTGTGAGAATATAGAACCAAGTGTTAACATCGTAATGGACAGAATAAATCCGTTGTTGTCCCCGTTACAACATTAACATGAGGTGGATGTTGAGTTAGTGGTTAGTAAGTGCATGAAGACAGTGTGTGTAGTTAGTGCTTGTGTTGTCCTAGGAGACTACTGCAGTTAGTAAGTGGGTATGGATTTACAAATTGGGGTCGGGGGGTTTATTACAGGCCCTAGGCTGCCAAATGCAGTGAATGGGCTTTGCTTTCGGTTTTGGAGAGTCTCTACAGAGCTTTCTCGGTGTCGTGGTCTGAAAACGAGGCCTTTTTGGGACCCATTTACAATTGATTACATGCACGCTCTTGGGTTTTGGTGTGTTCTTGGGCGTTGAGAACGAGTGAATACTGGCAGTGTGCGTAGCTGCGTTATGCTGTTTAGGTTGTGTCCTCAGCGTAGCTGCTTGTGCCATCAAGCAAGCCTTAGGCACCCAAATTTGTCTTGATTGTGGGCTAGCCTTCATCGACTTCTTGGGCACCCAAATATATTTCACGTTAGTAGAAGAATTTCCGAAAGACTTCTTATTAGTGTCGTGTTGTTGGTTACTAATAAGAGGCTTGGCTCGGGTGGTTGGCTTGAGTGCCACCGGGTGCTCGCCTTTCCGCACCCACACCTGGTTTATTTTCTGGGTCATTCTGCTGTGCAGGTACTTTTGATCTCGGACATAGGTAGTACTCTGCTTCTTCTGCCTTTGATCCACCTTGGGTTGCTGCCTCCTTCTAGCCTTTGGAAAAGAAGGGAGTTCCGTTGCATTCCTGACTCCTTTTTTGCGAATATCATTCCTCTGCAACACATAGTTTTGGACAAGAACAGCATGGTCATCTTCATGTGTACCCCTGGAAGGACCAGGAGTCTGTGCCTTTCCTAGTTCCTTGAGTGCTCCATTGTCTAATTCTACTGTAACTCGACTATGATTGATCCAAACCTGGAGAAGTCCACTTCTTAGGTTTAAACTGACTGCTTGGTCATAAATCCAATCTTGACCCAAGACAAGAGGTTCAGTGAGATCCTCATCCTGACACACCAGTACTTTAACTGTCATTGCCTCATCATGAATGTAGAGGGGAAGTTCCACCTCGCCCATGCAAGGGGTTTCCACGCCTCCCAATCCTATGAGATATGCTTCCATAGCATTGACAGTTAACTGCAACTCTTGACAGTAAGACAATTTAACAGCACTAGTGGCTGCACCTGAGTCAATCAAGGCTCTTACAGTCCTTGCACTTTTTCCTTGTCCTATATCTAGGGTTACGAAAGGACGTCGATCAGTTATCCTAGGTGAGCTGGTTCCTGCGACTTCACACATTGCCATATGATATCCTTGATCTGCATAGTCATTTGTCCTAAGCTGTTCTCTACCTTGCCTACGTAATTTCATCCTTCTAATGCGTTCTAAAGCTTCTGCTTGAGCTTCTTCTCGCACTCGCTTTTCTTCCTCTTTGCGTTTCTTAGCAGTGTTGAGTCGGCTAAGCATTTCCTCCGTGAGGGGTTCCTGATACAACTTGACTCTGCAACCGCTAATATAATTTGGGAGAACATCACCCTCTAATGTGGCCAATTGTACTGCTCCACTTGTGGAGATCCTATTGATGATCATAGGTCCGTAGCCTCTCTTTTCTAGCTTCCTCGCGTGTTGTTTGAGTGTATAGACTAGGACTAGATCGCCTGCTTTCAAGCCTTTATCCTTCACATGGGCATCGAAATATGCCTTCTGTCTCTTCTTGGCTGCATATATTCCTGCAGCGGCTCTTAGTCTTGTTTCCCCTAATCGTTCAAGGTCAAAGATCCTAGAGGAGAGTTCGTGACCTTTCCATTCGTGCTCTTGTGCTACTTTCAACGTAGGAATCAGGAAATCCAAGGGTAGCACAGCGTTTTGACCGAATACCATCTGAAAGGGGGTGGCTTGGAGTACCGTTTTGTAGGCAACTCGGTATGCCCAAACAGCATGGTGTAGCTGTTTGTCCCAGTCAGAGCGTTTAGTGTTCACTAATTTCGTCAGTACATTGCATAGGATCTTATTAGTGCTCTCAGCTTGCCCATTAGCTTGAGGGTGATAGGGGGCAGACTTCTTGTGTATTACCAAGAATTCTTGGAGTAGATTTTCAATCACTTCGTTCAAGAAATGAGTGCCTCTATCACTTACAAGCTCTACAGGTAGCCCATATCTCGTGAATACATTCTCAAACAAGAATTTGGCAGTTGTTTGAGCATCGTTCTTGGTCGTAGCCTTTACCTCTACCCACTTGGTGAGATAGTCTGTTGCAACAATGATGTATTCCGCATGAGACCCTTTAGCTGGGGGATTAATATGACCTACGAAGTCTATTCCCCACTTAGAGAATGCACGTCCACCCATCATAGGTTTCAGTGGCATCTCATCTTTGCGTATAGGATACTGAGTCCTCTGACAGACATCACACCGTTTCACATAGGTATGTGCATCCATGTGAAGGGTAGGCCACCAGAAGCCCGCAAATAGTATCGCCTTGATCACCCGATCTGGTCCAAAGTGTCCTCCTGCTACACCTTGGTGAGCAGTTTCCAAGATCTTAAGATATTCACTCTCATGGACACACAGTCTCAGGTAACCATCCTTACCGCGTTTGTATAGATTATCACCAATGAGTGAGTAATCCAAGGCTTCCTGTTCTAAACTCCTTTTCCTTGCCAGAGTCATGTCTGGAGGGAATGCTTTCGTCTTTAGGAAGGATACTAGTGGTTCACTCCATTCTGGCACAATAGATACTTGATAAAGAGTGGTGTGTTCCACAGGTGGCTTAGTGCAACAGATTGGGCATTCCTTGCACAACTTTTGGACATCCGCTTCCATAGTTGGCCAATGCACTCCGAATCTCTTTAGGGTCTGTAAAGTTCGTTGCTTTGAATGGTGTTGCTCTAGTGCACCTACATGTGCTAATTGCAACCATTTAGAGTACTCATCCTCTTCTACGCAGCAAGCCAAGATCCCTTGATCTGTGTGCTTGTACATGCTTCCTGCCATGATGTGATACTTTTGGGCTTTTACGATCTCTCTATTCCGTGTGTTTACCACTGGATGGTTGGGCCCGTATGTCAATACTGGTACCAATGGCTTAGCCCACTGCGGTACAACTTCCAAATTAAACAAGTAAGCATCAGGAAGGTCATCTGACACTCCTTGTGGGGCTTCTCCAGATGTGAGCCTAGAGAGGTGATCTGCTCTCAAGTGAGTCCTACCCTTCCTTACCACAACCTCAAAATCATATTCCATTAGCAAGAGAAACCATCTTACTAATCTTCCTGTATTGCATGGCTTGTTTACAAGATATAACAATGCCTGATGATCAGTAAAAAATTTAAACTTATTTGCAAGCAAATAGTGTCTAAATTTCTTAACTACATATACCATGCCTAATCCTTCTCGTTCGGTAGTGGTGTAATTCCGTTCAGCCGCATTCAACTGTCTACTGGCATAGGCAATTGGAAGATCCATATTACCTTCACCAGTAGGTTGTGCAAGCACACATCCAATAGCATAATTGGATGCATCCACATGAACATGGAATGGCTTATTCCAATCTGGTGTGGTCAAGATTGGTGCTGAACATAATCTTCGTTTAAGCTCTTGGAAGGAATTCTCACATTCATCCGTCCACTCAAAGTTTGTCAGAAGTCCGTACATGGGCTTTGCGATGACCGCATACATGTGGATGAAACGTCGGTAATACCCACAATGCCCCATGAAAGCTTGTACTTCCTTGACATTCTTTGGCCTAGGTAGCTCTGCTATGGCCCTCACTTTTTCTTCGTCGGTAGATATGCCATTTTTTGACACTATATGTCCTAGAATCTTTCCTTGCCTGACCATAAAAACACACTTTTCTGGGTTCAGGCAGACCTGATATTCTCTACATTTGTCAAAGATTTGTCTGAGTTCAGGAATATGGGTTTGTCTAACATTGGAATGAGCACAGAGATCATCAACATAGACTTCTAAACTCTTCCTCAGAAACTCCTTAAACACATGGCACATCAGCCTCTGGAAGGTAGCTGGTGCATTGGTAAGCCCAAATGGCATTACTCTAAAAGCAAAAATGCCCCATTCTGTGGCAAAGGCTGTCTTATGCTGATCCTCTGGAGCTATGGCTACTTGATTGTAGCCCGAAAATCCATCAAGGAAGCTGTACACTTCCTTGCCTGCCACTCTTTCTAAGAGATGTTCTGTGATGGGAAGCGGATAGTTATCTCGAATCGTGGCGGCATTAACCTTTTTCAAGTTAATGCACACACGCAGCTTGCCATTCTTCTTGGGCACCACTACGATGGGGGATACCCATTCAGTGTGCTCAATTTCATAGATAAATCCAGCTTCGACCAGTCTATCTATCTCTTCCTTGATCTTAGCAGCGTAATTATCGTTATATGTATAAGGCTTTTGCTTAGAGGGTTTGGCATCTGAGGTCATGGGGATGGTGTGTGAGCATATGTCCGGGTCAACACCTTTCAAATCCTTGTAACTCCAAGCGAATACATCTCTGTATTCTCTTAGCAAGGCAATCAATTCGTGCTCTTCTTCCGCTGTTAGGTCATGACCTATGTACGTACATCTCTCCTCTCCTTCTTCTAGGGCCACTACTATTTTCTTGGTGGTTTCTTTGTTATCATAGGCCTCTCCTGATTGTGCTTCTCGTTTAGGCATTCTTATCATGACTCTCCTGTCATCTATCTCATACTTCTTAAAATTTTCTGGGACCTCAAACAAAGATTCTTCCTCTTCTGGTAAGGCTTCTCTCTTCTTTCGTTTCTTTCCTTCTTCCTTAGGGGTCATATGCGTTGCTAATCTTACATCATTTGTAACCTCTCCATGCCTCTGGGGTTGAAATTCTATTTCCTGGAAGTATTCTTCATCTGATGCAAATGGTGGGTCCATAATGATTGACTCTAGATCGGAGTCACTTGCATCCTCAAATGCATCAAGGCTAGGTTCGCATTCTTCTAAAACTGCCTCTCCCATGATTGGCTCTATGGAGAAGACTGAAATGTCATAGCCATCCTCATCACAGTGAGGTGTCCATTGTTCTTCATTGATGGCTACATCCATTGTTGCCAAAATTTCTGCCCAACCGTGAGGTTCAAATTCTTCGTCTGGAAAAACTATGGGTGCATAGGCTGGGTCTTGAACGGGTCTATGAGTTTCGTTTGCACCTATTTCTCTGGCCTTTTCTCTCTTCTCTTCCTCTACTGCTACTTTGCACATCCATAAGTGGGTGTCTTCATGCATCCATGAGGATCCAGACCCTATGGAATGCACCGATTCTGTATCATCTTTGGCTCTATGGATGGGATTCCATTGGATAGGAGGGACATCTCGATGAGAATAATCCTTGAGATTGACTTTGGTCGTGACACCTAAGTGTTGCAGGTACAAAGAATTGGTCCCCCAATCCTGCACCACTTGCAAGTGTCGCATAAATGGTCTTCCCAAAATCATCTCATAGGCATGATTTTTGCTGAAGTCACAATGTATGGCAAAGGTATGTTCAAACTCGACACCACAAGTGGTGAGAGTTATGCCTTCTAACAATCCTAGGGGTCTCTCTATGTGACCATCGGCCATCTGCAATTTCATCCTCGTTGGCCTGAGTGCTGGCTTGCCCCAACGCTTCCATAAGGAGGTGGTGGCAATTGCAACTCCTGCACCTGAGTCCAAAATCGCCCTGGTGGTGTACTCCTGGTAGGTGATGGGAAGATAGGTGTTCCCTTCTTCACCTTCACACATATCTCCTATCTTATCCAAGGGAATTTCCGGTACTGTCCTGTGGGATCCTGCCCGGGAACGAGGTTTTGCTATTTCTGGTACTTGTTTGGCTACATGTTTCCATAATTCAGGTCTAACCTTGAGTAGCTCTTCTAACTTGAGGTTACACTGCACGTTAGTGTTCTTCACTACCTCTGTGTTCCTAGGTATGACTGAGTCGTCGTTCCTTACCATGACTGTGGGTGCTCTCATACATGTGGACTTTGCTTCCCATGGGCCTGTGAAGTGGGGTAGCTCTTGTATGGAATTAGACTCAAAGTCCAATCTCTCGTGAGATTGAGTACTCTCATGTTCCCCGTAAATTGATGGGATGTCTTGTGGGAATTGGTCGTGTGCATCGTCCACAAGTTCAAAAGGAGGGGCGACCTCACTTTCGTTATCCCATTTGTCTTCTTGAATCTCTCGTAGGAAGTCTGGTGCAAACCGATTCATAGAAGAAGAAGTGTCTGGCTCTGTAGAATTAGGTACATATGCTACCTGGGAAGGAGGGCTTATTCTATCGTTGGCTCTTTCCTCGTTCTCATAGATAGCTGGGGCACAAGCTTCTTGGGGAGGATTACTTATGCTATTACTTTTCCGAACAGGCTCATACGCTCTCTGGGAAGGAATGTGGGTTACCTGTGGGGGTACATAAGCTTTCAAGGGAGGCTCCTGTGACCTTTGGGGGGGAAGATAAATTTCTTGGGAAGGCACGTGGGCTTCCTGAAGAGGCTGGTTTTTCCGTTCTCTTACCCTTTCCTTTCTTTGAGGGGTAGGTTCCTTTTCTGATTGTGCGATTAGCCTCTCTATTCTTTCTGAGGAGGGAAAGTTGTCTGGTTTAGTGGAATTGGCCACATACACTTCCGATGGGGAATGATTCATGTTTTTGCTGGCTTTATCTTTTTCTTGATTTTTTTCTTCCTCGGCAGATCTTGCAATTATTTCCTCTAACTTCTCTAGGAATCCATCCAAGTGTAATTGCGTTTTGGCTGAGCCCGAGTAATTGAAAAGGCGACTGGCTTCAAACATAGTCTGAGCCAATGCGACCATTTTCGCGCACAATTTGGTTCTTTCTATCTCTAGGTCAGCTCTAGGATAGCACTTGGCATGATCCGTGACGTTCGGCCCTTCTTGGATTCTAGCCTGATATGCTTTGAGCATCATGTCTATGTCTTCAGGAGTGGGATCAGCTAATACTGATCCTACCCTAGGGGGTGATGGAATCGCATGGCGTGGGTTGGAAGGTGGCGGGTCGGATGGAGATGAGAGTGGTGAAGGCGGGGTAATGTGAGAGGGGGTTTGAGAGGTGATTTCAGTTATCCTAGCTTTGGTTTCTCTTATGCTTTCCTCAAGTTCACTCATCTTTTTAGCCCATTGTCTTTTCATTCTTTCCCGACTATCTTTCCATGCTCTAGTCCTTTTCTTTGTTATGCTCTCGGTTTCACTAGCCTCTGAGTTCTTATCCTGGTTTGTCTTTTGGTTTTGCTGCAATGCCTGAGCTCTAGTGACTACCTGCACTGGTGCAGTGGAAGTGACGCTTCCTGAGGAATCTACAACCAAACCAATCACATTGATAGGAGTGATTTTTGGCGTATTATTGGGGTTCTTTGGGCAATCTCGTAAAAGATGCTCTTTTCCACAATCTTGGCAAAAACCTTGGATAGTCACTGACTGGGGTTGTGTAGGTGGGGGCAAGGGACAATCACGAATGAGATGATCTCCTTGGCATCTGTAGCACGGTCCTCTTGGGAATGGAGGTCTTACTTGCCTAGGTTGAGGCCTGGGGTTGGGGTTTGTATACATGACATTCGTGTAATCTGACTCCCAACTAGGTTCACTTGGTTCTTCACTATAGTAAGACTCACCATGTTCTGGAGACTGCATGTAGTAAGCCTGGGGACTATCGACATGTGTAGAATCAAAGCTATGGTCACTTGGGTCACTTTCTGAGATCAATGGGGTTACTGGTACTATGGCCCTATTCAGGTTTTCTTCTGCAACAGCATACTTTACTGGAATCACGTTAGCGGGGTTTGGAGGCTGTTGAGCCAGCACCGGTTGGGGTCTCTGTTGGGCCTGATATGGTTGCTGATAGGTTTGTTGGGGTCTAGCATATTGTGGTGGTGGATTTTGGTTCTGGTATCTGCCTTGTTGGTAGGGTTGCGGATAGGGTTGCCTAACTGCCTGCTTGTTGTATGGGCAATCTTGTGCGGTGTGATTGGTGTATCTCCGTTCTATGGTGCAGTACTGGCTACTCGGATTTACTTGGGGCTGAGCCATAATAGGGCAGACATTCGCCATATGGTCACCACCGCATGTGTAGCACCTTTTCACAGGAGCAAACCTCGGAATTTGTTTGCTAGAGACGCCTAGTTTTTGTGCCACTTTCTCTGCGAGTTCCTCAATCGATGTGGACTGCGTGGAAGAGTGACTAGAAGCACTATCTGAATCTTTGTAGATTTTGGAAAGCTCTAGCTCTTCTCCTAGGTTATCTTCAATGTCAATGCACATGCGTACACATTCTTCTATGGTCCTAGGGTCCTTTAGATACACATAGGATCTCAATTTCGTACTCAGCAATCCATCAAGGAATAAGGCTACTTGTTTAGCAGGTGTGGGTAGCTCCGAAATAGGACATCTTTCAAGGTATTGCCTAAATCTTCTTCCTGCAAGTCTCACAGTCTCTTGAGGGGTTTGCTTGAAGCTGTGAATCAATGAGGAGGTATTGTGTCTTATGCCGCTCTTAGAGAACTCTATAATAAATGCTTCTAGGAGTTGATCTATGCTCCTGAACTGACGCTCATCTAATGGCTGAAACCATGTAAGTGCCGTGTTCCTGAGGGTTAGACCGAAGGCATTGTACTGCGTGAACAGATCTTCCACTTGTTCAGCTCTCAAGACTTGCTTGAACTCCGCCACATGATCATAGGGATCTCCTGTGCCGTCAAAGTAATTCTTCATGGACTTAACTAGCTGGGTGGGTCTCAAAGTTCTTGTGTGCTCTCTAGGTCTCGGCAGAGGGTATCCATCTACATTTCTTTGGTTCCTGTGGGCTCTATGCATCTCAGGTTCTACCCTATTCGTCTCTGTTCTCGTTCTTTCTCTGCCCACTGGGTTGGCAAAACTTACTTCTGGTCTATCTCTACTTCTGTCTCTTTGCGTACCATGAGCTTGGGAAGTTCCAGCCCCAGGGTGACCATAGGATACATTTGATCTTGGTTGGGGGAAAATGAATTCACCCTTCCAAGTGTAGGCATGCCTATCATTTTCTGTCACCACAAAGATCCGTTCTGAAGCATGATCTAAGTAGGTCACTCTGCCTGGGCTATCCGGATCCTTAAACTCATAGATCATGATATTTCCTATGTCTGTTGGCTGATTAGACTTATACCTCCAAAAGGCTTCATCAGTTTCTCGATTGAGGAGCAACTCTATGCTCTTGTTGTCTTGGGGGACCCATTCAGGCGTGATAATCCTAGTGAGAACTGATTTACCTCGAGGGGTTCTAGGTTCCGCATCCATGTTCCCTTGTTCTAGGTCACCTAAGTCCGCTTCTGAGATTACATTCCCGAAGTCATCTGTCCTATCAGGGTGACTAGTGACAACATATATAGTTCCTTCTTTGTCCAGGTATGCACCATTTTCAAACTTGACAGCTGGGTGTTCTAGTCCAATGGATTGATCAGGGTTTTTAATCTGGACCACAGATCTTCCAAGGCCGTCCTCATAGATGCTAGCACCTAGTCGGTTGGTCCTAAGATATTCCAGCTGTGTTTTGTAGGGGCCTTCTACCCTGTACAAATAAGGCACTCCTGAACTTCCCGTAGGTCTGTCCATGCCTTGAGACATTTCTGACTCACTGGTCTCAGAGCTAGGGTAGTATGAGTGGTGGCTCAACTGCTGGGCCCAAGACCTTGCAGTGTGATTGACACTAGCCTCTGAAGACCTAAGGCTTTGTCTTTCCCTTGCTAAATGTCGTCCTGATCTAAGGTTCATATGCCTATCTAAGTAGCCCAATTCTTTGCCCAGAGTACAACCTCGTTGCCGCTCAATTGGTATTAGTCACTTGATTCTTTTTAGTTATTTTATCACGTTTGAGTTCTTGTCTGATATCACGTCGTCGGAATACTTGAGTGTTCTTCGTAATTTCAGGTTGATCGTTCCACGTTAGGTTCTTTCCTTTATGTTATCGACAGTACAGTAACTAAGTTTTTAGCTTGAACTTGAGTTTTTGATAGTCTTCAACTTGATAACTGCCTATCGTCGCCCTGGCTTACTCCTATCACTAGTCGTTCTTAGCTTGAGCTAGGAAATGACAGAGGGAGTTGAGAACATTCCAACCTTACTTGTTGATCCCTTGCTTTATGGTGCTCAAGAACCCGGTTCTCAAGCTTGCAAAGAAATCTTGCTTTGTATGCTCCAAGTTGCTCTCAATGGACCTATAAAAGTCCCACGGTTAGCTCGATGCTTATATTCAAAGGACAAAACCAACCACTTTCATTCATGTGACACAAACACACATCTGCATTGTGACTTTTAGGAAAATAATTCTAAAGACCCCTGACTTTGATCCCCCTGGGTATGGTCAACTTCAAAATACCCTCTCTGAAAATCAACGCATTATCTTTATAAAAAACAGTTGAGGGCGTGTAGTATATGCCACGAGCTTTCCAACAAGCCCAAGAGCTCAAAAATTGGGTTTCGTATGAAAAAGTTAGGACTGTTCAGGGTTTAGGGAGTTAAATCAGAATTCAATACAAGCTCACAGTCAAACAGGAATACTCGAGTAGCTTGTGACACGGCTTCGCGATGCAATACTACACCCTAGTGTTTGTCCCACACTCAATCAAAATTTAGACCAATAATTTTGCCTTGAAAATTTGACCTAATTTGCCCTTCTAACGCGTTCGCAAAGTCTGTCGGTCGCGATTGACAGGTCAGTCGCGATCGACGTGTCGATCGCGATTGACTGGTCCGTCGTGGCTGTCAGTCGCGATTGACTGGTCAGTCGCGATTGACACATGGCCGAAAAGTCAATCAATCGTGGTCAAAGCGTCGTTGACTCTGTCGGTCGCGATTGATGAGTCGATCGCGATTGACAGGTCGGTCGCGAGGGTCTGTCGATCGTGGTCAAACAGTCGTTGACCGTGTCGGTCGCGATTGATGAGTCGATCGCGATTGACAGGTCGGTCGCGAGGGTCTGTCGATCGTGGTCAAACAGTCGTTGACCGTGTCGGTCGCGATTGATGAGTCGATCGCGATTGATGACTCGATCGCGATTGACACGTGTCACGCGTATGGTCAGTCGGTCGTGGTCAATCGGTCGTTGACTCTGTCGGTCGCGATTGACAGAGCTGTCGTGGGCTGTCGGTCGCGATTGACGTGTCGATCGCGATTGACAGGTCTGTCCGTCGTGGTTTGTCGATCGCGATTGACAGAGCGATCGCGATTGACAGAAATCTGTGGAATTTCAAAAAACTAAACACATTTTTGGGAAGCTCTAGGCCTGTAGGTCATGGATATGCACTTTGTTTAGCAATTAGAGCAAGTTTTTAGTCGGTCGCGATTGACAGAGCTCGGCGACACACAGACAATTACACAGATTTCCGTACCTGCGCGGAGTGCTGGGGACGATGATGCGGCCTGTACCTGCAGAATGCTCACAAAACATGCAAAAAACAGCACATGCAAATTCGCTCTCTCGCTCTCTCTCACAAGTGAAATGAGGGAAATGAGGTGGAGATGGGGATATAGTCAAAAAACTGAATTTTTCGCGATGATGGAGATGGAGGTGGGAGATGGTGATGATGATGATGGTGATGAAAGTAAAAGAAAATCGATGAGAGTGAAGAAAATACCTACAACTCCAACGCGTCAACTCTACGTCTTACCATCACACGCTCGTCCTCAAAGCTCGATCCCCGGCAACAGCGCCAAAATTTGGTGTAACTCAGTGATGAGTAGCACCTCCTTTAATGTCAATCCGGGAAGACGTGAGGATGGTATGAAGACCTCGAGCAAGTGGCGGCACAAGTGCGTGAGTGAGAAGCACACAAGCATGCACACACATACACACACACGTGCACACAAGGCAAGACAAAGAGTGAGAATCAATGGAGCTTTTAGATTACTTTCAAAATGCTCTTACAGGTTCGTTTCAATTACCATCTAACCTCAAAAATGAGCTCTCTAGCTCTTTTTATAGTTTTTGACTAGCTTTTGGCCCTGTCCAGACCTAGTGTCCGGCCTAGTTAAAAATTAGGTTCCAGGGCTTATTTGGGGGCTCAAACGAGATCTAAAAAATACGAAAATTGGTACGCAACTACTTCTAAGGCTCCTCAAGCTCAAGGACTCCTTGGCTTGCACAAAATGGAGCTACAAAAATGTGAAATGATATTTACAAATGATTGTTAGTGATAAAAATCACTGTTGTTGTAGGGATTTCTTCTAGTGATCTGCCATACATATCTTCGAGCTCCCTACTTGCTCTTCCTCCCTGCATGTCCATCTCTTGATTTGCATTAATGTCTTGAAAAAATATTGGCCTACTTGCCAGATCTTCTTTGACTGCCCTGTTTGCTTGTGCTGTCCCTTCGCTCTGACTCCCTTCTTTGACTTTCACGTCTTGTAAGTCCTGGTGTACCAAGGCTACTGCCAACAATGCACCTTTGTCATATCGTACTCGTTCAGGCTCTCATAGTGCCTCCTTTGCATCGGATTGCTATGCTATGGCTACATCTAGTCTCTGTGATGAGAATGAGCTTGTTTCTTTTGATGAAGCACAAAATTCAGAAAATTGGATGGCTGCTATGCAATCTGAATATGATGCTATAATGAAGAATGGTACATGGTCTTTATGTGACTTGCCTCCTGGCAAGAAGGCCATTGGCACTAAGTGGGTATACAAGCTGAAGCGTAAACGTGATGGTACAGTTGACAGGTATAAGGCTAGGCTTGTTGCAAAGGGTTATGCACAGGAAAGAGGCATTGATTTTGATGAGACCTTTGCACCTACATGCCGTATGACTATTGTTCAGAGCATTTGTGCACTTGCAGCCCATCATGGTTGGAATGTACATCAGTTGGACATTAAAACATCATTTCTGAATGGTGACTTACATGAAGAAGTGTATGTTTTTCAGCCCCGTGGCTTTGTGCAGAAAGGGAATGAAAACCAGGTTTGCAGGTTAAAGAAGGCATTATATGGTTTAAAGCAAGCACCACCTGCTTGGTATGAGAAGATACATGCCTATCTGATTGCACATGGTTTTGAGAACAGTCCAACTGAAAGCACCTTATATGTTAAACGTGCTAATAATGTGCTTCTGATCATTGTTGTCTATGTTGATGATATGCTGCTCACTGGTCCTATTGAGACACATATTGCTGATTTTAAGGCTGATTTGCATGCCTCATTTGAGATGTCTGATTTCGGGCATTTGCATCACTATTTGGGCATTCAGTTTATGCACGTTGATGGTGGAATGGCTTTGTGTCAAACGAAATATATTGACACATTATTGCAGCGTTTTGGCCTTGAAGATTGTAAGCCTATTGCCACTCCTATGGAGACAGGTTTACAATTGAGTCTTCATGATACTGGAGATGCATTTGATGTTGTTCTCTATCAGCAGGCTGTTGGATGCTTGATTTACTTATGCATTACTCGGCCAGATATTCAGTTTGCTGTCTCACAGATGAGCAGGTTTATGCATTGCCCAGGAGTCACGCATTGGAAAGTGGTTAAGCGCATCTTTCGCTACTTGAGTGGTACTCGGCTACTTGGGTTGTTTTATCCCAAGGGGGGATCACTACCGCCAGATTTGCATGCTTTTTCTGACTCAGATTGGGCTGGTTGCTATGACACTCGTGTGTCCACCAGTGGTTTTTGCTTCATGCTTGGTAGCTCATGTATATCTTGGTTGAGCAAGAAGCAGCCTACTGTGGCCACTTCCAGTTGTGAGGCTGAGTATAGGGCAGCTTTCACAGTGACTGTTGAGTGTGTGTGGCTCAGACGCCTTATGGCTGATTTGGGTGTTGGCCACTCTTCTGCCACCACCATCTTCACTGACAGTCAGAGCGCATTGGCAGTTGCGAGGAACCCTGTGTTCCATGCTCACACTAAGCACATTGAGGTGCATTATCACTATGTCAGGGAGAGGTTCTCTGCTAGGGAGATCAGCTTGGCATATGTGCCCACGCAGGAGAACATTGCAGACCTTTTCACGAAGGCTCTGCCTAGGGAGAAGTTTGAAGATTTTCGCAAAGCTTTGGGCTTACTTCCTTTTGTGGAGTGATTTCCACATAGCTTGGCACTTCCTTATACATGAGTGCCAGCTCCTTGTTCACCGCATCACTCCCAGGGGGGATTTGTTGATATATTTAGGTAGTGACGTGTGTGAACACTCTAGGACCGCCGGGGCACTTTTTTCCCTCTTTAGGAGGTTTTTTTCCCCCGGCTTGTATATACGCCTGTTGCCCTAATGGGCTACTTATCTTTGTACATTCTCTAGTAATACATTCAGTATTGTGTGTTTGTGCTCCAAGCTTCTTCTTCTTCCTTGTGCTGTTCGCGTGCTTCCGCAAACGTCTATCTCCAACATTACCTGGAAGCAAGCACTTCTCAGCGAAGCGATCCGCTTCTCAGTGGCTATAAGAGGGGAGACCCTCTAGAAGATTTGGAAGGAGCAATGTGCCTAGAACTTTGGACGCCCTCCTAACGAGTGCTCGATCGAGAATTCTCCATTCCTCCTTGGCAAAAGAATCTCCAACTGCAAGAGGTCCCCACCTTTTTCAAGCATCATGAAATGTTTTTCATTGAGAACAACAAGCTTAAACCCAAGTGGGGCCCACATGAGGGGGATGAGAGGGTTATTAACCTCATTTGTAACCCTCTCTAGTTCTGCATGTTTTGCCCCTGCTTTGTGGGATACAGGGAGGGTCTCAAGGGCACTCATCCCAATCACTTGTAACTTTTTCTTTCTTTATTTTATTAAATTATGGGAGAATAGGCCAAGGCTAAACTTACCTTTTGAAAAAAAAAAGAGAAATTTTCGTAATTCTACCACCTTGGTCATTTCTTTCATTTGAATAACTTTGTGGACCTCTTAAAATTCAATAGTCATATAGTAGTCTTGTGTGGTTTTCATAGGTACTCATAAATAATTTATGGATATTATGAGTTGTTGGCTAAAGCTTTGTCTTCTTTGTTCCCATGAGCCAATATGTTGCAAGATTTGTAATATTGTTGTTCTAATCGGGCTTTAGGGATCCAATATGATTTATGCTAATAGTTTTCCTTGAAGATGATGTCATCTTGGTCAGTAGAAGATAACCATGATAAGTTTTTGGAAGTGAAACAATAGATTCATTATTGTTTTATTACTAAGTTAGTGATCAATAATCAATACCAAAATAAAAATAAAAGATTTATGATACAAGTGCATATGTCCCTAGGAAGAATCTTGGGTGCTTATGTAGGGCATGTAAATATTAGCCCTACTCATGCAAAATTTGGAGTGAAATTTTATGTCATGGTACCAGGGTTGTACATTTTTGCATATAGGCCATTGTTCAAAGAGGCTCCTTGTAATGTAGTATAGTAGATGCTAGCTTTAATGTACTTCTGAAGGGAATAGAGTGTTGACTATGATTGATATTGGATATGAGAGCCACTAAAACAGATTGTAAGACCTAAAGTAACTTGTAAAGCGCACCACAAGTCAAGTAGTAAAAATCACTAAAAAAATTACTGTTGTGAATACATGCCCTTGGGGCTCAAAGTAGATTGTACTAAGAAAGTAATCAATAGATTGTTGAAGTAAAAGAAACAAGAGAAGAGGATAAAGATATAGTGGAAACTTGGGAAAAAAAATTCGGTCAATACATAAAGTAGGAGATCACAACATCATCTTCACATATGAATATTATTGAATTACTTGTGATAAAATTTTCTATTTCATCAATAGTATAATACAATGAATGCAGTTTTGTACATGTAGGAAGGATTATAGAATGCCATTTTTCATGACTAAACATTCATCAAAGTCAATACTCATGGCAAGATAAAGGCACAACCACTTGTTAAGTTATCAAGCACAATATGTGATGATCGAGGATGACACATATCACTTTTTCATTTCTTTGACATGCACAGTGGTCACTCCGGTATATGTCAGGGATACTCTAGTGAGAATTACTAGATTCATCTACCAAAAGTGATTGCACACTTGTTTCTTGCTAGCTCACTCATTTGCATACATTAAGTTTTTCCTTATGTACTGCTCTTTATATATTGCACTAGTTGTATTGTTGTATTATGTCATTTCTTGTATATTCCTTTTATGTAATAGAAGAAGAAGAAGATCATTCTTCATTACCTATATTGCACTAGTTGTATTGTTGTATTAGGTCATTTCTTGTATATTCCTTTTATGTAATAGAAGGAGAAGAAGAAGATCATTCTTCCTTACCTCAAGCTATGTTTGTACTTCTATTTGAGTGTGAGAGTATGTGAGTGAGCTCCCTTCCCTATCACCTTCCTCGTGACATGGTATCAGAGCCAGTGTGGTTGTAGAGAGCTTGTGGAGAATGTTGATAACGAAGATTATGCGAGAAGGCATGGAGAAAGCACGATTCACAAACGATCTTAGATTTCTATAAAAATTGGTGTGAAGCTACAAGGTGTCAAAAATATTTTTGAGTGTTATCCCTTTAGGGTCACTCCTTTTGCTCAGATTCCTATTTCCGGGCCATCTAGGTCTCCGTTTTGAGCACACAAGGTGGGTTCCATGGAAAAATTAGGTCAACTTGCAATTGTAACTTTTATTCTCTTTGCCAACACTCAAATATTTCTCGTCCAAGATTTTAAGCGATTTCGTGTGCTATCGATACACAAAAACTATGTTTTTTTGACATCAAACTATCACATCATAGTGTGATCGTATGCAAGCAGAGGTATTACTTCTAGTGTTTTTGTAGTGTTGCAAATTGTTTTACAAATGGCAAGTGCAAATGGAATGAGTCAGCTTATGAATGATAAGCCAGACAAGAACAACTTGTTGATATATTTTGGTAGTGATATGCGTGAACACGCTAGGACCGTCGGGGCACTTTTTTTTTCCCTCTTTTGGAGGCTTTTTCCCTCGGCTTATATATATGCCTATGATGGAGAGTGTTAATCTCCAAAAGAACAAGCTATCCTTGATGTTAGACCACCTCTATATCAAGAATAACTTTAAACTCCAACTAATTTTGGAAGACAAGCACCAAATTATCAAGAAATTAGCTAACTGTGAAGAAAGTCATTTCTCAGAAAAGTCAGCTGCACCTTAATCACTCACTGACTAATCATTCGTGTAAAGTTTTTGATAAAACTTTGTAGAATGTTTTGTCTAGTGATTGCGCACCTCCTCCAAGTTAAAACACTTCAAAAGCTTGAGTAGATTATGAGAAATAATTCAAACAATCTACCTATATCTGAAACTGTCTCTCTGTATAGTGGACTTTGACACCTGCAACTTCTAAGACATGCTTCTCTAAAACTAGAACCCGTTTAAGCAAATGCTTTTAGCCATAGATGGCTTACCTCTCAACTTAGATTTTGAGTCCTCACTCATGCAAAACTTTAATCTGTGCAGTGAGAAATGATCAAATCATTGACCATAAAAAATGCGCCTGTTTCAGAAAACTGTGAACACTCTTTTACATATGAATGTTCCTACTCATAATTCTCACAGCCTGTTTACAATTAGGCTCTCAAACTTTAACCATAGACTCATTAACTATTAAATTAGACATCTACAAAAGGATTCTTGAAATGATCAAGCACAGAAGGAGAATGCACAGAAACATCGGGCACAACTTCTCTTCATTTCTGACAGAAATTACATCTGGATGAGAGAGCTATTCTAATCTCTTCATAAGTGTCTAATGACTTCTAATTCTACTCAATTCTCATGCTCTACATTTTCTCTCATACTTGTCTCAACATTTTCCAAGTATATATATAGAAAAAAATTTACAAGCTTATGACTACTCAAAGATATAAGTGAACTATCTCTGACCTAATGTACATATGTGTACACATCTTTCAAATTCTGAATGTGTCCTTCCTTCATGCTTCACAACTTGTTCTCTTCTCAAATCCTTGACTTCATTTCCATGTCAAAACACCAATTGGTGATGTCCTACACCAACAGCTCCCCCTCAATCATCAATTGAGGTTTCCTCTATCTTCTTTATGCCTGCCATGTCTTTGAATTTCTATAGCTTTGGTCCATCTAAGCTTTTGGTAAGCATATCAGCTATCTAATCTTTTGTTGAAGTATGTATGACTTCAATCTCTTTATCCATCACCTTCTCTCTCAGAAAGTGATACTGAATCTCAATGTGTTTAGTCCTTGCATGAAACACAGGATTAGCAGCTAAATACAATGAACTCATGTTATCTCCATAAATGATAGGTGTACTCTGTATGATGTCAAAACTCTTCATGAGAGTCTTAAGCCATATCACTTCCTTTGCAGCTTCAACCATACCTTTGTACTCAGCTTCTGTAGATGATAAAGCAACTATGTGTTGCTTCTTTGAACACCAAGAGATTAACTTATCTCCCACATAACACAAATATCCATATGTTGATCTTCTATCATCAGGATTACCTGCCCAATCTGCATCACTATTTATTTTGATGTTTGTATCTGATGTAAAACCATAATACAAACCTTCTTTGAGTGTACCCTTAATGTACCTCAACACTCTTTGACCTGCAATCCAATGTTCTTTCCTAGGACAATGCATGAATTGAGACAGAACTCCAACTGCATATGATAAATCAGACCTAATTAATGTAGCATAGATAAGACTACCAACCAAACTCTGATATAGCTTCATATCCTTGAATTCTTCTCCACCATATCTGCTCAATTTGTGATTCACCTCCATTGGAGTAGGTGCTACCTTGCAATCATTCATTTTAAACTTGATTAACAAGTTTCTCAAATACCTTTCTTGAGTCACATACACTCCATGTTGAGTGTATGAAATCTCCATGCCCAAGAACTATGACAAGTCTCCGAAATCACTGATTTTGAACTATTTCTCCATTTGCTTTTTTAGGCTTTGAATGCCTTTCTCATCTGTACCTGTAAGAATTATATCATCAACATATATGCACATGTAAATGAACCCATCATCACTTGCTTTAACAAGCAAGCTACTATCTGCTTTAGATACTTGAAATCCAAGTTCTTTCAAGAACTTCACAAGTCTATAATTCCATGCCCTTGGGGCCTCCTTCAACCCATACAAAGCTCTCTTGAGCTTACATACATGATCTGGATACCTTCTATCTCTGAATCCTTGAGGTTGCTCCATGAAAACATCATCTGAAATGTAACCATTTAGAAAAGCATTCTTCACATCTAATTGACATAATTTCCAACCTTTACATGCAGCAATAGCTATGATTGTCCTGATGGTTGTCATCTTTGCCACAGGACTATAGGTCTCATCATAATCAATACCATATGTTTGAGCAAACCCTTTCACAACAAGTCTAGCTTTATACTTAGACACACTTCCATCTGCAAACCTCTTAGTCTTGTAGACCCATTTGCATCCAATGATCTTCTGACTATTTGGTTTAGGAACCAAATCCCATGTTTGATTCTCCATTAATGCATCATATTCTTCCTGCATAGCTTTCTCCTAATTTTCCTTACCTTTTGCCTCTTCATATGTGGAAGGATCTTCATCTGCCTTTATCATGTAAGCATAATCTTTGGTAGCCAAAAAAGAAGTATCATAGCTATACCTTGTAGGTTGCCACTTGTGTCTTGATGACCTTCTAATTTCTCCACTCCTTGAGGTTTCTGGTTCTTCACACTCAGGATCAAATCTTGGCATTTCTTCAACTTCAACCTGCACTTCATTATTCTCCTCTTCATCAAATATCTGAACCTTTGATTTACCCTTCTTTTGACTCACAACTTCTTCATCACCTGTATTAATATTGATTGTACCTGCATACCAAGTACCTTGCTCATCAAATGTAACATCCTTAGACACAATGAATTGCTTTGTGGATGGACTCCACAATCTATAACCCATCTGTTTGTCATCATAACCAATGAATACATACTTTTCAGCTTTAGGTTCTAACTTGTATCTTAATTGTGATGGCACATATGCATATGCCAAACATCCAAATATTTTGCAATGATCCAAGGTAGGTCTCTTACCCCACCATGCCTCATATGGTGTCATACCCTGCAAAGCTTTACATGGTAGCCTATTGACCAAATAAGTAGCTGTATTTATAGCCTCAGCCCACAAATAATTTGGGCAATTTTTCTCCTTCATCATTGACCTTGCAAACTCAACAAGAGTTCTATTTCTTCTCTCTACTACACCATTTTGTTGAGGAGAGTACCTGCAAGTGATTTCCCTTTTTATACCTACATTCCACAAGTAATCACTGAACTCATTGGAGAAATACTCTCCCCCTCCATCTGACCTTAGTCTCTTCAATTTATGACCTGTAATTCTTTCTGCATACACATGATAATGTTTGAATGTATTGAATACTTCTGACTTATCTTTGATCACATAGATAGTGATCCATCTGGTAGCATCATCAACATAAATCACATAGTACCTTGAACCATTGATACTGAAATCCTTTGATGGTCCCCACACATCTGTGTGTACCAACTCAAGCTTCTCTCAATACATGAAACCATGCTTGGAGTAAGATTGCTTATGAGCCTTACCTAATTGACATGCCTCACATCTGTATGTCATATGTTGACCTGCAACATTAGGCAATCCAAGCACTGAACCATTGTTAATCATATCTTTGATACCTCTTTCATTGAAGTGTCCAAGCCTCTTGTGCCAAAGATCTAACTCAGAGATCTTATGTCCTCCATAAGTGAACAAGGCATGACCAACATTACCTTGAATCTTCAATGTGAACAACCTTCCTTCTTTCTTCCCTGAAATAATTTGTTTATACCCATTGCTAGGGTCTTCCACAGACACTCCTTCATTAGTGAATCTAACTTCATAACCTTTTTCAACAATTTATCCTACACTTATCAGATTCTTAGGAATTGTAGGAACATACAAGACCTTACTCAAGAGAGTACTTCCATCCTTGACCTTCACTGATCCAATTGACTTCACATTATGCTTTGTATTGTCACCTGTTTGAACAACATGATTAGATACCTTATTTTCCAAATCAATCATCAATGCTATGTTACCACTCAGGTGATTGCTACACCCTGAGTCAATGTAGAAGACTCTTTGGTCTTTACTTTGCCTTTCACAAGTTGCATTCATTATCAATGTTGAATCCTCCTTCTGATCTGAAGCATAATTGTAGTAGGTATTATTGTATTGTTGACTTTGGAATCCTCTACCTGCATTTCTTCCAAAGTAACCCCTACTACCTCTTCCTCTGAAGTTACCTCTTTGATTTCTGCCACCTCTTCCTCTTGAATTAAAGTTCTGATTATATCCACCATTACTCTGAGTATTATGCCAACAATCATTAGCTAAGTGATTTGTCTTACCACAAATCCAGCAAGCTTTGACTCCATCTTTATTATTTTTGCCTCTTCCTCTACCTTTGCCACCTCCTCTTCCTCTTAGGAAGTTGGCTTGACTAGTTGTGCCTTCATCTTCATTTGCTTGTTGTTTTTCTTTGCTATTTTTCTTCTTATCCTTTGAGTACATTGCATGACATGTACTCTTGTCACCTTCACCTTTGACGTCCTGCTCAAAGGTTAACATATGTCCTAGCAACTGATTTAAGTCACGAGTGAAATGATCAAGTGATAATTCAGTAGATAGAATGAATGGCTTCCATTTGTCATCACCTCTCAAACTTGTGAGGATTTGCCTTACCAATTTATCCTCCTCAATGTCTTCATCAACAGCTCCTAATGCATCTGCAATGTCCTTCATTCTGGTTACATAATCTGAGATGGATTGAGAGGCCTTCTTCTTGAATGTACTAAATTCTGCCCACAAGGATACCTTCCTAGACTTTGTGGTATTTTGGAAATGCTCCTCCAAAGCATTCCATATATCACTTTCACTTTCAAGACCTCTAATGTGAGGTAGCAAGTAATCATTGACTGCCATATAGATAATGCTCCTAGCTTGAGCATCTCTCTTCATTCAATTCTTCAAATCTAATAATTCCTCCCTTGTTGGAACACTAGGATCTCTGAATTGAGGCGTTTCTTTCTTCACCTGTAATATAACCTATCATGTCTTTGCTCATTAGATGAGCTTCCATCTCATTGACCATGCTGGATAGTTCTTTCTATCCAATTTCTCTATCTAAAGAGAATCTCCCATCTTTTCTTCACCTGTATATTGAATTCTTCAATCTTTATAAAGTATAAGGTTACCTTTACTTCGAATGACACTCCTTTTGTCTTCCTTGGTGTCGTATGAACTCCTTCTCAAGCTTTGCCCTCAAGCTTTCACCTTTTGAACCTTCAGATGTTGAATTCTGTATGTCTGCAGCAGTCGGAGTTTTCCTTTCCTCAATTTTGATACTTCCTGCTCTGATACCACTGATGGAGAGTGTTAATCTCCAAAAGAACAAGCTATCCTTGATTTTAGACTACCTCTATATCAAGAATAACTTTAAACTCCAACTAATTTTGGAAGACAAGCACCAAATTATCAAGAAATTAGCTAACTATGAAGAAAGTCATTTCTCAGAAAAGTCTGCTGCACCTTAATCACTCACTGACTAATCATTCGTGTAAAGTTTTTTGATAAAACTTTGTAGAATGTTTCATCTAGTGATTGCGCACCTCCTCCAAGTTAAAACACTTCAAAATCTTGAGTAGATTATGAGAAATGATTCAAACAATCTACCTATGTTTGAAACTGTCTCTCTGTATAGTCAACTTTGACACCTGCAACTTCTAAGACATGGTTCTCTAAAATTAGAACTCGTTTAAGCAAATGCTTTTAGCCATAGATGGCTTACCTCTCAACTTAGATTTTGAGTCCTCACTCATGCAAAACTTTAATCTGTGCAGTGAGAAATGATCAAATCATTGACCATCGAAAATGCACCTGTTTCAAAAAACTGTGAACACTCTTTTACATATGAATGTTCCTACTCATAATTCTCACAGCCTGTTTACAATTAGGCTCTCAAACTTTAACCATAGACTCATTGACTATGAACTTAGACATCTACAAAAGGGTTCTTGAAATGATCAAGCACAGAAGGAGAATGCACAGAAACATCGGGCACAAGTTCTCTTCATTTCTGACAGAAATTACATCTGGATGAGAGAGCTATTCTAATCTCTTCATAAGTGTCTAATGATTTGTAAGTCTACTCATTTCTCATGCTCTACATTTTCTCTCATACTTGTCTTGACATTTTCCAAGTATATATATAGACAAAAATTTACAAGCTTATGACTACTCAAAGATATAAGTGAACTATCTCTGACATAATGTACATATGTGTACACATCTTTCAAATTCTGAATGTGTCCTTCCTTCATGCTTCACAACTTGTTCTCTTCTCAAATCCTTGACTTCATTTCCATGTCAAAACATCAATTGGTGATTGTCCTGCACCAACAGCCTATAACCCTAATGGGTCACTTATCTTTGTACATTCTCTGGGTAATACATTAAGCATTGTGTGTTGTGCTCCAAGCTTCTTCTTCTTCTTTGTGTTGTTTGCATGCTTCTATAGACCTCAAACTCCAACAATGGGTATCAGAGCAGCTCATTGTTGGAGTTAGACGTCTGCGGAAGCACGCGAACTGCACAAGGAAGAAGAAGAAGCTTGGAGCACAACACACAAGACTGAATGTATTACTAGAGAATGTACAAAGATAAGTAGCCCATTAGGGCAATAGGCGTATATACAAGCCGGGGGAAAAAAACCTCCTAAAGAGGGAAAAAAGTGCCCCGGCGGTCCTAGAGTGTTCACACACATCACTACCTAAATATATCAACAAATCCCCCCTGGGAGTGATGCGGTGAACAAGGAGCTGGCACTCATGTATAAGGAAGTGCCGAGCTATGTGGAAATCACTCCACAAAAGGAAGTAAGCCCAAAGCTTTGCGGAAAGCTTCAAACTTCTCCCTAGGCAGAGCCTTCGTGAAAAGGTCTGCAATGTTCTCCTGCGTGGGCACATATGCTAAGCTAATCTCCCCAGCAGAGAACCTCTCCCTGACATAGTGATAATGCACCTCAATGTGCTTAGTGCGAGCATGGAACACAGGGTTCCTCGCAACTGCCAATGCGCTCTGACTGTCAGTGAAGATGGTGGTGGCAGAAGACTGGCCAACACCCAAATCAGCCATAAGGCATCTGAGCCACACACACTCAACAGTCGTTGTGAAAGCTGCCCTATACTCAGCCTCACAACTGGAAGTGGCCACAGTAGGCTGCTTCTTGCTCAACCAAGATATACATGAGCTACCAAGCGTGAAGCAAAAACCACTGGTGGACACACGAGTGTCATAGCAACCAGCCCAATCTGAGTCAGAAAAAGCATGCAAATCTGGCGGTAGTGATCCCCCCTTGGGATAAAACAACCCAAGTAGCCGAGTACCACTCAAGTAGCGAAAGATGCGCTTAACCGCTTTCCAATGCGTGACTCCTGGGCAATGCATAAACCTGCTCATCTGTGAGACAACAAACTGAATATCTGGCCGAGTAATGCATAAGTAAATCAAGCATCCAACAGCCTGCTGATAGAGAACAGCATCAAATGCATCTCCAGCATCATGAAGACTCAATCGTAAACCTGTCTCCATAGGAGTGGCAATAGGCTTACAGTCTTCAAGGCCAAAACACTGCAATAATGTGTCAATATATTTCGTTTGACACAAAGCCATTCCACCATCAACTTGCATAAACTGAATGCCCAAATAGTGATGCAAACCCCAAATCAGACATCTCAAATGAGGCATGCAAATCAGCCTTGAAATCAGCAATATGCTTCTCAAGAGGACCAGTGAGCAGCATGTCGTCTACATAGACAACAATGATCAGAAGCACATCATTAGCACGCTTAACATATAAGGTGCTTTCAGTTGGACTGTTCTCAAAACCATGTGCAATCAGATAGGCATGCATTTTCTCATACCAAGCACGTGGTGCTTGCTTTAAACCATATAACGCCTTCTTTAACCTGCACACCTGGTTTTCATGCCCTTTCTGCACAAAGCCACGGGGCTGAAAAACATACACTTCTTCATGCAAGTCACCATTCAGAAATGCTGTTTTAATGTCCAACTGATGTACATTCCAACCATGATGGGCTGCAAGTGCACAAATGCTCCGAACAGTAGTCATACGGCATGTAGGTGCAAAGGTCTCATCAAAATCAATGCCTCTTTCCTGCGCATAACCCTTTGCAACAAGCCTAGCCTTATACCTGTCAACTGTACCATCAGGTTTACGCTTCAGCTTGTATACCCACTTAGTGCCAATGGCCTTCTTGCCAGGAGGCAAGTCACATAAAGACCATGTACCATTCTTCATTATAGCATCATATTCAGATTGCATAGCAGCCATCCAATTTTCTAAATTTTATGCTTCATCAAAAGAAACAGGCTCATTCTCATCACAGAGACTAGATGCAGCCATAGCATAGCAATCTGATGCAAAGGAGGTACTATGAGAGCCTGAACGAGTACGATATGACAAAGGTGCATCTAATTTGCTGTCACGCAAAGTCTGCACCAGCCATTTTGGCATAGTTTTTGCCTGTTCAATATCAACTCTCTCATCAACAAGTGCATCATGTAAATCTGCATCAGAAATGGAATGATCTGCATCATCATATGAAACCTGCAAAGGCTGAGAAGTTGCCTCATTAGGACCAGCGCTAGCCTGTCCACCTGTAAAAAGAGGCATCAAAGTATCATACATGTCTTTGGAGCTAACAAATGTCTCCTTGGTACATGAAAGCAATGGCTGAATAGCATCTTCCACAAAGACAACATCACGGCTAACCAGAATGCGTTTAGTCTGTGGATGATACAGACGATAGCCTTTACTTTCAGAACTGTACCCAACAAAAATACATTTTACTGCCTTATCATCCAATTTTCTGCGATGTTGTTCAGGCACTAATGCATATGCCAAACAACCAAAAACACGTAGATGAGCAACAGATGGCTTGTGGTCATGCCAAGCCTCATATGGAGTGATAGACTGCAACGCTTTGGTGGGACACCTGTTCAGTACATATGCTGCACACATGACAGCTTCAAGCCAGAGACTATGTGGTAAAGCCTGACTTTTGACCATGCACCTCGCCATCTCCATGAGTGACCTGTTCTTTCATTCAGCAACTCCATTCTGTTGAGGTGTATACGGCACTGTACATTGGTGTTTTATCCCACGTTCAGCCAGAAATGCATTAAAAACTGAAGACATATATTCCCCCCCTCGATCAGAACGGAGGGTGCCCATTTTACATGCTGACAGATTTTCAGCCAAAACCAAAAACTGTTTGAAGCACATGAACACTTCGGACTTTGCTTTGAGTGGATATACCCATGCATGGCTGGAAAAATCATCAATGAAAGTCACGAAGTAAAGGTAATTTCCAAAAGAGGGTGTCTGCATAGGACCATAGACATCACTATGTACAAGCTGCGATTTCTGCATAGCCCGAACTGAACCATCTTTTGGAAAGGAAGAACGCTGCATTTTGCCCAAAATACAGCCTTCACAAACATGTTTTCCAGGTGCCTCAAGTTTGGGCAAAGAGGACACCATTTCAGATTTCTGCAGGCGTAACAAGCTAGCAAAATTCAGATGACCAAAGCGTGCATGCCAAAGCTTTGCATCTGACATAGCCTGAGAATCATGAACTGCACATGCCGAATCATTCACAGATCTTTCATAGTCTATGAGCTTATACAGCCCACGACATAAAATGCCAGAAGCAATAATCACATCGCCATTTGAGAGATCATGGACTGTACACCTGTCATCAACGAATTTCACAACCAAGCCAATCTTGGCTAATGCAGAAACTGATAACAGGTTCTTTTTGATCCCTGGCACAAATAAAGCATCTGACAAAGTGAAAGAACTACCATCAGCAGTAGTCAGAATGATCTTACCAACTCCCATAACAGGATAAGAGGAGTTATTGGCGCATGTGACAGTATTCCCTGTAGGGGCAGGCTCGAGTGAAGAGAAGAAACTGTGCTGCGAGGTAATATGTTTGGTCGCCCCACTGTCAAAGTACCAAACATCTGAGTCTACTGCAGACATGCACTGATCATGAGAAGATGGGTCAAAACTGCAGACAGTAGTAAACGCCCATTCTTCTTCCTGCACAAGATTTGCAGACTCTGTTTTTGGTGTAGAGGCCTCTGCAACAACCATTCCAGCCTCTTTCTTCTTTGCCTCTTTAGCAGCCAGTTTTGGACAGTTCTTTATAATATGATCATTTCCTTTATAGTACTTGCAAAACAATTTTTGCTTTTCTGATTTCTTCTCATCTTTATCCTGGTTCTTCGATTGTGCAGCATTTGCAGATTTCTGCTTACTAGTAGAAGAGCTCCATTTTCCTTTGCCCTTCTGACTAGCCAGGAAAGCTTGATCTGCAACACGCATAATGGACCTGTTCTGCCTGGACTGATCTTCCTGCAACAGAACAGAGACTAATTCCTCAAATGACAAGGCATTCGGATTGCCTTTCATCATCAATCGAAGAGTAGAGGCAAAACTCTGATATGAATCAGGAAGGCCATTCAGAACGGTCTGCACAAGTGAGCTATCTAGTATAACCTCATCAACAGAAATCAATTGTTCCTTCAGGTCTTTGATCTTTATAAGAAAACTGTCCATCGAATCACCTTCATTCATGTGCTCACTCTCCAACTGTTTTCGGAGGTAAGCAACACGAGCCTCATTCCTAGCCTGGTACAAAGTGGTAAGTGTATCCCAAGCATCCTTTGCTGTTCTGCAAGAGCAAATGTGAGGAATAATGGCACGTTTGACAGACAAAGCTATCAATGCATGTGCCTGGGCATCTCTGCCATCCCAACGAATCTGCTCTGTAGTAGGTGCAACAGAAACAGCAGCACGAACAGGAATCTGCGGAATATCATCTTCGACACCATCTTCATCAGCTCCAACACCTGTATTTGCAGTACCTGTCGTTACAGGTGTAACAGGACGTCTTTCAACACCCTGCACAATGTTCCACAATCCTTTTGCAACCAGTACATGTCGCATCATATAAGCCCATAATGGGTAGTTGGTACCATCCAACTTATCCTCAACAGCCAACATACGGAATACATCACTGCTTTCAGCCATGGCCGGTGACTAAAATACCTTGATGCAGAAAATTGACTGTATCTCAAAAAGTTGAACAGAACTGCCCACACGAGTTCTATTAGACCTGTAGCAGACTTCGAGACGCTTAAACTGGCGAACAGAAACTGGTATATACCTTTGGTACAAAAGGACGAAATAGCCTGCACAAGCACTGTGATAGTGCATTCGGAGGCCGAAACGAGCTCAGAGTATGCTCACCAAATTTTGTGCGAATCTGAGACTGCAAACGGAGGAGTGTCGACGGCGCCCTAGAAGAAGCAACGACCTGCTCTGATACCAATTGTTGGAGTTAGACGTCTGCGGAAGCACGCGAACAGCACAAGGAAGAAGAAGAAGCTTGGAGCACAACACACAAGAATGAATGTATTACTAGAGAATGTACAAAGATAAGTAGCCCATTAGGGCAATAGGCGTATATACAAGCCGGGGGAAAAAAACCTCCTAAAGAGGGAAAAAAGTGCCCCGGCGGTCCTAGAGTGTTCACACACATCACTACCTAAATATATCAACACTCATCGCTTCATTTGGGGCATCGTCAATAGCTTTCTGGTCATAGTCTTAATATCGCATGAAAATTGGTGAGCATAATCAAAGCGATCAAGAGTTCAAAATGGCTTCCCTCTGTGGTGTCAAAATCGCGATTTGAGCTAGTTTTGTCCTTTGAATGCACTATCGCAGCACGTATGCATGCAATCTCATCATTTTGTGTCAACCATACAAATAGGTTTTGTTCACCAGTACAAGCATCTCAAAGTTTCCTATAGGTTGAGTAGAACTTGATATGGTAGGTTTGTTCAACTTTTTGAGATACAACCATTTTTCTGCATCAAGGTATTTTAGTAAGTGGTCATGGCTGAGAGTAGTGATGTATTTCGTGTGTTAGTTGTTGAGGATAAGTTGGATGGTACCAGTTAACCATTATATATGATGCATCAAGTATTGGTCGTAAAAGGACTATGGAATATTGTGCAAGGTGTTGAAAAATGTCCTACTAAATTTCCAAATATAGTTACTGAAGATGATGCAGATGGCATTGAAGATGATGCTCTTCAGATTCCTATTCGTGATATGGTTCCTATTGCACCTACTGTAGAGCAACTTTGTTGGGATGGCAGAGATGCTCAGGCACATGCATTGATAGCCTTGTCTATCAAACATGCCATTATTCCTCACATTTGCTCCTACAAAACAACAAAGGATTCTTGGGATACACTTAGCAATTTATACCAGGCGAGGAATGAGGCTCATGTTGTTACCTTCAAAAATAGTTGGAGAGTGAGCACATGAATGAAGGGGATTCCATGGATAATTTTTTGACAAAGTTGAAAGACTTGAAGGACGAGTTGCTTTTTGTTGATGAAGTCTTGCTAGAGAGTTCACGTGTGCAAAATGTTATGAATGGTCTTCAAGATTCATATAAGAGTTTTACTTCTGCTCTTCGATTGATGGCGAAACACAATCCAAATGCCTTAACATTTGAGGAGTTAGTCTCTGTTATGTTGCAGGAAGATCATTCTAGATAGAACATGTCCTTTATGCATGTTGGAGATCAAGCTTTTCTAGCTAGTGAGAAGGGCAAAGGTAAATGGAGCTCATCTACTAGTAAGTAGAAATCTCCTAATTTTTCACAATAAAAGAAGCATGACAAAGATGAGAAGAAAACAAAAAAAGCAAAAAGTTGTTTTGCAAATATTGTAAAGTGAAATTTGAAAGGGTGTCCTTTCTACCCAAAGTTGAGCCACCGGGTAAAAATGTTTGTGAAGGCTGTATTTTGGGCAAAATGCAACATTCCTCCCTCCCAAAAGATCGTTCAGTATGAGCTACCCCGAAATTGTAGCTTGTTCACAGTGATGTTGGTGGTCCTGTGTAGACACCTTCTTTTGGGAACTACCTTTACTTTGTGACTTTCATTGATGATTTTTCTAGGCATGCATGGGTATATCCATTGAAAGCAAAGTCCGAAGTTTTATGTGCTTCAAAAAATTTTTGGTTTTGGCTGAAAATCTATCAGCATGTAAAATGGGCACCCTTCGTTTTGATCAAGGGGGAGAATATACATCTTCTAATTGTAATGCATTTTTGGCTGAACGTGGGATAAAACATTAATGTACAATGTCATATAAACCTCAATAGAATAGAGTTGCTGAAAGGAAGAATATGTCACTCATGGAGATGGCGAGATGTATGGTCAAGAGTAAAGATTTACCACATAGTTTCTAGCTTTGAGGTTGTATCTTCTATTCAATACGTAATGTAAAATACCTATAAATACACATGCTCTGATAGACTTGTCTATCAAAGTATATGCAGGGAGATTGTACCCAATCTAGTGTTTAGTCTGTTGTCTTTCTTTATTCTATTTATGCTTTTATGAGATTTAGTTTCTATACTATCCTCGATGTACATACATCTGCAAGATCTGATCAACACACACATAGAGACACACACATACACACACATACACATGCACACACACAAATGTACATACATATACACATATAAAAACACACATACACACACTACACATACATATGCATACACACACACATACATACATGTATACACACACATATGCATGTATACACACGTATACATACACACACTATATGTACATGTGCATACACACACATAAATACATACACCCACATATACATATACAAACATAGAGACACACACATACACACAGACACACATAGAGACACACATACACACACACATACATACATCATATGCATACACAATCCACATGCATATGCATACATACATATATACATACATGCATATACACACATACACACCAACATACACATATACACAATATACATAAACTCACATACACATGCACATACACACCTACATACACATACACAAACATATACATACATACATATACATACGCACACATATACATACATGCATATACACACACATACACATACACACACATGCACATACACATAGACATACACACACATAGACACACACACATACACTCACATGCATACATACACACACATGCATATGCATGCATACATAGACACATGCATACACACACATGCACATACATACACACATATGCATACACACACATACATACACACATATGCATACACACACATACATACACACATATGCATACACACACATACATACACACACAAACACACTATACAAACACATGCATACACACACACATAAACACATGTATACACACACCTATACACACACATACACACTATACATACATATGCATACACATACATACACATGTATACATAGACACACATATACATACACCCACATTACATACACATAGAGACACACACATACACATACACACACATAGCGACACACACATACACATGCATACACACAAATGTAGACACATACACACATATAAAAACACACATACACACACTATACATACGTATGCATACACACACATACACATGTACACATACACATGTACACATACACTTACATACATGTATAAACACACATGCACACATATACACATGGCAAAGTAGGACACTATGCTAGTGATTGTTGGTTGAAGAATGGAAGACCAAATGGAGGCAATCAAAGGAGCCAGCAACTATGCAAGCACCTCAACTGAAGGAAGCAAGGACACACTACTTGCAATGAGACATGAGTATAGAAGCTCTTGTGAAGATGACAAAAAATGGTACATTGATTCAGGTTGTAGTAACCATATGTCATGCCAAGGAAGTTTGTTCACTAATCTACAGGTTCCAAGTGGAAAAGGATGTGTTGAAATAGGTGATACTCAACACATGATTAAACATATTGGAGATATAAGGATTGGAGATACAAGCATAGCAAAGGTACTATCTAATGTTCTTCATGTTCCTACAATTTCAAACAACTTGATTTCAGTAGGACAAATGGTAGAGAAGGGTTATCATGTCATATTCAACGAGAATGTGTGCTTCATAAAGAATCCATAGGAAGGCTTCAAGGTCATTGAATTTTTAGATTTTCTACAAGAGAATGGGATCAAAAGGCAGTTTACTTGTAGGCATACACCACAACAAAATGGAGTATCTAATAGGAAAAATAGGCAAATTGCTGAGATTGCAAGATGCATGCTTAACAATATGAAGGTACCATTGTACTATTGGGTTGAAGCTACCACAACTTCCATTACTTGATGAATAGGTGCACAACATCGGGAATATATCACTTGACCCGAAGGAGGTATATTCTGGTAAGAAACCTGATCTTACACACTTCAAAGTGTTTGGATGTGTTTGCTTTGTTTACATTCCACAAGAAGTTAGAACAAAGATGGGACCAAGGTCAGAAAAATGCATGTTCATTGGCTACTCGACAGAGAAAAAGGATACAAGTTTTACAACCCTAGAACAAAGGAAGTAAGAGTCTCGCGAGATGTGGTCTTTGATGAACTAAGACCATGGTATGAAGATAAAGGAAAGGAAAATATTCTTGAAGAAGATTGTGATGATTATGCAAGAACAAATCAAAGAGAAGCTGAACAATCAAGCACAAAGGTTTCAGGTCTAGAGGCATCTACATCAAATGAAGAATGTTCAACATGGAGGGGGAGTCATTCTTTGTCTCCCAATTCAGCTCATAGTAGAGCCAAAGAAGCAAGTGCTACTCCAAACAGTGAGATAGATGCAAGTGAAGAAGAATATGAAGAGGTAATCACTCCGAAGGTAGAGCTGAATATGTTAAAGAAGCAACTTTCTAAAGGCAATGAAAGAAGATCTTCAAGGACACGATATCCAACTCAAAGGCTGAGTTATGATAGTTTCATGGCATAACATTTTGCATACATGATGCAGTTATCAAAGATAAAGAGCATGAGACATATGAAGAATCTTGCACACAAAAGGAATGGAAGCAAGCTATGAAAGAGGAGATCAAAGCTCTCAAAGATAATCACACATGGGAGCTAGTGCCAAAGAAAGAAGGTATGAAGATTGTTCCAAACAAATGGGTGTTTAAAGTAAAGAGGAATGCTCATGGTTCACTAGCTAGATATAAAACTAGATTAGTTGCCGAAGGTTTTAAACAAACACAAGGCATATATTATGATGAAGTTTTCAGCCCTGTTGCAAAGATGGGAACCATCATAACATTAAAAGCAATTGCTTCTTCAAGGAGATGGCCATTATATCAACTCGACATAAAAAATGCTTTTTTGAATGGAGAACTATAAGAAGAGGTATACATGAGTCAACCAGTTTGATTTGAAAATGAAAACCATCCAAACTTTGTTTGCACATTGAAAAAGGAACTTTATGGCTTGAAGCAAGCACTAAGAGCATGGAATCATAAATTGGTAGAATATCTAACTAAGTGTGGATACAACCCAAGTAGTGCAGATCCTTCATTGTACATGAAGAAGGAAGAAAATAGAGAGGTATATATTTTCTCAAACCCATGGTATTGATTATGAGGAGACTTTCTCTCCTGTTGCAAAAATGCCTACAATTAAAGTTCTCATTAGTCTTGCTGCATCTATAAATTGGAATCTCTATCAACTTGATGTAAAGAATGCTTTCTTGAATGGATGGATTTCTGAGGAAGTGTATATGGCACAACCTCCTGGATATGAGGATGCACATCATCCTAACTATGTATGCAAACTAAAGAAAGCTTTGTATGGATTGAAGCAAGCTCCAAGAGCTTGGAATTTCAGATTGGTGACTTATTTGCAGGACCAAGGATTCAAAGCTAGCAAGGCGGATACTTCTTTGTTCATAAAAAGGAATGGATCTAAAGTGATCTATTTATGTGTGTATGTTGATGATATTATTATCACAGGCAATAATCTTGAAGGAATCAAACAGGTCAAGAGTCAAATGAAGGAGGAGTTCAAAATAAGTGACCTCGGACCACTCACTTATTTTCTTGGATTGGAGTTAATCTACACAGATTTAGGTATATACATCACACAAATGAAGTATGTGCATGCCATGCTCGTCAAGTTCAAGATGGAAAATACCAAGTGTGCAGGTACACCTATGGAGCAAAATCATAAGCTTAGTGCTTATGAAGGAGAGCCAATTGAATACATCACAAGCTATCAAAGCTTGGTTGGAAGTTTGAACTATGCAACACTCACAAGGGTGGATATATGCTATAGTGTTAGCATATTGAGTCAGTTTATGCATAAGCCGAGAAGACCACATATGGAAGCGGCCAAGAGAGTCCTCAAGTACCTAAAGGGGACCACGAATGAAGGTTTGTTTTATTCATTTACTTCAGACATTGAGCTAAAGGTCTACTCAGATGCAGATTCGGCCGGTTCTAGAGATGATAGAAGAAGCACATCCGGGTATATATCATTTGCAGGTTCAAAAATCATTTCTTGGTCATCCAAGAAGCAACCAACCGTGGCATTATCTTCTATCGAAGCCGAATATAGAGGTTTGGCTAATGCAACTCAAGAAATCATGTGGTTAAAGTCTTTGTCCACAGATCTTGGACTTCATTCTTCAACACCTCACATTTTTGGTGACAACACAAGCTCACTACATCTAGCAGCTAATCCGGTATACCATGCTAGAACCAAGCATATTGAAGTCCACTACCATTATGTAAGGGAGAAGCTAATGAGCAAGGATATTCAACTATCCTATTTCTCTATAGATATGCAATGTGCAAACATGTTGACTAAAGCTCTTGATGGTACAAAGTTAAGTAGATTCAAGTTGATGATTGGCTTGCAAGAAATCAAGGACAATTGAAGACTTATTTGGAGGCCAGCTTGAGGGGGAGCTGTTGGTGCATTTTACCCAAGCTTACATGCTTGATATGCTTGATATTATGATCATTTGTAAGTCACATGTGTAGTCATGTGAACACCTCTTGTAAAAGAGTACATTTTATCTCTTGTAATTGAAAAAAGAAAAAAGGAAAAGGATGGCTTACCTCGCTTGATTTACTTATACATTAATCGGCCAGATATTCAGTTTGTTGTCTCACAGATGAGTAGGTTTATGCATTGCCCAGGAGTCAAGCATTGGCAGGCGGTTAAGCGCATCTTTCTCTACTTGAGTGCTACTCGGTTACTTGGGTTGTTTTATCCCAAGGGGGGATCACTACCACCAGATTTGCATGCTTTTTCTGACTCTGATTGGGTTGGTTGCTATGACACTCGTGTTTCCACTAATGGCGTTTGCTTCATGCTAGGTAGCTCATGTATATCTTGGTTGAGCAAGAAGCAGCCTACTGTGGCCACTTCCAGTTGTGAGGCTGAGTATAGGGCACCTTTCACAGCTACTGTTGAGTGTGTGTGGCTCAGATGCCTTATGGCTGATTTGGGTGTTGGTCAAACTTCTGCCACCACCATCTTCACTGACAGTCAGAGCGCATTGGCAGTTGCGAGGAACCGTGTGTTCCATGCTCGCACTAAGCACATTGAGGTGCATTATCACTATGTCACATTGAGGTGCATTATCCCCAGCAGAGAACCTCTCCCTGACATAGTGATAATGCACCTCAATGTGCTTAGTGCGAGCATGGAACACAGGGTTCCTCGCAACTGCCAATGCACTTTGACTGTCAGTGAAGATGGTGGTGGCAGATGTCTGACCAACACTCAAATCAGCCATAAGACGTCTGAGCCACACACACTCAACAGTCGATGTGAAAGCTGCCTTATACTCAGCTTCACAACTGGAAGTGGCCATAGTAGGCTGCTTCTTGCTCAACCAAGATATACATGAGATACCAAGCATGAAGCAAAAACCACTAGTGGACACACGAGTGTCATAGCAACCAGCCCAATCAGAGTCAGAAAAACCATGCAAATCTGGCGATAATGATCGCCCCTTGGGATAAAACAACCCAAGTAGCCGAGTACCACTCAAATAGCGAAAGATTCACTTAGCTGCCTGCCAATGCTTGACTCCTGGGCAATGCATAAACCTGCTCATCTATGAGACAACAAACTGAATATCTGGTCGAGTAATGCATAAGTAAGTGAAGCATCCAACAACATGCTGATAGAGAACAACATCAAATGCATCTCCAACATCATGAAGACTCAATCGTAAACTTGTCTCCATAGGAGTGGCAATAGGCTTACAATCTTCAAGGCCAAAACGTTGCAATGATGTGTCAACATATTTCGTTTGACACAAAGCCATTCCACCATCAACTTGCATCAACTGAATGCCCAAATACTGATGCAAATGCCCCAGATCAGACATCTCAATGAGGCATGCAAATCAGCCTTAAAATCAGCAATATGCTTCTCAATAGGACTAGTGAACAGCATGTCATCAACATAGACAACAATGATCAGAAGCACATCATTAGCATGCTTAACATATAAGGTGCTTTCAGTTGGACTGTTCTCAAAACCATGTGCAATCAGATAGACGTGTATCTTCTCATACCAAGCACGGGGTGCTTGCTTTAAACCATATAATGCCTTCTTTAACATGCACACGTGGTTTTCATGTTCTTTCTACACAAAGCCACGAGGCTGAAAAACATACACTTCTTCATGCAAGCCACCATTCAAAAATGTTGTTTTAATGTCCAACGGATGTACATTCCAACCATGATGAGCTACAAGTGCAAAGATGCTCCGAACAATAGTCATACATGATGGAGAGTATTAATCTCCAAAAGAACAAGCTACTCTTGAATTTAGAACACCTCTATATCAAGAGTAACTCCAAACCTTCAACAATTTAGAGGATCAATGACCAATTATCAAAATTTTGACCAAACTGTGAAGATAACTCTACAGAAAGTCTGCTGCACATAACTCTCTCATTGGCTTATCAATTGTGTAAAGTTTTTGATAAAAACTTTGCACAAGGTGTCACCTATAGTTTCCGCACCTTCTCCAAGTTAAAACACTTCAAAAGAATCAGTAGATCTTGAGAAATGAATTTAACAAGTCACCTATGTCTAAAACTGTTCTTCTGAGAAGTCGATTCAGACACCTATAACTTCTAACACTTGGTTCTCTCAATGCTTTTAGCCACAGGTAGCTTACCTTCCAACTTAAAGATTGAGTACTTGCTTGCTCAAAACTTTACACTATGGAAGGAGAACTGACCAAAACATTAACATCAAATTTTGCGCCTGTTTCAGGAACCAATGGACACTTTTTCATATATGAATGTTCCTACTCATAATTCTCATAGCCTGTTTACAATTAGGCTCTCAAACTTTAACCATAGACTCATCAACTATGGACTTAGACATCTACAAAAGGATTCTTGAAATGATCAAGCACAGAAGGAGAATACACAAAAAGATCGGGTGCAACATTTTTCATTTCTGAGAAATTCTTACATTTGAGTAATGAGAGAGATTCTACTCACTTCTAAAAGTCTAATGACATCTAATTCTTCTCAAATCTTGTTCTCACATAATCCCTCTACTTTGCCCCGACATTTTCTTTATACATATAGGCAAATTTCTACAAGCTCATGACCATACAAATATCTTTATCTCCTGGATATGCATTTCCTTCATGCTTCATGACTTGGTCTTTTCTTCATTCCTTGACTTCAAGTCTTCACCCAAAACTTCAATTGTTGATTGCCCTGCACCAACAGCTCCCCCTCAATTATCAATTGAGGTTTTATCTATCTTCTTTATGCCTTCCATGTCTTTGAATCTCTGTAGCTTTGGTCCATCCAAGCTTTTGGTTAGCATATCAACTATCTGATCTTTTCTTGAAGTATGTATGACTTCAATCTCTTTATCCATCACCTTCTCTCTTAGAAAGTGATACTGAATCTCAATGTGTTTAGTCCTGGCATGAAACACAGGGTTAGCAGCTAAATACAATGAACTCATGTTATCTCCATGAATAATGGGTGTACTCTGAATGATGTCAAAACTCTTCATCAGAGTCTTAAGCCATATCACTTACAAAGCAACCGTGTGTTGCTTCTTTGAACACCATGAAATTAACTTATCTCCCACGTAACACAAGTATCCATATGTTGATCTCCTATCATCTGGATTACCTGCCCAATCTGCATCACTATATATCTTGATGTTTGTATCTGATGTAAAACCATAATACAAACCTTCTTTGAGTGTACCCTTAATGTACCTCAACACTCTTTGTCCTGCAATCCAATGTTCTTTCCTAGGACAATGCATGAATTGAGACAATACTCCAACTGCATATGATAAGTCAGGTCTAGTTAAAGTAGCATAAATCAAACTACCAACCAAACTTTGATATAGCTTCATGTCCTTGAACTCTTCTCCTCCATATCTGCTCAATTTGTGATTCACTTCCATTGGAGTAGGTGCTACCCTGCAATCATCCATTTTAAACTTGATCAACAAGTTTTTCAAATACCTTCCTTGAGTTACATACACTCCATGTTGAGTGTATGAGATCTCCATGCCCAAGAAATATGACAAACCCAAGTCACTGATCTTCAACTCTTTCTCCATTTGCTTCTTTAGGCTTTGAATGCCTTTCTCATCTGTACCTGTAAGAATTATATCATCAACATATATGCACATGTAAATGAACCCATTATCACTTGCTTTAACAAGCAAACTACTATCTGCCTTTGATACTTGGAAACCAAGTTCTATAATTCCATGCCCTTGGGGCCTGCTTCAAGACATACAAAGATCTTTTGAGCTTGCACACATGATCTGGATACCTTCCATCTCTGAACCCTTGTGGTTGCTCCACGAAAACATCATCTGAAATATAACCATTTAGAAAGGCATTCTTATTGACATAACTTCCAACCTTTACATGCAGCAACAACTATGAGTGTCCTGATGGTTGTCATCTTTGCCACAGGACTATAGGTCTCATCATAATCTATACCATATGTCTGAGCAAAACCCTTCACAACAAGTCTAGCTTTATACCTAGACACACTTCCATCTGCATACCTCTTTGTCTTGTAGACCCATTTAATCCAATGATCTTCTACCTATTTGGTTTAGGAACCAAATCCCAAGTCTCATTCTCCATCAATGCATCATACTCTTCCTGCATAGCTTTCTCCCAATTTTCCTTACCTTTTGCCTCTTCATATGTAGAAGGTTCTTCATCTACCTTTATCATATAAGCATAATCTTTGGTAGCCAAAAAGAAGTGTCATAGCTATAGCTTGTAGGTTTCCATTTGTGTCTTGTTGACCTTCTAAGTTCTCCACTTCTTGAGGTTTCTGGCTCATCACACTCTGGATCAAATCTTGGCACTTCTTCAAACAACATGTACTTCATTGTTCTCCTCTTCATCAAATATCTGAACCTTTGATTTACCTTTCTTCTGATCCATAACTTCTTCATCACCTGCATAAATATTGATTGTACCTGCATACCAAGTACCTTGCTCATCAAATGTAACATCCTTTGACACTAGGAATTGTTTTGTGGATGGACTCCACAACCTATATCCCATCTGCTTACCATCATATCCAATAAACACATACTTTTTAGCTTTAGGTTCCAATTTGTGCCTTAATTGAGATGGCACATATGCATATGCCAAACATCCAAATACTTTGCAATGATCTAGAGTAGGTCTCTTACCCCACCATGGCTCATATGGTGTCATACCCTGCAAAGCTTTACATGGTAACCTATTAACCAAATAAGTAGCTATATTTACAGCCTCAGCCCACAAATAATTTGGGTAATTTTTCTCCTTCATCATGGATCTTGCAAACTCAATAAGTGTTCTATTCCTCCTTTCTGCTACACCATTTTGTTGAGGAGAGTACCTGCAAGTAATTTCCCTTTTTATACCTGCATTCCATAAGTAATCACTGAACTCATTAGAGAAATACTCTCCCCCTCCATCTGACCTTAGTCTCTTCAACTTATGACCTGTAATTCTCTGTGCATACATATGATAATGTTTGAATGTATTGAATACCTCTGACTTATCTTTGATCACATAGATAGTGATCCATCTGGTAGCATCATCAACATAAATCACATGAACTTGAGCCATTAATATTGAAATCCTTTGATGGTCCCCACACATCTGTGTGTACCAATTCAAGCTTCTCTAAATACATAAAACCATGCTTGGAATAAGATTACTTATGAGCCTTACCTAATTGACATGCCTCACATCTGTATGTCATATGTTGACCTGCAACATTAGGCAATCCAAGCACTGAACCATTATTAGCCATATCTTTGATACCTCTTTCATTGAAATGTCCAAGCCTCTTGTGCCAAAGATCTAACTCAGAGATCTTATGTCCTCCATAAGTGAACAAGGCATGACCAACATTCCCTTGGATCTTCAATGTGAACAATCTTCCTTCTCTCTTTCCTGAAACAATTTGTTTATACCCATTGCTAGGGTCTTCCACAAACACTCCTTCATTAGTGAACCTAACTTCATAACCTTTTTCTACAATTTGGCCTACACTTATCAGATTCTTAGGAAGTGTAGGAACATACAAAACCTTACTCAAGAGAGTACTTCCATCCTTGGCCTTCACTGATCCAATTGACTTCACATTATGCTTTGTATTATCACATGTTTGAACTACATGATTAGTTATCTTATTCTCCAAATCAGTCATCAAAGCTATGTTACCACTCAGGTGATTGCTACACCCTGAGTCAATGTAGAAGACTCTTTGGTCTTCACTTTGCCTTTCACAAGTTGCATTCATTATCAATGTTGAATCCTCCTTCTGATCTGAAGCATAATTGTAGTAGATATTGTTGTATTGTTGACTTTGGAATCCTCTACCTGCATTTCTTCCAAAGTAACCTCTACTACCTCTACCTCTGAAATTACCTCTTTGATTCCTGCCACCTCTACCTCTTGAATTAAAATTTTGATTATATCCACCATTACTCTGAGTATTATGCCAACAATCATTAGCTAAGTGATTTGTCTTACCACAAATCCAACAAGCTTTGACTCCATCTTTATTACTCCTGCCTCTTCCTCTACCTTTTCCACCTCCTCTTCCTCTTAGGAAGTTGGCTTGGCTAGTTGTAGCTTCATCTTCATTTGCTTGTTGCTTCCCTTTGATATTCTTCTTCTTATCCTTTGAATACATTGCTTGACCTGCACTCTTATCACTTTCACCTTTGACATCCTGCTCAAATGTTAGCGTATGTCCTAGCAACTGATTTAAATCAGGAGTGAAAGGATCAAGTGATAATTGAATAGACAAAATGAATGGCTTCCATTTGTCATCACCTCTCAAACCTGTGAGGATTTTCCTTACCAATTTATCCTCCTCAATGTCTTCATCACCTGCTCCTAATGCATCTGCAATGTCCTTCATCCTTGTTACATAATTTGAGATGGATTGAGAGGCCTTCTTCTTGAATGTGGTAAATTCTGCCCACAAGGATGCCTTCCTAGACGTTGTGGTGTTTTGAAAATGCTCTTCCAAAGCATTCCATATATCACTTGCACTTTCAAGACCTCTAATGTGAGGTAGCAAGTAGTCATTAATTGCCATGTAAATAATGCTCCTGGCTTGAGCATCTTTCTTCATCCAAGTCTTCAAATCTGATAATTCTTCCCTAGTTGGAACACTAGGATCTTGTTAAACGATAATACTTTCTATCCAACTTTCGGAAGAGTATTATCGGGTCCTCGGGTTCTTGGGAGTGGTAGGGGTCTATTAGATAGAGGCCCTGTACTATTTTCCCATCTAATCATTCCACATCTTATCTAATCCTTCATCAATATCCAAAATAGATTTGCGGACAATTCACAACAGTAAAATCGTTCTTAACACGGATCAGGTGCGTCAGTTTATTGCCATACTATCGTTCTTACTATTTAAAAGTTCTAACATCAAAGTTGTTGTTATCTTCCTCGTCCTCTCAACAAAGGTAAACAGAATATACCGTCTCTTATTCTATATTCTGATTATAACAGAATAAAACGTCGTACACAGTACTGTAACACCACAACATATTACTCAATGGTTCACGATACTACACCTTCCAAGCTGTCATATTCATCTTCAATCACACAATCCGTTATACAAATGGTGTATACCAGAAAATTATTATCAACAGTGCGCACACATACCGTCACAAAAATGATATAACAGTATACTGAACGTCATCTACTGTAACACTTAATTCAGAGTACTCAAAAAGAGGTATATCCCAATACATTAATCAGATTCACTACTACAGAGAATAATATCACAGTTTCTTGCAGATATCGACTAACCTTTCTTCTCAAGAAGTACTCAATGCTATGCACTTACAAAATAACAATCGTGACACAAACAACAGTTGAACTCTTGCTTTCTCTTGACGTCTCTAACTCTCTGTTTCTCTCGAGTAAATTCCTGTTAACCTTCACATACGCAATTCTCTTCCACCCGTCTCTCCCATCTCAACTATCAATCCAAAACGTTCTCTCTCTCTCTTTCTCACACAGTGATCTCTGCTCCCACCAGCCCAACGGAGCGGCGGACGTTCTCTCTCTCTCTTTCTCACACAGTGATCTCTGCTCCCACCAGCCCAACAGAGCGGCGGACGTTCTCTCTCTTCCTTCTTCTTCATCCTACTTTTTATCGCTTTCGCATCCTTCATTTACCGACTCTTGCGTAATTTCCTGCATCTCCGTCATTTCAGCCAAAATTCTTGTTTGTCCTTCTTCTGCGGTTGCGGTTGTCTCGCTCCGTCGGCCTTGTAACACTGGCACGCACGGTGGACTCGAACCCGCAAGATCGACCTGAATCTTATCAGAGATATCATTATTTGCAATCGAGGGCGTTTGTTTTTTGGGACTACCTGTTCCAGATTTCTGTTGCCGAATTTCTTTCTGTAATTGATTTTTTTTCTGTTTTTGTTGTTCCAACTGCTGCTTCTGCTGGTTAATTATATCTACCAAATCATGGTCGTGTTGGGAGACAAAACCTGAGCGTATGTTTTCCATTTTTGGAATTGTAATGGCCAACCATCTGCGACGAAAAAGTTTCCAACTGTTATGTACATGAGTGCTCAACTTTTGTTTTAATGCTTCGATATCGATTTTTATCATTAAAGTGGCATCCAGATTAATTCCTTCGCCAGTTAAGACCTGTTTTTCTAAATCCTGCAAGACCTGTATTCTGGATCGTAAGACTTCAATTTCGTTCTGTAGAGTGGCATTCATTGCCGAAAAATTGGTCATTTTGTCATGTATCTGTTTTTGCATCGCTTCCTGGTACTGTTGGAATTCCTTAATAGATTTGGTAATATTAACTAATGTAACTATCAGTTGATTATGTTCATTCTGTACTTCTCTCAGCAGCTCTGTTTTATCTTTCAGTGCGTTTTGCAATTGTTGATTTGATGTTAACAAAGAATTAAAATGGTTCATATTGGCCAATGCCTGATCTTTTCCCAGTTGTAGCTTCTGTTCTTGTTGTATTAAAAAATCTGAGACTTCCTGTAATTTTTTCTGCATGCTATATACCTGATTTCCGGTTCCGGCAATAGAATCATTAGTATTCGACTTCTTCGAATTTACTGGTTGGGGTGACTGCGGTAACTTTCTTTTTGTTATCAACGAAAAAGGTGTTCCAAACACCCTTGCCTGTTCAGTGCCGTCTGTGGGGCATACATCCTCAGAGGAGTCTAACAGTGTATCGGGTTCATCTTGTTCATTTGTGTAGTTATGCTCTGAGCTGAGCATATCGTGTTTTTCAACATTTAGTCTTCTAGTTTGTATGAATTGAAAAATAGCAGCTAAATACACTGGTAAACGAGTGTATTTTTGGGACCTGCGTTTGTCCCCAACAAAAAACTGTTTGTGTAAATGGTTGTACAACCAGTGAGCCCAGCTCACTTTTCCTCCTGTCTCCGCTTGTACTAGAGGCGAAAAATTTTCTCTAGACATAAGATCAAATCTGATTATAAAGCAGAGCCTTTCTAAGTACCATTTAAATTGTTCACGGCGAGTATATGTGGCATTCTTCATCATAAAATAGCGTCTGCGACCTTCGCCCTTACCAAATTCTTTTCGCAGGTCGTTATAAGAACATTTGGGAAAGTTTGCCTCTTCATACAACGGTAATTGAAATACTGACGAAACTAATTGTGGTGAAAATTGTACCTGATTTATAAGGAGACCTTTTGTTTGTCGCATGCTGTGTAACTGATTCTCTGCATCTTCATTACCTGTCCACTGTTCCCAGGGTAACTTAGCAAACTGGAGGAGTCCGATCCTCCGTAACCAGTTCTCATTTCTCCTAGAATGGATGTCAAGCTCTATTTTAAATTCTGTGGAAAATAATATGTTGTTATGCTGACCCGGTGGTGTTGCCGAAGTTCTTGAGTCATCTTCATCATCCTGTAATGTAGTATCTGTTGTAGTCACAACACGGTTCTGTGCAATTGCGCGCTTCCTGGGTCGCCATCTTAGTATATCCGATTCAGACACAGTTGTAAGGCTCGCCGAAAATAATATGCTAGAAGTTTTGTTAATTAGTACGAGAGTTTGCAGAATACTATACAGAAAAATACTATGCTGGGCATACACATTTTATAAGCACTAGAACTTGAACTGCCGTTTGCTGGAATGATGATATTTCATTCGGACATGACACTTCATACTTCTTACCGAAATTGTAGCATCAAAAATCATCATTCTGTATTTTGTCCCGTAGATTGATGCTGGACTTGGAACGTCTTTTACATGTGCGCAGAGTATTATGCACAAAAAATCGTGACTTTTAATAAAATCATCAGTACAATACAGGATTTGTAGGACCAAATTTTACAGTTCTGCTGCGAGACCTTCTAAATACATACTTCTAGCTGATCGAAAGATACGGGAAATCTTTTTCTTAAGAGTTTCTAATACATTTTTCAGGGTGTCGGGTTCTAATAATTGGGCATCTGTGCGCACCGAACTGAGCACAATAGCTTCCGAAAGTAAATTTTCAGCCTCGGTTTGTAAGAATGCTTCCTGTAAATAAAATTCATTGGCCAATGCTGCATCTCTGGCTGTCTTCATGTCTGTTACTTGTTGCTGCATTCGATGGATGTAATCATTTTGGTTGCGTACTTGATTGTCGAGCCTTTCTAACTGTTGGTTGAGGAACTGGATCGTTTTATGATATGCATCTCTTTCCCTTTTCGTATCTGCTAATCTTTTCTGTTTCTGAGGCTCTTCAACGAGATACTTATGCAGCATGTCGTTAACTGTTGATAAACTGTCTTTTGTAGTATTCAACTCGAATTCTTTTTGCTTCAGTTCTCTTTGCTGTTTTTGGTTTTGTTGATCTTTTTGGGCCAGCTGTAATCTAGTTTCTTCCAGTAAGTTGCCTAATGCTACTCTAACATCTTCTGCATCTTTGAAGTTCTGTGTTAACTTATTGATTTCTGCATTGGCTACTATCAACAATTCTTTTTGATTGTTCATTGTTTTCAGAGCTTCATCCCGTTGTTTTGTTATGTCTTCTTGGTCACTGAGTCGTTCTTGCAGCTGCTTCACCTGTTCGTGTAGGGCCTGATTTTCTGCCTTTACTATGTATAATTCTTCTTGAAGAGGAGTAATATCGGCTTCCAGTAATTCTACTTTATGCTGCAACTCCTTGTAGATATTGTCTGTATCAGCTCTTATCTGAGTAGATAATTGCTGGGAGAGATTAATAAGAAATTGTCCGATCGATGCTAATTCAGAAAATACCTGAACAGATTGTGTTTGCAGAACTTGTCGTGGTTGGGCAAACGTATCGGTGAGTAATTGTTGAGAATTCGGTGGCGAGTAGTTAGGGGAAGATGATGATGAATCGTCGGGGTGGTCTTGGATGGGATGTACTTCATTTTCCGGTGGTAAAATGGGACGAGCTGCGTTAGAGCTTGTTATCTTATTTGTATCCTGTTGTTCATTCGCTGCGGTGCCGGCATCTGTTGCTTCTGCTGCCTTCAGGAGCTTATCCAGTGCATCATTAGTAGGTTGTTGTTCATGGATTTGTTGGTTCTCTTGATGCTGCTGCTGACAGACTTTATCAGTTGAAATTGCTTCAGTTTCAGTTTGCTTCTGCGTTTGTTGGTGCTCAGACGCTAATGAATACGCTGATGATTCCTGGTGCATAGACGTATTTGTATCATGGAACCTCTCTTCATCTTGATACTTGGCCTCTGTTTCTACTTCCTTGTCTTGCTGATCAGCTTCATTCTCTACTGCTTTGTCTTGTTTACTGGCTTTCCCTTCTTTATTTTCGTGTTGTTGTTCTGTGTCGTGTTGTACTTCTTGCTGTTGTTCGGCTTCCTTTTGTATTGCTTCACCTGGATGCTGATCGACCTCCTGTTGTACTTCTTCGTCTTGTCCGACTGAGCCTGCAACCTTACTTTCAGAAGAACTGATTCTGATTCGTTTACTTCTGAATAACTGATTAATCTCTTCTTCATCTTCTTCGTCTTCATCTAAAGGTTGCGCTGATTCTTCAATCTGCAGTACTGGTCCTCTTGGTGGTGGTTGTGCTTGCATTATAGTTGGAAACAGAAATGACAGAATGTGCGGAAGTCGAGACCTAGGAGTTTTGCCTTTGCTAACTTGCTTCATGATTGAGACGCACTCCTTATGAATACGTTGAAAGAAAAACGACGCGAAGTTAACAGGTTCTCGGGCAGCTATATCGATGGCAGAATAAAATGGTCGAGAGATACCATAAGTTCGTTTCTGGAAATTGAGTATAGCAACTAGGAATTGTAATGCAGTTCTTTCGGGTTCTGGTCGGCAGAGAATGGCGTATTCATTAGATGAATAACGAGGGAACAATTCTGCCATTCGGGTTACAGAAATCATGGGGAGATTCTCGCGGCCTTGTGGAGTCAAATGGTATACTTCAGCAAAAGCTTGGAATGTGATTACAGTTCTGGAAGGTAAGGAGAGGAAAACCCATTGTTTTTCGGTGGGAGATACTCGAGCGATAGCAGAAATGATCTGTGCGAAGAAGGGGTGAGCTTCTACTCAGTGCCAGGGCAGCTCGGCAAAACTACCCAATCCTCGTACACGCAGGTAATTTCCTACTTCAGCAGGGATACCATCAGTAAAAGCTGTATAGTTTGCTAAGGATTCCATTGCGCACAGATACAAGACACAAAACACGAGTATTCAGAAAATACAGCCGTGATCGCAAGATACTATATTACCTATCCGGCGAGTTTAAGTGAGTTATATAAGAGATTTATACAAAGAATATTTTAAACGGTACTAATTACACAAAACGAGCAGTAATGTCTATATCTGGTGTGCATGCATGCAAAGAGAGAAAAAGGAGCGGGCGGCTTGACATAAATAGATATTAAAATACGGCGATTACACTTACTTTATTGATTATACCAAATTAAAACAAAAAGGAACTAAAAGACAGGAAGAAAATTAAGAACTTGCGGTACCCTGTGTACCCTTGTTATCGCAGCTGTGACGTTACTTGATACGGCCGTAGCTTAGAACCGTTTATCACTTTTGGAAGTGGTTGTCCAGTCAATGTAGTCAACTGAAAAGTAGCCGGACCAACTTGTTCTGAAATCTTGAATGGACCGAACCAACGTAACTTGAATTTTCCTGCTGATCTGTTGGACTTCGCATTGTAGAAAAGAACAAGCTATCCTACCGAAAATACTGGAGTCTTTAAATTACGGTCATGTGTCCTGGCCTGTCTTAGTTGGATTTCTTTCATAGTTAAGAAACTGAGCCATCGGTGCTCATCTAATTCTTTAAGTGTTTCCAACCGAAATACCAATGACTCTTCGGGTAGAAGCTTATGAGAAATTGCTACTCTTAAACTTGGTATTACAATTTCCATCGGGGCTATTGCTTCTAGTCCATAGGCTAATTTGAATGGTGTCAAGCCGGTGGTTACCTTATATGTTGTGCGATAGGCCCATAAGACTGCAGGTAGCAACTGATCCCATCTTTCCGGTGTTTCTCTAGTCAATTTCTGAAGCATGTTCAGCAAAGATTTGTTGGTACTTTCTGCCAATCCATTTGCACGAGGATAATATGGTGAGCTGAATTTATGACTGATCTGGAACGACTGTGTTAATGCTTTCATCAAATTGTTCATAAAATGGGTGCCCTGATCTGAAACAAGCTCTAGTGGCAATCCAAATCTTGGAAAGACATCTGATAATAGACATTTTGCTACTGCAACTGCTGTAGCCGAACGTAAAGGCCATGCTTCTGCCCACCTGGTTGCGTAGTCTGTGCAAGTCAATATATACCGGTTGTTACTGAATACCGCGAGAGGTGTGATTGGACCAATAAAATCTAGACCCCACTTCTGAAATGGTTCTAAAGGAAGTACTGGATGAAGTGGAAAGTAATGGCGTTGTAGTGGTTGTCCAGTTCTTTGACAGCTATCACAAGTTTTGATAAATTCCAATACATCTCTGTACATAGTTGGCCACCAAAGTCCACTTTGCAGAATTTTTCGGTGAGTAAGATCTGCTGCAAAATGTCCTCCTGTTGGACTTGAGTGAGCCAGATTGATGACTGAGTTTACTTCATGTGTAGGGATACATCGGAGTAAGGTTCCTGTATGATCTGCATAATAAAGTTCTCCAACAACTAACCGGAATCTTCGACTAAAAACTGCAATTTTTCGGCGTGTAGCTGTAGGGACTTCAGAAGGTAGACATCCATCCGAAAGGAAGGTCAATAACTGATCATAATACGTAGTTGGTACTGGTTGGTTCGACAATTCCTCAGTAGTTGGTTCTGAAGTATAGATGGCTGGCGTTGTATCATTTATGCCGACCGGAGGTTCACCTGAATCTAAGCGTGACAAAAAGTCTGCTAAAGCATGTGAACTACCTGGCCGATGAGTGACATCATAGTCGAATTCCTGCAATAGTAGGACCCATCGTGCTAGGCGGCCACCTATATGTTGCTGCCGAACCAAGTAAACAAGTGCAGCGTGATCGACATGAAATGTAAATTTTCGGCCCAGCAAATAATGTCTGAATTTTTTTACTGAATACACTAGTCCTAAGCATTCCCTCTCTGTTACCGAGTAGTTCTTCTCTGCAGGTGCTAATCTTCTGCTAGCATAGTATACTGGTCTAAACCATTTATCGGTTTGCTGCATCAGTACACTTCCTATTGCTATATCAGATGCATCAACGAATACGTGAAATGGGTGATCCCAATCTGGTGGCTGTAAAATGGGAACCTGTGTTAATAACTGTTTCAGTCGATCAAATGCTATCTGACATTCCTGAGTCCATTCGAATTGCCGTGGAGTCTTGGAAATTAATTTGTTCAGTGGTATTGCCACATGAGCAAGCCACCGTAAATGTCTTCCATGCCATCTCACTTGACCCATAAACCGCATTACTTCTTTGGGTGTATTAGGCACCGGAGCTTCTAATACTACTGAAATTTTATCAGGATCGACTTGAATACCCTGTCCCGATATGATGTGACCAAGTAACTTACCACATGAAACCGCAAACACAGATTTGTTTGGGTTTAAACACAATCTATATTCTCTACATTTCTGAAAGCAACATCGTAAATGTACCAGATGTGCGATCGTCTTACCAAAAATTGAAAAATCGTCAAGGTATACTTGCATAAATGAGGTGAGATAAGGAGAAAATATCTCCTGCATACATATTTGAAATGTGCTTGGTGCATTCCTCAATCCAAACCACATTACTGTACAAGCAAAGACACCCCAATTTGTAATAAATGCAGTTTTTGGTATATCCTCTTCAGCCATTCTTACTTGGTTATATCCACTGTATCCATCTAGAAATGAATACATCTCATGACCTGCTACTTTGTCAAGCATAGTATCCAAAAAGGGAATCGGAAAAGGATCCGGTACTGTTGCAGCATTTAATTTCCGATAGTCTACGCAGATTCTCAATTGCTTGTTTTTCTTCGGTACAATCACAATCGGTGAAATCCATTCCGCATGTTCTATTGGTACTATGAATCCAACTTTTAATAACCTATCAAGTTCAGCCTTTACCTGTGATGCATAATGTGGGTTCATCCGGTAGCTGGTTTGCTTTATCGGTTTCGCTTCTGGTTTTAGCATAACTCTGTGTTGATAAATACGAGGATCCAAGCCCTTCATGTCTTTGTAATCCCATGCAAAGACGTCAGTAAATTCTTGGAGTAACTGAATTAATTCTGCTTGAAATGCTTCCGGTAAGTTTTGCTTTATCTTTACAGGACGAGGGTGATCTTCATCTCCAAGATTATAAGTAATTAACTGGTCTTCTGGAACATAAAATTGTTGATATTTCTCTGTATTAGCTGATGGTTCGAGAAGTTGCTGTAGTTCATTATCGTGAATCGAAATGGTATCTTCCTCCTTAGTTTCTTCGGCAATGGGTATTACTGTACATACTGAAGCATTCCAGGTATCTACAACAGACTGTAGATCAATAGTTCCTAATGTCATTAAATCAACATTATTCTTCAGAAATTCTTCTTCTTCATCATCGGACAACCCATCTAACATATGGACTGGTTCGGCAAAATATGGTCGAGCATGTAACTCATAGGGTTGTATCGCGTCTAACTTTACAACACATTTGCGATTTTTATCTTTGAACGTAAGTTCCTGGGCTGACCAGTCTTGAATTACCTTGGCTTGTTTCAACCAAGGACGGCCGAAAAGTAGATTGTAATCTAGGGTGGATTCCGGCAATTCTAGAACAACGAAGGTCATCTTGAATGTTGTGTCTTGCAAAGTTATGGGTATATCTCGGACCAGTCCTACTGGATGGACTCTAGATTGATCAGCCATCCTAACAAAGAATTGAACTTGTTCTATCTTAGTCCATCCCAACTCCTTACAAAGTGACGCAGTGGCAATATTCACGCTAGACCCCCCATGAATTAAAACTTGTGTGATTTGATGTTTATTAAACCATACCGTAATCAGAGGAACTGAGTGATCTACCGTAGAGTCTGGCTCTAGTTGTACTGTTGCGGTAGCCGGAATGCAAGCAGATTTTGTAGTAAACTGCTGTTGAAATTGTTGGCGTATTCCTGGTACTAATGCCAGTAATTGCCCGAAAGGCAGTGTGATGGATGCTTTTGACAATATATCCCATGCTGGTTGCAATTGATTTGCATTTTCCTTAACTGTTGAAGATGTAGCTTGGTCTGAAGATGGTAATTCTTCTGCAGATGATGTACCTGCTTCTGTATTGTCAGCACGAGCTTGTGTCGTATCCGGGGACTGGATTACTGGAGTAGGTTCTAGAAAAACAGGTGGTTCTACGGTGGTCCATTGACTAGCTTTATTATACATTCTGTGTTGTTCACGTATCCCTGGTTCAAATAATTCTGCTGTCGGTTGCAATTGTTTACCGGAACGAGTTTGAACTGCTGCTGCCTGCGTCTCTACAGGTGTGATTGTTACCACATTGGCCATTGGGTTTTGACGTTCCTTTTTCCTTTGGTCATATTCCGCTGCATCTCTACAGAATCTTCTAATATGGCCCAATTGTCCACAGAAATGACATCGTGGTGGTGGTAAATTATGATTTTCCGGTGGTGGTCCATTCTGCCAGCGCGGTGTATTATAGTTATTGTTCCTCTGTCCTCGATAATGTCGATAACCTTGTTGTTGATTGTTTCTCAAATGTGGGGGTACATATTGATTGGTTAGCTGCCCTTGTTCCTTAATAATTGCATTAACTGTTGCTGTTCCTTGTCTTCTGGCATTGTATGCACAATTCTCAGTGGTATGTCCAACAATGTTACAGATGGCGCAATAGGTCTGATTTAACGCACACTGGGCACTAGTATGTCCTGAATTCTTGCATGTGGTGCAATATACTTGCTTAGTTATATCTTCAGCCACATGTTTGTTTGTTTTTATCCATTCCAAATCCTCTGAAAATCCACCAACTTTGTTTTCCAGCTGAAGGGTCATTGCGATCACTGCATCGAGGGTCATGGCTCCTACACATCTTATAATCATGATTTGCCTAAGTTGAGGAAGTAAGCCATTGATAAACCACTGTGTAATAACATCGTCTGGTAAATTAGCATGAGCCTGGGGTAACTGTCTTAAATGTGTTCTGAAAAGGGTAGCATACTCTTATACAGTTTGATTTGGTTTCTGTCTGTTGTTCTGTAAATAATCAAAGATCTCTGTAGGATTCTTTTTCAGCCTGAATCGCTGCAAAAAAGCGTCTCGTATTGCTTCATAAGTACCGAAATGATTAATATCGTATTCAGTAAGCCATCTTGCTGCTTCATTCACAAGTGTAGATTGAAAAACAAATGCTTTGTATGCCGGGTCCGGTGGATGGTTGAGGACAGCGTAACTGATTTCAAAGGTACGTACGTGAGCATCTGGATCATCTCCTGGAAATCCACTAAACTTTGTGTATGTTACTCCCGTTGGAGCCGATCTGGGTTGACCTAACTGTCATTGCGGTTGTTCGTTCATCGTGAGTGTATTATACCTTCCTTCTGTATTTCTGTTTTGAGTTTCTGAACTACCGGAATTTGTTTCACCAAATGGCACACTTTCCGGTGCAATTAGCTTACTTACTATATTGCAAATTTCTGTTTCAAATAGTCTTCCTTCCTCCTTGATATCTAGAGTAGGAGGACTTGCTTCCAAACGTTATAGTTGAGCGGAAGATTCAGCCGAAACTGCTGAGTCGTCACCGAAAAACTGTGTTTTTCTTACCGAAATTCCACCGGAAGGATTCGAAATTGTGACTGGATACGGTGTTGATTCGCCTGTGTTAATTTCCTTCCCTAAAGTGTTTCTAATCGTATCTGATTCTATTCCGAAAACTTTTAGACTAGATTCCAACTGCGTCTTGGTAGGTTCCAAAATTGCTGTATTTTTGACAGTCTGCACCGTAGTGATACCAGACAGTTCTAGAGATGTAATACGTTCTACCGTAATTTCACCGGAATCAGTTTTATCGTTCGTCACTTTTTCGACAACTGGGTCAGGTCTAATTGCACTAGTACCTCCCAGAGTTGTTCTTAATACCCCTAACTGGTGATTCTTGGGATACTTTTCACCTGATCGAGTACTCGGCATGTAGCATTTCCGTACTGATCATATAGTATTACGAACAGAACAGTCTTGCAACAATCTGATTCTATTGCTACTGTATATCCAACAAAATTTAATTCGAACAAAATACCAGGCAATCTTAGGGTCGCCAATGTTAAACGATAATACTTTCTATCCAACTTTCGGAAGAGTATTATCGGGTCCTCGGGTTCTTGGGAGTGGTAGGGGTCTATTAGATAGAGGCCCTGTACTATTTTCCCATCTAATCATTCCACATCTTATCTAATCCTTCATCAATATCCAAAATAGATTTGCGGACAATTCACAACAGTAAAATCGTTCTTAACACGGATCAGGTGCGTCAGTTTATTGCCATACTATCGTTCTTACTATTTAAAAGTTCTAACATCAAAGTTGTTGTTATCTTCCTCGTCCTCTCAACAAAGGTAAACAGAATATACCGTCTCTTATTTTATATTCTGATTATAACAGAATAAAACGTCGTACACAGTACTGTAACACCACAACAGATTACTCAATGGTTCACGATACTACACTTTCCAAGCTGTCATATTCATCTTCAATCACACAATCTGTTATACAAATGGTGTATACCAGAAAATTATTATCAACAGTGCGCACACATACCGTCACAAAAATGATATAACAGTATACTGAACGTCATCTACTGTAACACTTAATTCAGAGTACTCAAAAAGAGGTATATCCCAATACATTAATCAGATTCACTACTACAGAGAATAGTATCACAGTTTCTTGTAGATATCGACTAACCTTTCTTCTCAAGAAGTACTCAATGCTATGCACTTACAAAATAACAATCGTGACACAAACAACAGTTGAACTCTTGCTTTCTCTTGACGTCTCTAACTCTCTGTTTCTCTCGAGTAAATTCCTGTTAACCTTCACATACGCAATTCTCTTCCACCCGTCTCTCCCATCTCAACTATCAATCCAAAACGTTCTCTCTCTCTCTTTCTCACACAGTGATCTCTGCTCCCACCAGCCCAACGGAGCGGCGGACGTTCTCTCTCTCTCTCTTTCTCACACAATGATCTCTGCTCCCACCAGCCCAACGGAGCGGCGGACGTTCTCTCTCTTCCTTCTTCTTCATCCTACTTTTTATCGCTTTCGCATCCTTCATTTACCGACTCTTGCGTAATTTCCTGCATCTCCGTCATTTCAGCCAAAATTCTTGTTTGTCCTTCTTCTGCGGTTGCGGTTGTCTCGCTCCGTTGGCCTTGTAACAATCTCTAAACTGAGGCTTTTCTTCTTCACTTGTGATGTATCCTATCAAATATTTTCTCATAAGGTGAGCTTCCATCCTCATTGACCATGCTGGATAGTTCTCTCTATCCAACTTCTCTATTTGAAGAGAGTCTCCCATCCTTTCTTCACCTGTGTATTGAATTCTTCAAACTTTATGAGTAATAGATGTACCTTTACTTCGAATGATACTCCTTTTGTATTCCTTGATGTCATTTGGCCTCCTTCTCAAGCTTTGCTCTCAAGCTTTCACCTTCTGAATCTTTAATTGTTGAATTCTTTATGTCTGCAGCAGTCGGGGTTCTCCTTCCTTCAATTTTGATACTTCCTGCTCTGATACCACTGATGGAGAGTATTAATCTCCAAAAGAACAAGCTAATCTTGAATTTAGAACACCTCTATATCAAGAGTAACTCCAAACCTTCACCAATTTAGAGGATCAATGACCAATTATCAAAATTTTGACCAAACTGTGAAGATGATAACTCTATAAAAAGTCTGCTGCACATAACTCTCTCATTGACTTATCAAACGTGTAAAGTTTTTTATAAGACTTTGCACATGGTGTTTCCTATAGTTTGTGCACCTTCTCCAAGTTAAAACACTTCAAAAGACTCAATAGAACTTGAGAAATGAATTTAACAAGTCACCTATGTCTAAAACTGTTCTTCTGAGAAGTCGATTCAGACACCTATAACTTCTAACACTTGGTTCTCTCAATCTAGAAACCGTTTATGCAAATGCTTTTAGCCACAGGTAACTTACCTTTGAACTTAAAGATTGAGTGCTTGCTTGCTCAAAATTTTACACTGTGGAAGGAGAACTGACCAAAACATTAACATCGAATTTTGTGCCTGTTTCAGGAACCAGTGAACACTTCTTCACATATGAATGTTCCTACTCATAATTCTCAGAGCCTATTTACAATTAGGCTCTCAAACTTTAACCATAGACTCATTAACTATGGACTTAGACATCTACAAAAGGATTCTTGAAATGATCAAGCACAGAAGGAGAATACACAGAAAGATCGGGCACAACATTTTGCATTTCTGAGAAATTCTTACATCTGAGTAATGAGAGAGATTCTACTCACTTCTAAAAGTCTAATGACATCTAATTCTTCTCAAATCTTGTTCTCACATAATCTGTCTACTTTTCCCCGACGTTTTTGTTATATATATAGGCAAATTTCTACAAGCTCATGACCATACAAAAGTATATGATGAACTAACTCTAAAATAATGTACATATGTATACACATCTTTATCTCCTGGATATGCATTTCCTTCATGCTTCATGACTTGGTCTTTTCTTCAGTCCTTGACTTCAAGTCTTCACCCAAAACTTCAATTGTTGATTGCCCTGCACCAACAATACAGCATGTAGGTGCAAAGGTCTCATCAAAATCAATGCCTCTTTCCTGTGCATAACCCTTTGCAACAAGCCTAGCCTTATACCTGTCAACTGTACCATCCGGTTTACGCTTCAACTTGTATACCCACTTAGTGCCAATGGCCTTCTTGCCAGGAGGCAAGTCACATAAAGACCAAGTACCATTCTTCATTATAGCATCATATTCAGATTGCATAGTAGCCATCCAATTTTTTGAATTTTGTGCTTCATCAAACAAAACAGGCTCATTCTCATCACAGAGAGAAATGGAATGATCTGCATCATCACATGAAACTTGCAAAGGCTGAGAAGTTGCCTCATTGGGACCAACACTAGACTGTCCACCTGTAAAAAGAGGCAGCAAAGTATCATACATGTCTTTGGAGCTAAGAGATGTCTCTTTAGTACATGAAAGCAATGGCTGAATAGCATCTTCCACAAAAACAACATCACGGCTAACCAGAATGCGTTTAGTCTGTGGATGATACAGACGATAGCCTTTACTTTCAGAATTGTATCCAACAAAAATACATTTTACTGCTTTATCATCCAATTTTCTGCGATGTTGTTCAGACACTAATGCATATGCCAAACAACCAAAAACACGAAGATGAGCAAGAGATGGCTTGCGATCATGCCAAGCCTCATATGGAGTGATAGACTACAACGCTTTAGTGGGACACCTGTTCAGTACATATGTTGCAGACATGATAGCCTCAAGCCAAAAACTATGTGGTAAAGCCTGACTCTTGACCATACACCTCGCCATCTGCATGAGTGACCTGTTCTTTCGTTCAGCAACTCCATTCTATTGAGGTTTATACGGCACTATACACTGGTGTTTTATCCCATGTTCAACCAGAAATGCATTAAAATCAAAAGACATACATTCCCCCCCTCGATTAGAACGGAGGGTGCCCATTTTACATGCTGACAGATTTTCAGCCAAAACCAAAAACTGTTTGAAGCACATGAACACTTCGGACTTTGCCTTCAATGGATAAACCCATGCATGCCTAGAAAAATCATCGATGACAGTCACGAAGTAAAGATAATTACCAAAAGAAGGTGTCTGCATTGGAGCACAGACATCACTATGTACAAGCTACAATTTCTGAGTAGCCCGAACTGAACCATCTTTTGGAAAGGACGAACGCTGCATTTTGCCCAAAATACAGCCTTCACAAACATGTTTTCCAGGTGCCTCAAGTTTGGGCAAAGAGGACACCATTTTAGATTTCTGTAGGTGTAGCAAACTAGCAAAATTCAGATGACCAAAGCATGCATGCCAAAGCTTTGCATCTCACATAGCCTTAGCATCATTTACTGCACATGCCAAATCATTTACAGATCTTTCATAGTCTATGAGCTTATACAGCCCACGACATAAAATGCGAGAAGCAATAATCACATCGCCATTTGATAGATCATGAACTGTATACCTGTCATCGACAAATTTCACAACCAAGCCAATCTTAGCTAATGTAGAAACTAATAACATGTTCTTCTTGATCCCTGGCACAAATAAAGCATCTAACAAAGTGAAAGAACTACCATCAGCAATATTCAAAATGATCTTACCAACTCCCATAATAGGATAAGAGGAGTTGTTGACGCATGTAACAATATTCCCTGTAGGGGTAGGCTCGAGTGAAGAGAAGAAACTCCGCTGCACGGTAATATGTTTGGTCGCCCCACTGTCAAAATACCAAACATCTGAGTCTTCTGCAGACATGCATTGCTAATGAGAAGATGGGTCAAAACTGCAGACAGTAGTAAACGCCCATTCTTCTTCCTAAACAAGATTGGCAAACTCTATTTTTGGTGTAGAGGCCTCTACAACAACCATTCCAACCTCTTTCTTCTTTGCATCTTTAGCAGCCAGTTTTGGACAGTTCTTTATGATATGATCATTCCCTTTACAGTACTTACAAAACAATTTCTGCTTTTCTAATTTCTTCTCATCTTTATCTTCCTTCTTCGAATGTGCAAAATTAGCAGATTTCTGCTTACTAGTTCAAGAGCTCCATTTTCCTTTGCCCTTCTGACTAGCCAAGAAAGCTTGATCTGCAACTCGCATAATGGACCTATTCTGCTTGGACTGATCTTCCTGCAACAAAACATAGACTAACTCCTCAAATAATAAGGCATTTGGATTGCCTTTCATCATCAACCGAAGAGTAGAAGCAAAACTCTGATATGAATCAGGAAGACCATTCAGAATGGTCTGCACAAGTGAGCTATCTGGTATAAGCTCATCAGTAGAAATCAACTGTTCCTTCAAGTCTTTGATCTTCGTTAGGAAACTGTCCATAGAATCACCTTCATTCATGTGCTCACTCTCCAACTATTTTTGGAGGTAAGCAACATGAGCCTCATTCCTAGCTTGGTACAATGTGGTAAGTGTATCCCAAGCATCCTTAGCTATTCTGCAAGAGCGAATGTGAGGAATAATTGCACGTTTGATAGACAAAGCTATCAATGCAAGTGTCTGGGCATCTCTGCCATCCCAGCAACTCTATAGCAGGTGCAGCAAAAACCGTAGCACGATAAGGAATATGCAGAATAGCATCATCTTCGACACCTTTTGCATCAGCTTCAGTACCTCCAATTGTAACAGTTGCAGGTGTGATAGGACATTTTTCGACACCTTGCACAATGTTCCACATCCTTTTGCAACCAACACATGTCGCATCATATAATCCCATAACGGGTAGTTGGTACCATCCAACTTATCCTCAACAGCCAACATACGGAATACATCACTGCTTTCAACCATGGCCAGTGACTAAAATACCTTGATGCAAAAAATTGATTGTATCTCAAAAAGTTGAACAGAATTGCCTAGACAAATTTCACTAGCCTGTAGCAGACTTTGAGACGCTTATACTGGTGAATAGAAATTGGTATATAACTTTGGCACAAAAAGACAAAATAACCTGCACAAGCATTGTGATAGTGCATTCGAAGGCTGAAATGAACCTCAGATCATGATTTCGACACCACAGAGCGAAGCAGTTTTGATCTCGAAAACAGACTAAGTATGCTCACCAAAATTCGTGCGATTCTGAGACTGCAAACAGAGGAGTGTCAACAGCGCCCTAGATGAAGCGACGACCTGCTCTGATACCAATTGTTGGAGATAGACATCTGCGGAAGCATGCGAATAGCACAAAGAAGAAGAAGGAGCACAACACACAATACTGAATATATTACTAGAGAATGTTCAAAGATAAGTAGCCCATTAGGGCAATAGGTGTATGTACAAGCCGAGGGAAAAAAACCTCCTAAAGAGGGAAAAAAGTGCCCCGACGGTCCTAGTGTGTTCCCACACATCACTACCTAAATATATCAACAATGGTATTATGATTGATAGGCAATGGCAATCATTCACAACTTCCAGACACCTTACTTGAATATATTTCTTGAACAAATCTTCAACCAAGAGGCCAACAACAACATTAAGGAAGATAACACTTTTCAAAGTCACTTTAGTACTAATTTTTATAAAGATAAGAAGGATACAAAAAACAAATGAAAGAAGAAGGAAGATGATGATGAAGAAGTTTCCCAAGCCAATTATGCAGACAAAAGAAAATGGAAGGGAAAGAAGAAAGGAGCAAAGCAAGACAAGACTAAAGGACAAAAAAGTCAATCTTGTGCCATATGTAACAAGTCAAACCACACTACTCAAAATTGTTGGTTCAATGGAAGAACTCAAAAAAGAGGATTTCGAAGTGGATTTGTCACTACAAGAGGTAAAGGTGGACAAAACTACACCAACAATAAAAGAAAGAATAGTAGAAGAGATTACAACAAATAATCAGAGGACCAATCACATGAAGATTCATTACTTCTATTGAACTTGAGCCATAAAGAAGGTAAAGATGATGAGCATTTGCTCTACATAGATTATGATTCTTCAAATCATGTTGCAGGCAATGTTTCTCTTCTATCAAACTTGGAGAAACCTAAGCATAAACATGAAGGACAAACAAGAGATACGCACAATGTGGAAAGGATTGGCCATGTCAAAGCTTCCAATGGTAGAACAAATATTATGAGTAAGGTTCTCTATGCACCCACTATTACCAAAAACCTAATGAGTAAGAAGAAGAAGCTTGGAGCACAACACACAACACTAAATGTATTACCACTAGACAAGTAACCCGTTAGGGCTATAGACATATATACAAGCCGAGGGAGAATAACCTCCTAAAGAGGGAAAAAATTGCCTCGGTGGTCCTAGTGTGTTCATGCACATCACTACCTAAATATATCAACAAATCCCCCCTCGAAGTGATGCAGTGAACAAGGAGCTCGCACTCATGTATAAGGAAGTGCCAAGCTATGTGGAATCAATCCACAAAAGGAAGTAAGCCCAAAGCTTTGCAGAAAGCTTCAAACTTCTCCCTAGGTAGAGCCTTCATGAGACGGTCTGCAATGTTCTCCCTGACAGAACAATAATGCACCTCAATGTGCTTACTGTGAGCATGGAATACATGGTTCCTCACAACTGCCAATGCACTCTAACTATTAGTGAAGATGGTGGTGGAAAAAGACTGACCAACACCCTAATCAGCCATAAGGCATCTGAGCCACACACACTCAATAGTCACTATGAAAGCTTCCCTTCAGCCTCACAACCAGAAGTGGCCACAATAGGCTGCTTCTTGCTCAACCAAGATACGCATAAGCAACCAAGCATGAAACAAAAACCACTAGTGGACACACGAATGTCATAGCAACCAGCCCATTCAGAGTCAGAAAAATCCTGCAAATATGGCAGTAGTGATCCCCCCTTGGGATAAAACAACCCAAGTAACTGGGTACCACTCAAGTAGTGAAAGATGCGCTTAACCATCGGCCAATGCTTGACACCTGGGCAATGCATAAACCTGCTCATTCATGAGACAACAAACTGAATATCTGGTTGAGTAATGCATAAGTAAATCAAGCATTCGACAACCTTTTGATAGAGAACAACATCAAATGCATCTCCAACATCATGAAGACTCAATCATAAACCTTGTCTCCATAGGAGTGGTAGTAGGTCTTGTTTAGCTCTTAAGCCCACAGAACAAATTATTATATGAGACTTTATTTGGTTTAAATCCCTCGGAATCGGTTCAATTGGATCACTTGGATCCCATAATTATCTCACAATGGATTCTTCCTATGTCTACGCACTAATTCGTATGCTTCCCGGCAAACGCACCAAAATGTTTGGTTCCTTGAGCCCAAGGAAAAGACCTTACGCGCGCTTGTATTTCTCTCAACTTACTTGTACTATGACAATTTCTTTTGCTCTAAGTCCACAATAATACACAAATATAATTGTAGAGGGGGGGGGATGGAAACCCAAATAGTGTGCAACCAGATATTCCACTTCAATGGTCACTTCTTGCGAACTCTGGCTCCTCTATCTCTACTCCTTTTCCTCATTCACTTTTATACACACTCTTGTTCCTCTTCCTTGCTCACTTACCCTCTTCCTCCTACTTTCCTTTCTTCTCTTCTCCTATTGCATTTGCTTCCCACATACACTCTCACCCCCTTCCCACATTCTCATCTTTCTCTCCCCTTTCTTTAACACACATACCTCAAACGCACACACACGTTCACTTATATGTTCACTCATGCACTCTTGCCCACACCCTCTCACAATTTTTGAAACAGAACCACGATTATTTGGCAGTATTGAATCCTTACATAAAGTCCTTGGAATTACCAGTCCTAGACTTTCTACCAGTTCACCCATCTATAAAGTTTTCAAGAGATCATCCAGACAGCTGCTAGAAAGATTACAATGCTTCTAAAAAATATCACTTAAGGAGTCCAATACTCAATTAATAATCCACAGCAGAATGCCCATAAATGTGTTTAAAAATAGCGTATATGAGACAACATTCACTTGGAAAAACCAAGACTTTCATTTAAACCAGGAAAAATGTGTGGCGTGCGACCGTTCACAAACTTACGTAAGGCATTCTGATAGTATTGATCTCCTTCCGTGAAATTTTCAAGATAACCAGCCTGTCTGTCTACTTTGTTGATCCTCACACCAGGATATGAAGCGAGATTACGACCAATACTAAAACCACATATACCAAGGGCAGCCCCTATTGCTGCAAATAGAGGACATACCTCTCCATTCACACCAATTGCACAACAAGGACCCTAGAGGTGAAAGGATGAGACGTAAAATAAAATCCTCACAAAAAGACTATTTATTTATTTTTTTGTTTTTGTTCTTCCAGTAAGCTAGGACTCACTACTAATCTAAAAAAACAGTCAGATAAGCATTCACGTAATTTTTTACAATGGCAAAAAGGAACGCTGAATCCATGGAGTTACAATGTAAACACATTGTTGACTCCCAAATCCACTATATACAAAGTGGATTGAGAAGAGGAAAACACAATTCTTACTAGAGTGCAATGGAGGAGCTCGCGATTGTGGACAAATATAATGGAACAGAGAAATTCAATGCAATCAATTTGAAATTGAAAGTGTTCAGCCACTACTTATGGCTAGTGACATGTACACCGTCAGGCGCAACAGTGCAACTGTTGATAATCAAAACAGAAATAGTCCAAATAGATGCGAACCAGGCATTTCGTAGAGAACAAAGCGTCACTCAGCACTTCTTAGAGGGTTTGCAAGCCACATTCAGGCAAAGTCTTACCCGATAGGCCATGCGGAACATTTCTCATCTTCGTGATGCCGTCGTTCGAGAGACACAGGTAGGATTTTCTTCGCCATAACGCTGCTGTAAAGCACTGGACCAGTTGTAATGACTTTCCCAGAATTCACCTTGGAAGCAGATGCGGACTCGGGCAGAAGCACTCCACCAACAGACTTCTTCGGCGCCACCAACTTCTCCACCTTCAGCCTTGATATCAGTTGTTGTCCATTCCGTGCTGCCCAGTAGCGCAGCAGATAAATTTCTTGAAGACTTGACGAGAGTGTACTGTACTCACGCAAGGGAGTGTAGCCTCGAAGCCGCAATTTGCAATGCTTAAGTTGTCATATCATATTACATTCCACATAAAACAATTGTGCATTGCTGAAGATGAAGTCAATGGAAGATGTAATCCTCAGGCTTCCATATAGCAGGTGTAGCTCCGACTTCCAGTGGCCACACTCAGGTGAAGAAGCTACGAGTAGAATTCAATCTTCAGTATTCTACGAATGCACTAAACACTCGGGATTGGGGACTCTTCACTCCAGACTCAACCATGGATTTCTGTGCCGGCTAAACTCAAGACTCAGAACGTCTGAAGCAGCAGAAGGTTTTGCTTGAGGGGCAGCACTACCACGGTCCACAGCTTGCTACTTAGCCAATGGATCCGTCGGGATGAGCTCCTTCCAAAGCGAGTTCCCAGTTCCAACACTCTTTTCGCAAGAATGGGAGACCTCAAAATCTGCCGCCTCCTGGTCGTGTGTACCGAAAGCGCCCCCCCCCCATGTATGCCTGTACAGATCCAAACAAAAAGAGAAATTTCCCCCTTTTCTGTTTTGCTTGTCAGAGCCAAAAACGGACTTGCCACACCTTTTTTTTGGCAAAAAAACGGAAAGGGCCTGGGGACAGACACTATAGCCTTGAAAAGGTTTTCGTCATTCTTACCACCTTTAGCCTCACCGTAAATTAGAGCTTCAGCAGCGATACCTTGTCTCATTGCTTCTATAGGGTCCAAGATAACACCTCGAACCGGACATCCGAGTAAATAAGCAACAAGCACGTGACCATCCTCATGTGTGAACACCCTCCTCTTGTATGGAGGCCACGAGATTAAAATAGATGCAAGGCCTGTGCCCCCCCAAATAAACAACATCAACTATGCTGAATGCCAAAATTGAAAACAAGAATGGGCGAATTTCAATCCCACTGTTGGTGAACAGATTGAAGCCCGCTATTTCAGACAGCAAATAGAAAGCAGGAGCCCCATCTAAACCCCATTTCTGGGTGATAATTTGGATGCTTCCAACCCCGTTATCTCCAAAAAAGCTGCTGGTGTAACATCTCGTGAGCTTTCAGCGGGAATATTCTTGCATTTTCCAAAGTTGGAAAGCAAGCCTTTAGCCTGAAGGAATTCGTATGTCCTGGCTACGAGACCCAGATCTGTAGCAGAAATGCAAGCATCCAATAAACTGCGGAGATCTTGAGGAGGACTGGGAATAAGGAATTCCTCGTCCTCCTGCTCCTGAGTTTCGAGGAATGTAGGGCTTTGCCTCCAGTCCTCTACCAGCTGCACTTTCTCTAGAATTTGCAAGGCTTTTTTCAGGCCTTTCTTTTCAACAGCTTTGCCATACACCCTCCATATATTTTCGCCTACTTTATCTTCCTGCTTGAAATTGGCATGAACCGGTCTCTGAAACCGCTGCCCTGGGCTTTTGCCTGCCCAGATCACTCTCGCCTCGGTCTTGAACCAATCGATGGGTAACGTCGCTGTTGCCATCCACTGACTCATTAGTCTCCAAATCCGGATTGAACACACAGCCTTAGGTTTAGCTTAATTCGGCCGAATCCCGATCCCCTGAAAACCATGCTTCACCCCTACTGCTCTTGATCCTTATGTCCACATTTGAGTCGATCTTATCATCACCGGCCACCTATTCTCATTGCAAAACACCTATGTCCAAACAAATATTCCCTAATAATGGAAGCATGTTAGTGCACCAAAACCAACCATTTATTGAGCTAACATACTTCCCCTTCTTATTTGCGAAGTCGTCCTCGACGAGCCACTTTTGCTGCAATCTAATCAAAACAGCCATGAAAACATCAGTGCACAACTAGTTTGCATACCTTCCCATCGAGCCGATACTCCAACTGAACCTGCACTCATTGAAGCTATTAGTGCTCAAAAATCACTCATGAATACATACAAATCAGTCACTTCCAAAATGATCCAAGAACATGCACATATACGCAATCCCATTTCAGCCATGCATCGATTTGCTCATACATTCCATTATGGAAAATGGTCTCAACCAAGATAACACATGCACACCTTTCCAAAAATTACACATGCACTGTCATTACGAAAAGCAGAAAGAAAATACCAGAATAAACAACAACAACTGAAATGAATCCAACAGGACATGCAAAAATACCCAAAATGCATACCCCATTATTGCATCTACTATTCGCTATGTACACATAGTCCATGACTAGACACTTCCGAAGAATCACCATCGTCGTCCTACAAAAACCATCGAAACTCGAGTACAAGTCAAGACATACATCAGAACCCTGGAGTGTCCCACACACTAGAAAAACCCTCAAATAGAGCACACAAGTTATAAAGCAAGACCGTTGCATTACCTCGCTAAAGCCTCATCCATAAGTACATATACAGTCTCCGTGCCTTCAAGAATGTTGATTCAAAGTGAGCTGATCTGTCGCAAGCCAACACATACCAATCACACAAGCAAATAACGTCCCCTTCCAGGCGATCATCGCCCTCTCCTCTCTCTCTCTCCCCCTCAGGAGTGGGGAATAACTTCATATGAAAATTTTATTTTAATCACACGTTGGCCTACATTGTCACTGGATGCGACTCGTGGACCTGACCACCCGATCAGGTTGATTCCACCCATCTACCAATGCAATGCAGCGCACAACACACAAACACCCAATGATAACACATAACATATATCAGCTAGCCCATAGCGAAGCTGGATGCGGCTCATGGTTGTGACCGCCCGGCCACAATGGTTCCACCTACCTACCAACCCGTTATGGCGCGTAGCTAAGACACAACATATACCTCCCAAGCCTATGGCGAAACTAGCTGCGGCTCGTGGTCCTAACCACCCGGCGAGGATAAATCCACCCACCTACTAGCCCACCATAGCACATTGGTACGATCACAACAACACAATAATTTTTTCTTTGCTTTTTCTTTCTTTTCATAGTTAATTAGTTCACCCAAGTCCTGAGAATTAGGGAGAGGAAGAAAGGGACTTTCCCGTTTTTCACACATATGTGTACAAAACATATACACACTAGCCTTTGACAGATCAACCACCTCTTCACTCCATTCCCTCAATTACAGACACTACATATGTATTCATCGATTTGACTTTTCACTAGGTAACTACAGCCATCTATGCCTTAGTCCCTCGTACACCTATCCCTAGGTGTCCTAGAATGTGAGTCTCCGGGCTGTCTCATGTAGTCTCACATCGTACTCGCATCCCGACAACTTCCCTAAGGCGAGTCAGGCTCAATTTCAGGAGCTCCGTCATCACTTCCTAGCGTTAGCACATCTGCCCAAGCCCATGTGATATCGTTTTCCTCGTTAGGCATTTCCCTCGAAGGATCAAAATAGTAATATCGATCTCCCGCCCATCCTACATGTCGAGCTAGGTATTCCTCAAAACACTCAATGTAAAATGCAACACCCAAATCCTGGTTTATAAAGCATACCAGCCAATGCGCTTCCTCAACATCGTATTCCGTCTCAAGGTCGTCGACATCTATGTCCATGCGAGCGAATGTTTGGTCCGAGAAATATATTCTTAACTCGTACAAGTAGAGTTGCGTAATTTGGTCTGCCATTTTGTTACTTAGGCTCTAACAGTCTCTACATAACACAAAAAATATTAGAAGTCCAAAATTCTTGAGCTAGCAAGGAAGAATATTGATGACACACAAATCATAGCTTACATATGCGCATATATATATAATACTATACATGTATGTACAAGGAGTCTACTTCGTCACTTCGTTTGGATCTCGTCTGGCTTCTATCGTCTTAATATCACTTGAAATATGGTTTAACTCGAAGCGCGTTAACCTTCACGGGAGCATATTCTTCTCCTAAATCTTGAATTTGCATGGAACCATTGGAATTGAGTCCCACCACCTTAAACGGTCCTGCCCATCTTGTCTGTAACGTCCCCGGGAATTTATAATATTTACTATCATAGACTAGTACCAAATCCCCTTCTTGAATCACATAGGTTTTGAGATTCTTGTCATGCCTCTCTTTACGTCTCTTCTGAATAGCTTCCAAACTTTGTTGTGCGATAAGTCTCTTTTCTTCCAGCTTGACCAGTTGTATGTACCTCTCCTTTAATGACTCTTCCTTGCCCAACCTGGCTTCGATGGCCACTCTTAATGTCGGAACTTCTTTTTCGATGGGAAAGATGGCTTCCTCGCCGTATACTAGGGAGAACGGAGTGCTCTTTGTCGTCACTCGGTAGGATGTTCGATATGCCCACAAAGCTTCCAAAAGTCTCTCATCCCAGTCTCTCCTATGCACAGCTACTGTGTTTGTCAGAATCCGTTCAAGAATTTTGTTGGTGACCTCCACTTGTCCATTTGCTCTCGGGTAATATGGAGTGCTCTTTCTATGTTTGATCTTATATAATTCCATTAATTCTTCGATTAGTTCGTTGACAAAATGTGTTCCTCTATCACTCACTATCTCCAACGGGCATCCGAATCGAGTGATAATTTGTTCGTACAAAAATTTAGCAACATCAACAGCTCGGTCAGTCTTCAGAGCTTTGGCTTCCACCCACTTGGTAACGTAATCAGTATAGACCAAGATATACCTATTGGATCTTCGTCGTGAGGGGGGATCAATAGGCCCCACAAAATCAATTCCCCATTTCTCAAACGGCTTAAGAGCCAACACCGGCGTGAGAGGAGCAGCATGTGCTAATGTGGGTTTGCCCATTCGTTGGCATTTGTCACATTTCTTACAGTATGTGTGCGAGTCCTTGAACAATGTTGGCCACCAATACCCAGCTAATAAAATCTTTCTTGCCGTCAGTTCACCAGCAAAATGCCCACCACAAGGTTCGACATGCAAAGCCCTCAACACTAGATTTGCTTCTTCTTCCTCGAGACACCTCCAATAAATGCTCTCATGAACAAAATATCGATAGAGTTGCCCCCCAATGATGCTATGGTGCTTCGCCAATGCTAACAGTTTTTGCTTCTCTCTCTTGCTTGCTCCTGGCGGGTATTTAGTAGTGCACAAGAAGTTCACCAAATCGGCATACCAAGGTACTTTCGCATCAACCTAGAATAGATGTCCATCAGGAGCATCGTCGGGCACACCAGAGATTGGCTCCTCATTAACAATTCGAGATAAATGGTCAGCCAATATATGCGCTTTGCCTGGTCTGGTCACTACTGTGAACTGAAATTCTTGGAGAAGTAGCATCCACCTCATCAGTCGCCCTGACAGTTCGGGTTTATTAATGATGTACTTAAGGGCTTCATGATCCACATAAAAAGTGAAATGCTTTCCCATCAGGTAATGTCGATACTTGTTCACCGCAAAGATCATCGATAAGCATTCCTTCTCTGTAGTCGTATAGTTCCTCTCAGTGCTATTCAAATTGCGACTTGCGTAGTAAATAGGATGATCCAACTTCTTTTCATCGGCTTGGCATAGTACTGCTCCAACCGCAGTATGAGAAGCGTCGGTATGTACATGAAATTCCTTCGTCCAGTCGGGTGCTACCAAAATCGGTGCATTTATCAATCTCTCTTTGATCGAGTCGAATGCAACTTGACACTCTCCAGTCCATTGGTATTGTTGGTCCTTCCTCAACAGATTCGTCAGTGGTGCCGCTATGGATGCAAAATTTAATATAAAACGTCGATAATAATTCGCATGGCGCAAGAATCCTCTGAGTTGTCGCAAGTTTTGCGGAGGTGGAAGTTGTCCAATTTTTTCCACTTTATCCTCGTCAACCGCAATCCCTTTTTTGGAAATAACATGTCCCAAAAGCAATCCTCTTCGTACTCCAAATGTACACTTTTCAGGATTTAATGCGATGCCTTTTTCAATGCTTCTTCTTAAAATCGCCTCGATCCTCTCCATCATGTTTTCATCATTGCCTCTGATTGCAAAGTCATCGAGAAATATCTCCATCCAATCCTGCAAGTAGTCTTGATATGCAGCTATCATTGCTCTCTGGAACGTGGCCGGTGCATTGCATAATCCAAATGGCATCACACGATATGCGTACGTACCCCATTCTGTCGTGAAAGTAGTTTTTGATTGATCCTCTTCATGGATTTGGATCTGGTTGTACCCACTGAAACCATCCAAAAATGAGTACAATTTATGGCCAGCCACTCTGTCCAAGATTTGATCAGTAAATGGCAAGGGGAAGTGATCCTTCTTCGTGCGCTCGTTCAACTTTCGATAATCTATGCAAATACGGATTTTCTTATTTTTCTTCGAAACAACTACAATTGGTGATACCCATTCACTGGATGCAATGGGATATATGAATCCTGCCTCCAATAATTTGGTCAATTCCAGCTTGATCAATTCCGAGTAGACTGGATTCGTTTGCCTGAGTCGTTGACATATTGGTCGGGTGCCTTCTTCCAAGTCTATATAATGTTGGCAGATTCGGGGATCAATTCCTCTCAGATCACTGTATGACCATGCAAAGGCCTTGCTGAAATTTTTGAGTGTCGTTTTAATACAATCTCGTACTCTGTCTGGTAGCTCTGACCCTACACTCAAGAACTTTTCTGGAAAAACTTCCCACTTTTCCAACTGAGCTTCTCGCGAATATTCCTTATTCCTTGATGACACTGTGATTGGAATGTGCTCTCCGATCATGCGTGCATGGTTGGCCAGTAAATCATTGTTTTGTTCTATTTCAATTGAACCTAATTTCTTTAGTTCAGCTTTTGCAATGGCTTCCGACACTTTAGTCTTACTCTTTGCTTCCTTTTCCCATTTTCGATCTCTCTTTAGAATCTCTGCTTCTAGCATTCTAACTCTTTCTCGCAACTGTTGCACTTCCATCGCTGGAGCTAACTCTAGTTTTAGCTCTTCCCTTGAAGTTCCCTTCTCCAGGGAGTGAGTAAATTTATTTTCCTTTGCGTCTATACTCAACATGTAGCACTCAAATTCTCTTGTGTGCGTCAACCATCCTAGCAACTCCTGATCGGAATCGTCATTATAGAGCAGTGGATTTTGATACTCTCCCATCTTTGTGTCTTGATTCTTAAAGAGCTGCAAGTTGAACCCGTCTTGAAACAGATTCTTGTAGTTGTCTGTGTTCAAGGAAAACCTAGCTCGTGCAATCTCGTGCCTTGCTTTCTCCTTCTCCTTCTTGTCCATCTCATCGACTATTATTGTCTTCTTCTTGTTGCTCGAGGGTGGGGATACTTGTATTTGAATCCGATCAGACTTTGGCCCTATTGAAATAAAACCTGTGCGCCAGTCATGCACACATTCGACTTGCACCAACCATGGCCGTCCAAGTAAGATCGAGAAGGTAGCCTCTGAGGTCCTTGGTCTTACTATCAGATAATCAACTTTAAACTCTAAACTGCCCACAACTGTGCTTACATTCTTCAAAAGACCCGCAGGCTTCACTTGTGTTTGATCCGCCATTCTCAAAGACATCGACGTCTCTTCCATGTGGTTGAGGCCCAAAGATTTCATCATGAACTCAGTCATCAGATTGACTGTGGCTCCACTATCTAACTGAGCACCAGGGACTGCATATCCTTTAATCTCGACCGTCACAGCTGGAGCATTTGAATCAATTTGCGTCGTAATACTTTGAATGATCCCTTGGACATCTTTATCTTGCCTATTTTTATCTCGAGCTTTCCTCGGCTTCTTAATATATTCGTTGTAGAATCGTTTCCTATAAACAGGTGAACATTTTAGCAATGTGCCAATGTCTAGCGCGACTTCCGTGTCTGCGAGCAACTTCACAATATCTACTTCTTCCGAACTTTGTCTTTCCTTTCTAATCTTAGGAGCTTTCAATCTTTCAGGGAATGGTGCTATGCCTGGCACAAACTCCTTAGTCACTGGTGGAAGAATCTCAATTTCTTCCCCATCCTCAAACTCTTGCTGCCCAACAAGTCCTCCAACTTGGTTTTCTACCTCTTCGTGTTCAGCTATTCTCTCTTGACTCCCTTCTTCACCTTCGCCTCTTGGATTCTTCTTCGAATACTCTTGAGTCCTTGTGACTACTGCCACAGTTGGATCTTTGTGTGGTTTCTTGGCCTCGTAAGCATCCACAAAGTGCATCGACGAGCTAGAGCCTTCTTGAGGGTTTGGTGTCTTGAACACTACTCCGATCGTAGGAACGTGCTCTTGAGCTCTTGATGTGGAATGCATCTGAGTATCAACATAGTTCGAGGACCCTACTGGTCCTTTTTCCTTGCCGGCGGCAGCTCTTCGTTTTGGACAATCCTCATCAAAGTGGCCCTCTCCACTACAGTACCTACATAGCGGGGTATAATCAATTGGCTTCTTTTCGTTTGGACATCTAGATTGAGTATGGCCAAAGCCATGACATCTCCAGCACTGGATTGGACCATCTCTTCTTTGATCACGTGCGGCTCCTCTTGGATAGTCTCCTCCTTGACCCTGAGCACCATATCCATAAGTAGGTCTGTTTTCCCCACGAGATGTAGGTGGTACACTTTGAGCGGGCAATCCCGTGTAAGGTCTCTCTCTTGTATCTCCTGATTTCATGGTCCTCTCTTCATAGGCTCTCTTGTTTTAACATCGGTCCTCCGTGTGATTTGTTCTTCCGCAAAAAGTGCAACGCATCCTAGGTGGCGATCTATCTGTGAATACTCTCGAGACTGTAGGGCATTCTGAAGCCAAATGGCCGTAACCATGGCACTTTCCACACCATGTATTTGATCGAAACACTTGATTCGGGTTTGTTGTGATCTCTGGTTTTATTGTGTATGTCTCTTGAGTTATCGTGGCAGCTTTTATAGCTTGCGTGACCAACTCCAATATTCGTTCTTCAGTTAGCGCAGGTTTTACCTCGACTGGCGTGCTAGTGGCGGCTACAAAAGCTGGAGTCGTCAATGCGGGACTTCCTTGACCCGGATCTTTCATCGGTATATTTCCTGGGCCTCCCATAGGCTCGTATAAGAGCTCCATCTTCCTTTGTTGGCACAATTGTACTTCCTCCCACAGCCTCGCTTGTTCCTTAGCATCCATTAAAGTTGCAGGTCTTGTGTGGCTGATATGCTGCTGTGCCGTAGGATCTCGCAATCCCGAAATGAATCTTCGTTTCAATGTCTCATCGTTCGGGGCATTCGCGCCCATCTTTCTTACCAATGTTTCCATTCTCTGAATGTAGTTATCGATGCTCTCATTGACTCCTTGTCGCAAGTAATCCATTTGTTGGGCCAATCTATCTTGGAAGCCTTGTCGTCGAAACTTTGCCAAGAAGGCTTCCTTGAGCATTTGATAAGTTCCACGCTCTTGTGGTGTCAGATTCCCATACCAATTGGCTGCCTCATCACGGAGGATAGCCAGAAAAATTCTCAACCTCTGATCCTGGTCAACTACGTCATTCGCCTCACAGGTAACCTCAAACAACTGGATAAAACTATCCGGATCTTCGTCCCAAGTACCTGAAAACTTGGTGAAGTCCCCCAAGTGAACCGAAATCCGCTGAGCCATTTCGAACAGAGGTGTGATGTCGATATCACTTTGATCCCAGAAGTTTAATGCACGTGGCCTCAGGATCCCTCCTTCAAACTTCCGTACTTGACTCGCGACTCTCCTACGGGAGTACACGGTTTTGGCTGATTTCTTCGAACCAATCGAGGTCCACTCACCTGGCGGTTCCCACCTTCTCCTTTCTCTTTCAAGGGCTCTTCTCTGAGCACGTTCCTCTCTTTGAGTTTGTGTTGCTACTGACGATGAGCTCCCCTCGCTCATGTACTAGGTCTTGGGTCCGCAAGCTCGGCCAACCTGTGGCGCTAGGCGAACCTATGGCACTCTCTTATAGAGACATACCAAGCAAATTGCCGGCAAACGCACCAAAATGTTTAGCTCTTAAGCGCACGGAACAAATTATTATATGAGACTTTATTTGGTTTAAATCCCTCGGAATCGGTTCAATTGGATCACTTGGATCCCATAATTATCTCGCAATGGATTCTTCCTATGTCTACGCACTAATTCGTATGCTTCCCGGCAAACGCACCAAAATGTTTGGTTCCTTGAGCCCAAGGAAAAGACCTTACGCGCGCTTGTATTTCTCTCAACTTACTTGTACTATGACAATTTCTTTTGCTCTAAGTCCACAATAATACACAAATATAATTGTAGAGGGGGGGGATGGAAACCCAAATAGTGTGCAACCAGATATTCCACTTCAATGGTCACTTCTTGCGAACTCTGGCTCCTCTATCTCTACTCCTTTTCCTCATTCACTTTTATACACACTCTTGTTCCTCTTCCTTGCTCACTTACCCTCTTCCTCCTACTTTCCTTTCATCTCTTCTCCTATTGCATTTGCTTCCCACATACACTCTCACCCCCTTCCCACATTCTCATCTTTCTCTCCCCTTTCTTTAACACACATACCTCAAACGCACACACACGTTCACTTATATGTTCACTCATGCACTCTCGCCCACACCCTCTCACAATTTTTGAAACAGAACCACGATTATTTGGCAGTATTGAATCCTTACATAAAGTCCTTGGAATTACCAGTCCTAGACTTTCTACCAGTTCACCCATCTATGAAGTTTTCAAGAGATCATCCAGACAGCTGCTAGAAAGATTACAATGCTTCTAAAGAATATCACTTAAGGAGTCCAATACTCACTTAATAATCCACAGCAGAATGCCCATAAATGTGTTTAAAAATAGCGTATATGAGACAACATTCACTTGGAAAAACCAAGACTTTCATTTAAACCGGGAAAAATGTGTGGCGTGCGACCGTCCACAAACTTATGTAAGGCATTCTGATAGTATTGATCTCCTTCCGTGAAATTTTCAAGATAACCAGCCTGTCTGTCTACTTTGTTGATCCTCACATCAGGATATGAAGCGAGATTACGACCAATACTAAAACCACATATACCAAGGGCAGCCCCTATTGCTGCAAATAGAGGACATACCTCTCCATTCACACCAATTGCACAACAAGGACCCTAGAGGTGAAAGGATGAGACGTAAAATAAAATCCTCACAAAAAGACTATTTATTTATTTTTTTGTTTTTGTTCTTCCAGTAAGATAAGCATTCACGTAATTTTTACAATGGCAAATAGGAACGCTGAATCCATGGAGTTACAATGTAAACACATTGTTGACTCCCAAATCCACTATATACAAAGTGGATTGAGAAGAGGAAAACACAATAGTGTTCAGCCACTACTTATGGCTAGTGACATGTACACCGTCAGGCGCAACAGTGCAACTACTGATAATCAAAACAGAAAAAAGTCCAAATAGATGTGAACCAGGCATTTCGTAGAGAACAAAGCATCACTCAGCACTTCTTAGAGGGTTTGCAAGCCACATTCAGGCAAAGTCTTACCCGATAGGCCATGCGGAACATTTCTCATCTTCGTGATGCCGTCGTTCGAGAGACACAGGTAGGATTTTCTTCGCCATAACGCTGCTGTAAAGCACTGGACCAGTTGCAATGACTTTCCTAGAATTCACCTTGGAAGCAGATGCGGACTCGGGCAGAAGCACTCCACCAACAGACTTCTTCGGCGCCACCAACTTCTCCACCTTCAGCCTTGATATCAGTTGTTGTCCATTCCGTGCTGCCTAGTAGCGCAGCAGATAAATTTCTTGAAGACTTGACGAGAGTGTACTGTAGTCACGCAAGGGAGTGTAGCCTCGAAGCCGCAATTTGCAATGCTTAAGTTGTCATATCATATTACATTCCACATAAAACAATTGTGCATTGCTGAAGATGAAGTCAATGGAAGATGTAATCCTCAGGCTTCGATATAGAAGGTGTAGCTCCGACTTCCAGTGGCCACACTCAGGTGAAGAAGCTACGAGTAGAATTCAATCTTCAGTATTCTACGAATGCACTAAACACTCGGGATTGGGGACTCTTCACTCCAGACTCAACCATGGATTTCTGTGCCGGCTAAACTCAAGACTCAGAACGTCTGAAGCAGCAGAAGGTTTTGCTTGAGGGGCAGCACTACCACGGTCCACAGCTTGCTACTTAGCCAATGGATCCGTCGGGATGAGCTCCTGCCAAAGCGAGTTCCCAATTCCAACACTCTTTTCGCAAGAATGCGAGACCTCAAAATCTGCCGCCTCCTGGTCGTGTGTACCGAAAGTGCCCCCCCCCCCATGTATGCCTGTACAGATCCAAACAAAAAGAGAAATTTCCCCCTTTTCTGTTTCGCTTGTCAGAGCCAAAAACGGACTTGCCACACCTTTTTTCTGGCAAAAAAACGGAAAGGGCCTGGGGACAGACACTATAGCCTTGAAAAGGTTTTCGTCATTCTTACCACCTTCAGCCTCACCGTAAATTAGAGCTTCAGCAGCGATACCTTGTCTCATTGCTTCTATAGGGTCCAAGATAACACCTCGAACCGGACATCCGAGTAAATAAGCAACAAGCACGTGACCAGCCTCATGTGTGAACACCCTCCTCTTGTATGGAGGCCACGAGATTAAAATAGATGCAAGGCCTGTGCCCCCCCAAATAAACAGCATCAACTATGCTGAATGCCAAAATTGAAAACAAGAATGGGCGAATTTCAATCCCACTGTTGGTCAACAGATTGAAGCCCGCTATTGCAGACAGCAAATAGAAAGCAGGAGCCCCATCTAAACCCCATTTCTGGGTGATAATTTGGATGCTTCCAACCCCGTTATCTCCAAAAAAGCTGCTGGTGTAACATCTCGTGAGCTTTCAGCGGGAATATTCTTGCATTTTCCAAAGTTGGAAAGCAAGCCTTTAGCCTGAAGGAATTCGTATGTCCTGGCTACGAGACCCAGATCTGTAGCAGAAATGCAAGCATCCAATAAACTGCGGAGATCTTGAGGAGGACTGGGAATAAGGAATTCCTCGTCCTCCTGCTCCTGAGTTTCGAGGAATGTAGGGCTTTGCCTCCAGTCCTCTACCAGCTGCACTTTCTCTAGAATTTGCAAGGCTTTTTTCAGGCCTTTCTTTTCAACAGCTTTGCCATACACCCTCCATATATTTTCGCCTACTTTATCTTCCTGCTTGAAATTGGCATGAACCGGTCTCTGAAACCGCTGCCCTGGGCTTTTGCCTGCCCAGATCACTCTCGCCTCGGTCTTGAACCAATCGATGGGTAACGTGGCTGTTGCCATCCACTGACTCATTAGTCTCCAAATCCGGATTGAACACACAGCCTTAGGTTTAGCTTAATTCGGCCGAATCCCGATCCCCTGAAAACCATGCATAGCTTCACCCCTACTGCTCTTGATCCTTATGTCCACATTTGAGTCGATCTTATCATCACCGGCCACCTATTCTCATTGCAAAACACCTGTGTCCAAACAAATATTCCCCAATAATGGAAGCATGTTAGTGCACCAAAACCAACCATTTATTGAGCTAACAGGTCTAGAGTGTTCAAGGCCAAAACACTGCAATAATGTGTCAATGTATTTCGTTTGACACAAATCCATTCCACCATCAACGTGCATAAAGTGAATGCCCAAATAATGATGCAAATGCCCCAAATTAGACATCTCAAATGAGGCATGCAAATTAGCCTTGAAATCAGCAATATGCTTCTCATGAGGACCAGTGAGCAACATGTCATCAATGTACATCACAATGAGCAGAAGCACATCATTAACACGCTTAACATATAAGGTGCTTTTAGTTGGACTGTTCTCAAAACCATGTGCAATGAGATAAGCATGTATCTTTTCATACCAAGCACGTGGTGCTTGCTTTAAACCATATAATGATTTCTTTAACCTGCACACTTGGTTTTCATGCCCTTTCTACACAAATCCACGGGGATGAAAAACATACACGTCTTCATGCAAGTCATCATTTAGAAATGTTGTTTTAATATCCAACTGATGTACATTCCAACCATGATGAGCTTCAAGTGCACAGATGCTATGAACAGTAGTCATTTGGCAAGTAGGTGCAAAGGTTTCATCAAAATAAATGCCTCTTTCTTGTGCATAACCCTTGGCAACAAGCCGAACCTTATACTTGTCAACTGTTCCATCAGGAAATTTCACTTCAGTTTGTATACCCACTTTGTGCCAATGACCTTCTTGCTAGGAGGAAAGTCACATAAAGACCATGTACCATTTTTCATGATAGCATCATATTCAAATTGCATTGCAGCCATCCAATGTTTAGAATTTTGTGCTTCATCAAACGAAAAAGGCTCGGTCTCATCACAGAGACTAGATGCAGCCATAGCATAGCAATCTGATGCAAAAGAGGCATTGTGAGAGCCTGAACGAGTGCGGTATGATAGAGGTGCATCTAATTTTCTATCATGCAAAGTTTGCACTAGCCATTTTGGCATAGTTTTTGCCTCCTCAATATCAGCTCTCTCATCAACAGGTGCATCATGCAAATCTGCATCAGAAATGGAATGATTTGCATCATCACATGAAACCTGCAATGGCTGAGAAGTAGCCTCATCAGGACCAGCACTAGACTATCCACCTACAAAAAGAGGCAGCAAAGTATCATACATGTCTTTGGAGCTAACAGATGTCTCCTTCGTGCATGAAAGTAAAGACTGAAATCTTCCACAAAAACAACATCACAACTAACCAAAATGCATTTAGCCTATGGATGATACAGACGATGGCCTTTGCTTTGAGAACTGTACCCAACAAAAATACATTTTACTGCTTTATCATCCAATTTCCTGTGATGTTGTTCAGGCACTAATGCATATGCCAAACAACCAAAATCACACAGATGAGAAACAGATGGCTTGCAACCATGCCAAGCCTCATATGGAGTGATAGAATGTAGTGTTTTAGTGGGATACCTATTAAGTACATATGTTGCACACATGAGAGCTTCAAGCTAGAAACTATGTGGTAAAGCCTGACTCTTGACCATACACCTTTCCATCTCCATGAGTGACCTGTTCTTCCGTTCAACAACTCCATTTTGAGGTGTATACAACATTGTACACTGATGTTTTATCCCATGTTCAGTAAAAAATGCATCAAATTCAGAAGACATATATTGCTCCCCTCGATCAAAATGGAGGGTGCCCATTTTACATGCTAATAGATTTTCAGCCAAAACCAAAAATTGTTTCAAGCACATGAATGCTTTAGACTTTGCTTTCAACGGATATACCCATGCATGAATAGAAAAATCATCAATAAAAGTCATGAAGTAAAGATAGTTTTCAAAAGAGGGTGTCTACATAGGACCACAAACATCAGTATGTACAAGCTGCAATTTTTGAGTAGCCCGAACTGAACCATCTTTTGGAAATGAGGAATGCTACATTTTGCACAAAATACAGCCCTCACAGACATGTTTTTTCAGGTTCCTCAAGTTTGGGCAAAGAGGACACCATTTTAGATTTCTACAGGCGTAGCAAACTAGCAAAATTCAGATGACCAAAATGTGCATGTCAAAGCTTTGCATCTGACATAGCCTTAGAATCATGTACTGCACATGCTGAATCATTCATAGATTTTTCATAATCTATGAGCTTACATAGTCCACGAGATAAAATGCCAGAAGAAATAATCACATTGCCATTTGATAGATCATGAATTGTACATCTATTATCAACAAATTTAATAACCAAACCAATCTTGGCTAAGGCCGAAACTAATAACAGATCCTTCTTGATCCCTAGCACAAATAAAACATCTGACAATGTAAAAGAACTACCATCAAAAGTATTCGTAATGATCTTACCAACTCCCATAACAAGATAAGAGGAGTTGTTGGCACATATAAGTATTCGTTGTAGGGGCAGGCTCGAGTGAAGAGAAGGAACTGTGCTACGAGGTAATATATTTGGTTGCCTCACTATCAAAATACCAAACATCTGAGTCTACTGCAAACATACACTGCACATGAGAAGCTGGGTCAAAATTGCAAACAACAATAAACACCCATTCTTCATTCTGCACAAGATTAGCAGACTTTGTTTTTCACTGTAGAGGCCTCTACAACAACCACTTCGGCCTCTTTCTTCTTTGCCTCTTTAGTAGCCTGTTTTGGATAGATCTTAATGAGATGATCATTTTCTTTATAGTATTTGCAAAACAATTTCTGCTTTTTTTATTTCTTCTCATCTTTGTCTTCCTTCTTTGAATGTGCAGCATTTGCAGATTTCTGCTTACTAGTAGAAGAGCTCCATTTTCCTTTGCCCTTCTGACTAGCTAGGAAAACTTGATTTGCAACACACATAATGGACCTTTTCTATCTAGAGTGATCTTCTTGCAACAGAATAGAAACTAACTCTTCAAATGACAGGGCATTTGGATTGTCTTTCATCATCAAATGAAGAGTAGAAGCAAAACTCTGATATGAGTCAAGAAGACCATTCAAAACGGTCTGCACAAGTGAGCTATCAGGAAGGACTTCATTAGCAAAAATGAACTGTTCCTTCAAATCCTTGATCTTTGTCAAAAAAGTGTCCATAGAATCACCTTCATTCATGTGCTCACTCTCCAACTGTTTTTGGAGGTAAGCAACATGAACCTCATTCTTGGCCTCGTACAATGTGGTAAGTGTATCCCAAGCATCCTTAGCTATTCTGCAAGAGCAAATGTGAGGGATAATGGCACATTTGACAGACAAGGCTATCAATGCATGTGCATGAGTATCTCGGCTATCCCAAAAAATTTACTCTGCAGTAGGTGTAGTAGAAACTGTAGCACGAATAGGAATCTACAGAATATCACCATCTTAGACTCCATCTGCATTAGCTTGAGTACTTGTATTTGCAGTACCTGTATTGACAGGTGTAACAAAACATCTTTCAACACTCAGCACAATATTCCATAGTCCTTTTGTGACCAATACATGATGCATCAGATAAGCCCATAATGGATAGTTGGTACCATCCAACTTATCCTCAACAACCAACATATGGAATACATCACTACTTTCAGCCATGGTCACTGACTAAAATACCTTGATGCAGAAAAATGATTGTATCTTGAAAAGTTGAACAAAAGTAACCAAACGAGTTTTGCTAAACATGTACCAGACTTTGAGACGCTTATACTGATAAACTAAAACCTGTACATATATTTGGTAGAAAAAGACAAAATAGCCTGCACAAGCACTATAATAGTGCATTTGGAAGCTGAAACGAGCTCAGATCGTGATTTTGTGCTCACCAAATTTCGTGGGATTCTGAGACTACAACCGAAGAGGTGTCAACGATTCGCTAGATGAAGCGATGACCTACTCTGATACCAATTGTTGGAGTTAGATGTCTGCAGAAGCATGTGAACAACACAAGGAAGAAGAAGAAGCTTGGAGCACAATACACAACACTGAATGTATTACCACTAGAATGTACAAAGATAAGTAACCCATTAGGGCTATAGGCATATATACAAGCCGGGGGAAAAAAACCTCCTAAAGAGGGAAAAAAGTACCCCGATAGTCCTAGCGTGTTCACACACATCACTACCTAAATATATCAACAACCTCAAGATTACCCGCATTCTATTGCTGACACCTTTGGTTCTCCTCTTTTCTTGCTCCCAAATGCCATCTCAATAATTGCATATTGTGTTTGACCTTGGATCTCCACTCCATCTATGTGTAAGTGGCCTTCTAATTCCTTGACTGCTTACTTATCCATTTCCTATACCTGTGCTTCTAGTTGGTTGTGTGCCTCTTTGAGAGTATTATATCGAGCTTGCATATGGTCGTTTTTTGGAATCAAAGTCGTGATTCTCTCTTGGAGGTGGGTTGATTGGTCCCACATCATTCTGTTTCTTTGTGCCAACAAGTTGTATTCTTGTCATAGTTGGTTGGCATAATTTATCATTCTCATGATGGCAGAGTTGATGATTAATGCAGACATGATGGATGCAATGTTGAAGGTATTGTATGCAGAGGGGATGGGAATGGGGATGGGGAGAGTGGATGCAGTGGAAAATGTAATACTTGGTGGTGATGATGTTGGTGGAGGGGGGATTGGGGATTGTGGTACCATGGGGGGTAGAGGAGGTGCAATGAGTGGAGGTGAAATGTCCATGAGGTCATATGTATTTGTGACTGAGGCATCCATCGTGAATAGTGATATGGTGGTTGCATTGCATAGTGATGTGTTTGTGGTGCTTTATAAAATCATGATGAGATGAGAACTAGTTGAGTACGAGGTGATAAATAAGAAGATCCATGTTGAATGTGTGAAGAAGTGTCAAATAATGAGGAACATACAAGCTGTGAATGAAATATTGAAGAGGTAACGAGGATTTGTATGTTTTTGCAAGACTTCAAAATCATTTTGACTCGCTATTCATCATATTCCAGACTTGGTTTCTTTAGCATATGGTCAATTGCCTCAACCACACCAACTGCTTTGGAAAGTACACACAAAGAATTGATAAATTATGGGTCCACATCATCTACTGCAAGTAGTTGCTCCAAAATGACCTGACTTCATTTCTCTGATAGGCGACTGTGGGCATGAACATCTTCCATGTTTTTTCTTAATCTCTCAAGGGTGGTTATGTAAGTAGTCTCACCTTCATGTTCTTCATCACTTGCCTACCTGCTCTCTCTGTGGGATCTCGGTGAGTGCTGATCTTCTTTCCAGTGGAAATGGAAGTCTTCTTCTGTATGCTATTGTTTTTCATGTCTCTTTGATGGGCTTGTCCTCTCTTTCTCATATTCCATTTTTCATCTAAGATCTACATCTAACAATGTAACTCCTTGAAGGATTTTCTTCAAATCAGAGGTGCCTATGCCATCTAGTCCTTTAGTCACTAGGAATTTGAATCTAGGTGGAAAGGGTGGAGCCATCGGTTGGACTATAGTTGTTGCACCTATGGTGGTAGCTTCACTTGTGGTCCGTCTAGGAATGTGGATTGGTTATCCGGTTGGTGAGACTTCATGTGTCATAACCACACCTCTTGGTTGTATGCATGGAATTTTTCTGTGCATCCACTTTGGTTGTGGAGTTGAAGCCTTTTTCCACTTAAACAACTATAATGATGCTCTAATCAGTGCCGAATCTATGGGGATATCATAGGTGAAACATTTGTAGATAATTTTGGTGATCACACAACATGCATTCAAAACTAGTTTGGACTAGCACCTTGCGTTTGTTGCATAAAGCTAGTCTATAATCCAATGGGGGAGGTTGATTTTGATCTCAGTTGATTATGTGAGGTAAAGGTTTAAGCCAATGTTTTTATGTGGCCAAGTAAACTGATCTTGCCTAGGATAGACAAAACGCTACATACACATCATGAGATGTACTGATAGGCTCTGTGTGATTGTGGACATTTGAATTATCTTCAATATATCTCACTTCTTGTTTGCATCTCGGATTTGAGTTTCCTTTTCTATAGGCATGTGCATGCCTTGTATGTTCAACTTGCCTCACTTACCAGTTTCTATGACAATTTTGAATCTCTTCAACTCCTAGTTGGGCATCAATGAGGGCATCACAAATGAACCAAAAAGGTTCTTGTATTCTCTAGGTTGAAAATTATGGATCAGATAATAGCATCTTAAGAAATCTAGCTTGGCAAATGAGGCACTCAAGTACTCTAGCAAGCTTGCTATTTCCCATTCTATGACTCCTTGAAGTATCTAGAGAAAAATTGAAATCTTCTCCATGTATTGTTGCATTGCATTTGGATTCCCATATGTGAGGTGCATCCCCCAAAGGACCTGTCCATTCCTTGAACCAATGAGAGTGTGTGTGCATCCTCTCTATGCATCCTGGTGCTGGGTCTTGGATTGGAATGGATCCGCTGTAATTACGAAACATAGGAGGCCTCTCTGAAGGGCGTTCCTTAATGGTCAAGGTGTTGATATCCGTCGGTTGTGATCTTGTTCCTACTTTTGCCATTGGGTACTGTTAAGTGCTCATATATGTTTTTTTATTGCTATATTATAATCAGATTTTGATCAATCAGAGGGTACTCCACCACCTCCTATCCATGCAATGACTTCACATGTGTCCTTCGATAGGAATTATGATGAATTTTAATATCAAGAGCATATTATATGTTGGTGTAGTTTTTGTTATGGCATGTATCGAAGAGCACGATTGGAATTATTGAAAATGAGGCAAAGTATGGTAATTTTGAGCAAGCACCACCACCTAATCAACGTGATAGAGCTTGGGTATGTATTGATTCTATAAATTAATGTCACTATTTTATTTGAAAATCATATACAAAATCAAATTATAATACAAATATATCTTCTTTCACGGATTGGATATATACTTGTATGCAACGAGCCAATGCAAATAATGAACGAATCTTAGATGAACAGAGAATTCTAGCATTATTGCTTCTTTCAAGCAACTATCACGTGCTAGCCCAAAAGATAGGGATCTTATAGATAGCGAACTTGGCTATGTAGGAACCATTGTTGGTATCTAAAAAATATCATTTTGTATGTTTAAACAAGTAAAAAAAAGTCTTTATTTTTTATGATGTAAGTTATTATTTTTAAGCACATAATAATGAATTTTTGTTTTTTTATATTTAGGTAGTTTTTAGCTGAGTATAAAGGTAGTAATTCCACATTGAGAAGGGAATTATCTGGGTTTTGGGCAATTGATTCTTCGAAAATAATGCAGTTAACTAGAGAACCATATATTCTTCCTAGGCATATTGAACAAGCATTTTTTTATAAAAACCCTAATGCTCATCCTTGGTTGCAAGTCATTCATGTTCAACCTAGAGGTCGGTCATTGTTTGAACAATTTATTATTATAGAGATCGAAGAAAGTCATGTTGATGGTTCATCATCAGATATTGATATATCGTCATCTCAAAGAGAAATTAGAATCATTGTATATTGTGGAGAATGAGTTCTCCTATTTGCAATGAAAACGTGTAGTGAACCCTTATATGTCCAACACTTGTACAAATAGTTGCACCTTAGATAACTTGCTGCTCTCAATACAAAACTTAAATGGACATGTGCTTGTCCACACAAGTATGCTGAAGAATTAAACTTCACTCTCAGATTGATAACTTCCTAAATATATATCCTTTGAGGAAGATATTTGAGAAACAGAAAGTACTTACAAATAGCTTTCCAACAAGCTAAAAATCAATTAAATTGGATGCATTTTGGTTAGGAAACCCAATTGAGCAAAATAGACCACCTGCACACATAAGTATACTAAAAAGTTGGACTTCACTATCTTATAGATATCTCACAGAATATGAATCCTTTGAATGATACATTTGAGATAGAGAAAGTACATGAAAATAGCTTTCCAACAAGCTAAGAACCAAGCAATTTGCATATGTTTTGGTTGGAAAACTTAACCGACCAAAATAGACTACCTATCTACATATGTATGCTAAAAAGCTGGACTTCACTCTTTGACTGATATCTCACAGAATATGTAAGCTTTGAAGGAGATATTTGAGATAGAGAAAGTACTCAAGATAAGCTTTCCAATGAGTGTCTAAACACAAGAAATTCTGAGATATGAGCTTCACAATAGAGTTGTGTACAAAACGACGTGCGGCTGGAAGGAATCTATGGAAAGACAAAATGACAAAATGACTAGATCCAACTATTGGGAGCTCTTGCCTCTTTCTCTCCTTGTTTAGAACGTGCTCCCACTCCACTTTTATAACCAATGAGCATGTGAAGAAGTTTGTGCCTCCTTCTTAACTCACCACTTTCATTTGATTGCTCACTACATGCCACTTAGTACAAGGCAGATATTGTATCTTTTACTCATCATGAATTTTGACTAGACTTTTTTCCTTTTTTTTTTCTCTTATTTTCCTTTATCTTTATATTTGGTAAATTTATCCAAGCATAACTCATGTGAAAATGAGCTTGTACATTTATCTTCAACACTCCCCCTCAAGCTCATTTGGGAGTTATCTTCAACCATGTCGTGCAAATTTATCACACCCTTGAAACCTTTGAGTTTAGAAGCATCCAAAAACTTTGTAAACAGATCTGCAACCTGCTCTTTGGTTTGGATGAACTTTATCTCCACATCTTTGCTCAATACCTTCTCCCTTACATAATGGCAGTGGACCTCTATGTGTTTGCTCCTCGCATGAAACATAGGATTGCTTGCCAAGTAAATACTTGACATGTTATCACCGTATATAGGGATGGTTCCAACTTGCACTTCAAGATAAAAAAAAAGCTTTTTAATCCACATTGCTTCACACGTGGCAAATGCTAATCCTCTATATTCAACTTCCATGGATGAAAGTGCAACACTAGGTTGTTTCTTTGAGCTCCATGTGATAGGTTTGCTTCCTATCATGAACACATACCCTAAGGTTGATCTCCTATCTTCCTTTGAACCTACTCCAATTCTGTAAGACTTTGAGATCCATAGCTAAACAAAGCTATGTTTTTTTGTATCTTCCACTTCAAAAGTGAAGAGCCTTCCTGTCTTTTCTCCTTTGGCAATCCTTCGAAAGCCTTGCCTTGGGTCTTCAGCAATCTATCCAACACTTATTAAATTTTTGGTAATTGTAGGGACATACAAGACTTTTCTTAAGAGGTTCATATTCCCATCTGATGTCTTCACATTACCTATCTTCTCCACTTAGTGCTTTGTGTCATCTCCTGTCTGCACTTCATGCTTGTTATGAGGATCTTCCAAATCATAAAGTAAAGCCACATTTCCTGCTACGTGGTTTGAGCATCCCGAATCAATGTAAAATATGTGATCATCATCTTTACCCTTCTTCACTGATAGATTCATAATCAATAATGAATCTTCTTGACTTTGGTCCTCTTCATAGTTATTGTAGTCTCTTCTTCCTCTATGGCCACTTTGATAGTTGTTATTGTTGTAATTGTTGTTGTTGTTGTAGCCTCCATTGTATCTGCCTCTATTTGATCCATAGCCACCTCTATTGAATCCTCTTCCTCTTGAGTTCCTTGGGTTTGTGAAACATTCTTCAGTAGTATGATTAGATAAGCCACATATATTGCAAGGTTGAGATGATTGGAATCTCCCCCTGCCTTGCTTTCCACCTCTGCCTCTTCCTCTAGCTCTTCCTCTACCTGCAAAGTTTGCTTGGAAAGAGCTACCTTCATCTTCATTCTTCCTATTCTTTGACTTGTTCTTGACCTTAGCTTTATCAGAATATAAGGCAGAAGTTTGATTACCTCTTGAGGACTCACCACCTTTGCTAATCTTTGCTTCATGAGTGAAGAGTTGGCCCATGAGTGTGTTGAGGTCGGGTACATGCATGTCCATGTATAAATCCATGGCTGTTGTGAACGACTTCCACTTGTCGTCTGCTTTGATTCCATTTATGATTTGTCTAATTATTTGCTCCTCTTCAATTACCTCTCCAATGCTTCCAAGTTGGTCGGAAATCTCCTTCATCTTTGTGACATAATCATTCACATTTTGCTTCGGGCTTTTCTTCATTGTTGTGAACTCCATCCACAATTGGTTCTTCCTTGCTCGAGTGTTGGAAGAGAAGAAAGAAGCAAGTGCATTCCAGGTCTCTCTTGATGTCTTGCATCCCTTGACATGAGGTAAAAAAAAATCAGAGATTGAGTTTAGAATATAGGACCTTGCAAGTGCATCCTTTGAACACCAATTCGAAAGTCCTTCCACTTCTTCATGTGATGGTTGCCCTTTGTTCCTCATGGTTGGCATTGCTTCATCTCCGGATATGAATCCATATAGATTCCTCCCTTGAAGGTAAGCCTCCATCCTTAGAGAACATGTTGGGTAGTTGTTTCGATCCAATTTGACAATTGTTGATGGAAATCCATCTCCCATGTTGCTTGACTATGCTCTGATACCACTGTGAAGAGAGATGGTGGATGCAATCCAAAGATGAGTAGGTGCTTCTACAACCAGCTTCACACCAGCCAATGAAGACTTTAGAGTTGATTAGTAGACCCTTTGACCTTCCTCAATCCACCAAAATATCAGCCAAGTACTTTGGAACATGTATCCCAAAAGTTTAAGTCAAGACAAACTAGTTCCGAAATGACTAGCTCCCAAAACTTGCTATTTTGGATATACACCTACTGGAAAAACTGAACAGTGCTCTCAACCTGGTAGGAATTAGATAAATGCCTTTTGGAAATAGAGAATAGACTTAGAAAGCTTCCCGTTAAAACACTTCAAATGATGGACTGAGCACTGAGAACAAGATTCATCAATTTCTGGAACATGCCCACCATTCTTGGGGCTCTGCAGAGATAGACCAGTGAGCAGTAAAATGCAGATATCTCCAAAACTGTAAATCAAATGACCATGAAAATTGGTATGCAGAAACTAGACAGTAAGAGCTATCCAAGGCAAGTTAAAAAAATAAAACATGTTGCATAGAACTTGAGATATGACCTTCTGAAGTTGCTGCTCTAAGTGACTATAACAGAGAACAAAACAGAGAAGTAGATAATGATAAATGTATAGATTCACATATGATTACAACCACATTGGCAATGAATATTTGCACAATGGGAGTAAAAAGATAGAGCTATGGAGTAAGCTCTTCAATCTCTACAAAATGACATGAAGTGGTCACGTACAAGGCTTGCTAATCGCCTCTTCCTTCTTGCTCTTTTTATAGCTATTGTTGGAGGGAATTTTGAATTCGAATTCAAATGGCTCCACCTAAAAGTGATCCCCAAAGTTATGAGATATTCCCTCAGCTAAAAGATTCATGGTTTTAGGTAGTTAGAGCCACGAATTTGCTTTTACATCATGGATGAGGTAAGCCATCCTTTTCTTTTTTTCTTTTTTCGATTACAAGAGATAAAATGTACTCTTTTACAAGAGGTGTTCACATGACTACACATGTGACTTACAAATGATCATAATATCAAGCATATCAAGCATGTAAGCTTGGGTAAAATGCACCAACACATATGCACCTCAAGAGAATAGAGTTGTTGAGAGGAATAATAAATCTCTCACAGAAATGATGAGGTGTATGGTCAAAAGTAAGGCTTTACCACATAACTTCTAGGTTGAGGCTATTATATATGCAACATATGCAGTTAATAAGTGTCCCACCAAAGTGTTTGAGTATATCACTCCATATGAGACTTGGTAGTGTCACAAGCCATCTATTGATCATTTGCATGTTTTTGGTTTTTTGTCAGTGCACAAGTCTATGAACAAAAATTGAAAAAATTAGATGATTAAGGTTATGAAATGTAATTGTCGTTGGGTACAATTTTGAAAGCAAAGGTTGTCATCTGTATCATCCATAAACTGAATGCATTTTGGTTAGTCATGATGTTCTTTTCATGAAAGATGCAATTCAACCCTTATTTTCATGTAGCAAGGAGAAACCAATAAGCTCAAGCAATGTGTATGACACTTTGCTACCTCATTTTCCAAATGGGCAATCAAATGTTGCTCCTAGTGAGGCTATTTCTCAACCTTTACATGTTTCAATGATGATGCAAATCATTCTCTCTCTTGATGATTTACATGATGCAATTCTTGAAGAGAGATATGACATTGAAGAGGCAAGAACTATGCCTAAATGGCTAGAGTAGACTCTGAGAGATAGCAAGTTAGATGTCACTTTGTCATATTCTACTCGCTCAAGTTCTCATAATGCTTCTTTTGCATCAGATTTTTACACAATGGCTATCTCTAATCTTTCTTAGGAGAATGAGCCTTTTTGTTTTGATGAATCACAAAAACCAAAAAATTGGATGGCTACTATGCAATTACAATTTGATGCCATTATGAAGAATGGTATTTAGTCTTTATGTGACTTTCCCTTTGGAAGAAAGTCCATTGGCACTAAGTGGGTATACAAGTTGAAACGTAAGATTGATGGAATAGTTGATAGTTATAAGGCTAGTCTTGTTCCCAAAGGTTATGTTCAAGAGTATGAAATTGGCTTTGATAAGATGTTTGCTCCCACATGCCGAATGACAATCGTGCATAGCATCTATACACGTGTATCTCATCGTGGTTGTGATGTACATTAGTTCCACATTAAAACTGCGTTTTTGAATGGTGATTTACATGAATAAGTGTACATATTTGAACCCCATGTTTTATGCAAAAAGGGCATGAAAATAAATTATACGGGTTAAAAAATGCATTGTATGGATTGAAGCAAGAACATGTGCTTGGTATGGAAATATACATGCCTACCTCCTAGCACATGGGTTTGAGAACATTCCAAGAGAGAGCACCTTATATGTTAAGTGTAAAAATGATGTACTGCTAATCATTGGTGTATCTATTGATGTTAAGATGCTCATTGGTTCTCTCTATATGCATATTCCTAAATTTAATGCTGGTTTGCATGCCTCATTTGAGATGTCCAATTTTGGACATTAGAGTTGGGTAGATGGATGGACACTTCAAGATGATGAGTAGGTACTGGCAAATCTTGCTTTGTACCAGCCCTTTGATACTTGAGGGTTGATAAGTGGACCCTCTTAGATTTCCAAAGACACCATAAAAGTGCCTATGTACTTTGGAAATGATGTATGAAAAGATTTGATCAAAACAGACTAGTTCAAAATAGAAGACTCCAAGAAAACTTTCTATTTTGAGTCATACACCTGCTGCTTGTAATGCTCAATACAACCACTGCAATAGGAATTGGAAACATTCCTTTTTAGGGATATCTAATTAGCGTAGTAAGCTGATGATTTCGAGTGGAATCACTTAAAATGATTGACTATGCTAAGAGAAATCAATTTAGCAAAATAATCTTTACCCCCGATTTTTGAGGACTGCTGTAGGTATTGACCAGTGAGTGCTTCGACGCTGATTTCTCTCAATTTGCTGAATAGATTTGCTTCCAATTTTTTCAGCATGTAGATAACTTAGAGCTGGTTCTAAGAAGCTATAGATCATTGAATTTGGTAGAGAAGTGAGTGAGATATGCTCCGTACAAGTTGACAATAGAAAGTGACTATAATAGAGATATCATAGATGAACAATGTAAGTATAATGTATTAATGAACAATGTTGTACAATGTCATAGGCTTGATAACCATATCCATATGATGAATAAAGGTGTAGGCTACAATGTAGGCCTTACACACATATAGATTGGCAATGATGAGCTCGAGATATGACCACTCACACCCGCAACTTTTACAAATGAATATATATAGGAGTTTCATCCTCATTTGAATTTGAATTCAAATTTTGGCTCTCTCTAAAAAGTGAACCTTCATCCTAGGAGATATTCTCTCAATCAACTTCTAACTATTCCACGAGTTTTCCTTGGTAGGTGATTACAAAGATTCTCAAGTCAACAAATGACTTTTACAAAGAGTAAATAAGTAATCCTCTATTAGCAATGGTTTCCATGAAACTTGATATCTGTATGAGCTACAAGCCAAATGTGTAGGCTTGTGATTTGCAGCAACATCTCCCCCTCAAGCCAAACATTTTGGCTTGGTCTTCATCTTTCAATCTTCTTGAATATCATGCAATCCAATCATTGATTTGAACCTGCAAAGTTTTGTACCATCTAATGCTTTAGTTAGCAAATCTACACATTGCATATTTGTTGATACATATGACATCTGAATATCTTTGTTTAATAGTTTCTCTCTCACATAATGATAGTGGACCTCTATTTGTTTGGTCCTGGCATGATAAATAGGATTAGCTGCAAGGTGTAGAGAACTTGTATTATCTCCAAAGATCATTAGAGATGTAGTATGCAAGCCCAATTTTGTATACATTAATCTGATCCAAATGGCCTCTTGAGTAGCATTGGCCAATCCTCTATACTCTGCCTGTGTAGAAGATAAAGAAACAGTAGGTTTCTTCTTTGAAGACCATGATATTGGCTTATGACCTGCAAATGAAAGGTACCCTGAGGTACTCCTCCTATCATCTTTGCATCCTGCCCAATCTGCATCTGAGTAAATTTTAATGTCCAAGTCTGATGTATAAGGGAAATATAGACCATGATGTTGAGTTCCCTTAAGGTATTTCAAGATTCTTTTGGCAGCCTCTAAGTGAGGTGCCCTAGGTTTGTGCATATATTGGCTTAGCACAGTTACTCCATAAGCAATGTCTATCCTTGTCAGAGTAGCATAATTCAAGCTACCCACTATGCTTTGGTAACCTGTAATGTCATCAAGCACATCACCTTCATGAGCACTTACTTTTAGCTTTACCTCCATTAAAGTACTTGCAACTTTGGCATCCTACAAATGAAACTTCTTCATCATATTCTATATATACTTCCTCTAAGTAATGTAAATACCAGAGTTAGTATAGACTAACTCAAGTCCAAGAAAATTTTAGTGATCCAAGGTCACTAATTTTGAACTCCTTCATCATCTGATTCTTGATCTATTTGATGCCATTAGCATCTTTACCTCTAAGTATGATATCATCAACATATACACATAGGTATATTACCTCTGAATTACTTCTCTTAATGAATAGAGAAGTATCTGCTTTACTCATGACAAAACCTTGGTCTTGAAGATATGTGGTCAACCTATGGTTCCATGCCCTAGGTGTCTGCTTTAATCCATAAAGAGATTTATTCAATTTGCATACATATGTTACCTTGTTTGGATCCTCATAGCTAGTAGGTTCTGACATGTACACCTCCTCTGAAATCCAGCCATTCAGAAATGCATTTTTTACATCTAACTGATACATGTTCCAATTCTTTGATGCAACCACACTTAACAATACCTTGATGGTTGGCATTTTGGCCATAGGTGAGAAGGTTTCCTCATAGCCAATGCCTTGGGTTTGTGCAAAACCCTTAGCCACAAGTTTGGCTTTATACCTGCTTATTAACCCATTAGAATTTCTCTTTATTTTATAGATCCATCTAGAACCAATTACCTTCATAGACTCCTTCTTTGGTACTAGTTCCCAAGTGTCACTCTCCTTGAGTGCTTCAATCTCCTAATCCATAGCTTCCTTCCATTCTGCCTTGGTTTCAGCTTCTTCATATGATGCTGGTTCTTCAATTGATAAATCTTTGGCAAGATAAACAGAGTGCTTAGTAACAAGAGAAGTATCATACCCATATCTGATTGGTTTCTTGCTCTCCCTTTGTGATCTTCTAATTGCTTGATTAGAGGATTCAGGTATATTTCTTCATCTTGAGTTTACCTTTATACTTCCATGCCTTGAACTCTTGAAGCTTGATGATGTATTCATCATCTGAATTTGTTTCTTCATTCTCAGTAGGCTCCTCCTTAGTGAGGCTTGGAAAGTCCTCTTCCAAGTCATAAGGTAGCTTTACCTTCCTGCATTCACTATCAAACCAAGAGTCATTTTCATCAAAGATAACGTCTCTACTGACCATGAATATCTTGTTTGATGGATTGTAAAACCTATAACCTATTTTATTTAGATCCTTCTTTGCCTTTGGGTCTAGCTTACCTCTTATCTGTGAAGGGATATGCACATAAGCTACACATCCAAAGATCCTATAGTGATCAAGTGAAGGTCTTCTACCATGCCATGCTTCATATGGGGTCATCCCATCAAGATATATGGCAACCTGTTTACCGAATAAATGGCAGTAGATACACTCTCTGCCCACAAATATTTAGGTAATTTTTTCTCATTTAACATTGACCTAGCTGTTTCAACAATCAATCTATTTCTTCTTTCAGCTACCCCATTCTGTTCAGGAGTATACCTTGTGGTGATTTCTCTCTTGATTCCTCTGTCCTGCAAGAATGCATCAAAATCATTTGAGAAGTACTCACCTCCTCCATCTGACCTTAGCCTTCTTAGATTTTTCCCTGTTTGATTCTCAACAAGTGCAAGATACGTTTTAAGTAGGTAGTGCAAAATCCTGCTTTGTACCAGCCCTTTGATACTTTAGAGTTGATAAGTGGACCCTCTTAGATTTCCAATGACACCATAAAAGTTCCTATGTACTTTTGAAATGATGTATGAAAAGATTTGATCAAAGCAGACTAGTTCAAGATAGAAGACTCCAAGAAAACTTTCTATTTTGAGTCATACACCTACTGCTTGTAATGCTCAGTACAACCAGTACAGTAGGAATTGGAAAAATTCCTTTTAGGGATATCTAGTTATCTTAGTAATCTGATGATTCCAAGTAGAATCACTTAAAATGATTGACTATGCTTAGAGAAATTAATTTAGCAAAATAATCTTTACCCCCGATTTTTTAGGACTGCTACAGGTATTGACTAGTGAGTGCTTCGAAACTGATTTCTCTCAATTTGTTAAATAGATTTGCTTCAAATTTTGTCAGCATGTAGATAACTTGAATCTCGTTCTAACAAGCTATAGATAATTGAATTTGGTGGAGAAATCTAAGATATGCTCAGTACAAGTTGACAATAGAAAGTGACTATAACAAAGATGTCATAGATGAACAATGTAAGTATAATGTATTAATGGACAATGTTGTACAATGTCATAGGCTTGATAACCATAGCCATATGATGAAGAAAGGTGTAGGATACAATGTAGGCCTTACACACATATAGAATGGCAATGATGAGCTCAGGATATGACCACTCACACCCGCGACTTTTACAAATGAGTATATATAGGAGTTTCATCCTCATTTGAATTTGAATTCAAATTTTGGCTCTCTCTAAAAAGTGAACCTTCATCCTAGGAGATATTCTCTCAATAAACTTCTAATTATTCCACGAGTTTTCCTTGGTAGGTGATTACAAAGATTCTCAAGTCAAAAAATGACTTTTACAAAGAGTAAATAAGTAATCCTCTATTAGCAATGGTTTCCATGAAACTTCATATGTTTATGAGCTACAAGCCAAATGTGTAGGCTTGTGATTTGCACCAACAATTTGCATCATTATTTGGGCATTCACCTTATGAAAGTTGGTGGGGAAATATCATTTTTCAAACAAAATACATTGGCATATTATTTACAATCGTAGAATTTTGGGCTTGAAGATTGCAAAGCTATTTTGACTCCCACCAAGGCAGGTTCATGGTTGAGTCTGCATGATATTGGGAATGCATTTGATGTTGTTCTCTATAAGTGGGATATTGGATGCTTGACTTACTTAAATCGACTAGATATTTGTTGAGATATCAAGCTCAACCTGTGATGATCAAGGATGACACATACCAGTTTTTCATCTCTCTGACATGTAGTGGTTAGACAGACATATCTCAGGGACATTTTTTTGTGAGCTATACGAAATTCATCTACCAAGAGTGATGGCACATTTTTTTTTCTTTCCAACTCACCCATTCATGGAAATTAGGGTTTTCTTTATGTTTTGATCTTTATATATTGTACTGATTGTATTGTTGTATTATGCCATTCTTGTATATTATCTTTATTTAATTGAAGAAGAACATCACTCTTCCTTGCCTCAATTTGTGTGTGCTTCTCTCTTTGTGTGTGAGAGTATGTGGGAGCTCTCTTCCTTATCTCCTTTCTCTTGACATGGTATCAGATCCACTATGATTGTAGAGAGCTCGTGGAAAAGTCCGACAATGAAGAGTATGTGACAAGGTGTGGAGAACATGGAGTTCACAAATGATCTCAGATTATGAAGTGTGAAGGTAGAAGGCATCAAAATATTTTCGATAGTTAGGATCACTCATTTTTCTCAAATTTCAGTTCAAGCCATCTACCTCTGTTTTGAGTCCACAAGGTGGGACCTATAAAAAAATTGGCCATTTTGCTAAACTATATTTTATGTTCTATTCATCATCTCTCAAATATTCCAAATCCAGAATTTCAAGCAATTTTGTGTAGTGTTGATACACAAAAACTGTGTGTTTTTTAGATCAAACTGTCAAGTCAGTGTGACATTACTCAAGCACAAGCATTGTTTCTAGTGTTTTTGTAATATTGCAAATTGTTACAAAAATAAAAAATGTTGATGGAATGAGTCAACTTGGCGATAAGTTGCATATGAATAACTTTCAAGATTGAAGATTTGGAATGATGAATTTCCTGATGGGAAAAGGCTACTGAAGTACATCAAAGGATATTATGAAAATGCTTTGTAGGTACAAGAGAGGAATCAAACTATATACCAGTTAAGAGCATATGAAAATTGGAATTAAGGAGCATGAAAGGTAATGAATTGGTTGTTTTTTAGCATAAAAGATAGCATGATTGGGCACATACAAGATGCCAAAACTTTGAAAGAAGCTTGGAACAGTTTGGTCACATTGTATGAGACCAATACAAAGACATAGAAATTGCAACTCAAGAATGATTTGCATACACTAGAGAAGAAGAGCATGTTGGTAAGTGACTGCACCCTAAAAAACAAAAGCATATGTGAGTCTCTTGCATCTATTGGCATCAATTTAGAGGATGATGATACGGTGGAGCTTTGCCTTCATGGTTTAGGAAGTGCATATAATCAAAATATTCTAGATTTTTCTCATCTTGTGTCCATATTGATAATTGAAGAAAAGAACCTTGGTGAAGACTCAAACTTCCAAGGAAAATCTGCTTGTGAGTAGGTATTCTACTCTGGCAGAGGAAGAGGCTGAGGAAGAGTCTTCAGAAGTGGAAGAGTAGAATCCTGCGAGGTAGAGGATAGTTTTGAGGCAAGGGGAGCCAAATTTTGAATCGAATGGATGTGAAGAAAGCTTTCTTACATGGTGACTTGCAGAAAGAAGTATACATGGACCAACCACAAGGATATGAGGATTCAAATCACCCAAAATATGTTTGCAAGTTGCAAAAGGCTTTGTATGGACTTAAACAAGACCCTCGTGCTTGGCATGTAAGGATTTTAGATTATTTAACCATCATTGGATTTTCTATGCATGTTGTAGATCACTCATTATATGCAAGGAAGGGTGATGATGGCATCATAATTGTGGCTATTTATTTTGATGACTTGATCATAGGTGGTGATAATGAAAAAAGCATGAAAGAGGTAAAGAAGCTCGTTATGCAAGAATTTGACATGAAAGATCTTGGTGTGATATGCTTATTTTTTGGGCATTGAGTTTATACATACAGAAACAAGTATATGGATGTCGCGAAGGCAATATGCCTTGAGTATGCTACAAAATTATGGTACAACTGATTGTAAGCCAATTTCTATGCCATTAGATCAGACTTTCAAGTTGGATACTATATCAGGTGAAATGTTGGAAAATGCTACTATGTATAGGAAAATTGTGGGAAGTTTTATATATCTCCCAATTACAAGACCTAATCTAAGTTATAAGACTTCAAAATCAATTTGTACAAGATCTTGGAAACCACATTTAGATTCTTTAAGATGCACTCTACATTATGTGAGTGCTACTTTGGATTATGCATCATTTTATGAAGTTGATGTAGAATTGTAGGCTGAGGGATACACCGATGCAGATTGGGATGGTAGTATTCCACATAGAAGATCTATTAGTGGATTTATATTTTTATTTGGGAATGTAGCTATGGAGTAGTAAGAAGCAACCCATTGGTGCTTTGTTGAGTACAAGGACTGAGTATAGAGGTGTTGCAATTGCAGCATGTGAAGCATCATGGGTAGAGATGCTACTTGCAATTTTATGTGTGTAAGTATAGAAGCCCATCATCATTTGTTGTGATAAACTTTGGAGCGTCCAATTAGCATGAAATTGTGTTTTTCATGCTAGAACAAAGCATATCATGGTGCATTATCACTTCATTAGAGAAAAGATTTTAACAAGTGATACTGATCTTGTTTATGTGAGGACAAATGACCACGTTGATGATACTTTCACCAAAGCACTTGGAGCTAAAAAGTTTAAGAAGTTCAGGAAGATGCTTGGATTCAAGGACATGACATTGAGCTTGAGGGGGAGTGTTGAGATATCAACCTCAACATGTGATGATTGCAAATGACATGTACTGCTTTTTTAGCTCTCTGACATGTAGTGGTTACATTGATATATGCACATTTTTCTTCTTGCCAACTCACTCATTTACAAACATTAGAATTTTCTTTGACTGTTATTTATATATTGTATTGATTGATTGTATTGTTGTATTAGCTCATACTTGTATATTCTCTTTATGTAATAGAAGAAGAAGATCATTTTTCCTTGCCTCAATCTGTGTGTGCTCCTCTCTTTGTGTGTGAGAGTCTGTTAAATATTTCTTCCTTATCTCCTTTCTCTTGAAAATATTCACTTTGATATCTCTCAAATGAACCAATTTATACATATCCCGATTATAAGTATTGGCAAGCAAGCACATCTTTTGGTACTTGGATGATACCCAAATACTTGGATTGTTTTATCCCAAGGGAGAATCATTACTACAAAATTTACATGTTTTTTTAAACTCAATTTTGGTTGGCTACTATGAAACTCATGTGTACACAAGTGTTTTTTCTTCATGCTTGGTAGCTAAAGTAATTCGATTGGAGATGCATCACGATGGGCTCTCCTTCTCAAGAGATCCATGATGATAACCTCATAGTACAAAACCGAGCTTTGGATGCCACACACAACACTCCACGTAGGCCTATAGAATATGTAGAAAACACAATACATAGAGAGCACAAACACAGATTTCTTAGGTGTTACAAATGCGGTTGAACTTATTGTCTATGGATGGCCAAGACACTATATATTTTATTAAAGAACATATACAAAAGTGTTTGATGGCCATTTGATGTTTCACGTGGAACTAATGGTAAAAATCTCCCACTAAAGGCCAATATGGCCAAAGTGACTATGGGTGAAAAATAAAGAATGATAAAGAATATCGGAGTGTAAGTATACAAACTATACCTCCCACTGATGGGCATGTTACACAATATACAAGTAACTATGTAAGATCATGAATCAAGTAACCCCCATCAAGTGACAATAGTGTTGAAAGCTATCCTGTGGTAGAGCTTTGGTCAAAGCATTTACAACATTATCTTGAGCATGAACCTTCTCAAGAATAATGTGCTCAGTGGCTAAGCAATCTCTAATGAAGTGATACCTTACTTCAATGTTCTTGATCTTTGCATGATAGGCTAGATTCTTAGCCAAAGAAATGCCACTCTCACTATCACTGAGCAAACGAGGTACATGTTAGGGTAGACCCATATCATAAGAAAGATGAGAGAGCCATAATGCTTGTTTACATGCCTCACTTGCTGCAACATACTCAACTTCTACAGTGGAAACAATCGTATATTCTTGAAGATGAGATCTCCAAGAGATAGCACCTCCAACAAAATAAAAAATGTACACTGATATATATTTACGATTGTCTACACAACTAGAATAATAAGAATCTATGTAACCAATAGTGGATGCCTTCCCTATACCCAAGCATAAACACTTGTCCTCAGTGCCACTCACATATCTCAAAATCATCTTGATCGCTTCCCAATGCTTCTTGCTAAGATAAGACATATATCTGCTCACAACTCCCACTACAAATGCAATGCTTGGTCTCATAGCTACCACATCATACATGAGACTACCAATAGCAAACTAATAAGGAATTTTGGTCATGAATTCATTTCCTTATCTGATCTAGGGAAATCATCCTTGCTCAATTGCACATATGTGGGTAAAGGTGTACTCAATTTCTTTCCACCCTGCATATTGAGCTTGTGAAGTACTTTGGATATGTACTCACTTTGAGGCAAGTATATGCATCTTTTAATCCTATCACGAGTAATGTGCATGCCAAGAATATTCTTGGCATCCCCCAAATCCTTCATATCAAATGTCCCACTCAACTTCTTTTTGAGAATTGAAAAGTTATAAGAGGAATTCCCAATGCGATAACGTAAGTCTAGGATCTAAGGGTCCAATCTGTTTAAGAAAGATTTGAAATTGGACACCATCTGGTCTAGATGGGTTTGGAGTCATTTTTTATGGGAATTTATTTTACATTTCAGAGGATTCTATGGTTTATTAAGTCTATCAATCTTAGGCCTATCTTTTATGGGTTTGGAGTCACTTTTTATGAGACTTTGTTCTACATTTAAGAGGATTCTGTGGTTTATTATCTTCATCTTGGTATGATCAAGCATATAAGCTTGACACCTTAACTTTTTCATCATATTATTACTCCATAGAGGATATATCATATGGACATAGGTCATTTTGATGATGTTATATGTTATGAGAGTAATAGTTTGACAACTAGGTATACATGAGAGATAGTAGGCACCACTAAGATGGTTTTCCACCTTTAAGATGATCTTTTATTAGGCTTCTTAAGGGGAAGGATATGGGGAAACAACACACAGAGATGATCATGTACAATTTTTACATGAAGCTCAGGGGATGCCTAGAGTATTTATATAGCTTTATTTTCAAGGATGAAAATGTTTCCCAAGGGAGAAGAATGTAATAAAGTAAGCCTAGGATCTAAGGGTCAGATTGGTTCAGATAGATTTGAAATCGGACACCATTTGGTCACTCGTATGTATGGTCAAAGTTCTAGAGATTAGACTTAAGCATAGGTTCATGTGCTCTCTTAAACAAGTGATCCACATAGCCTAATGGTTAAGTCTCAAGGTTGTGAAAGAGGAGGTCTTCGTTTCAACCCCCATGGGGAGCATAGGGAGAGTTTTTTGCCCAAAGAGCATTCTAACTCAAGTTAAGATGAGTTAACTTGAGTTCAGAGATACTTAACTCTAGTGGCAAGTACACCAACCATTAGTGGACTCTAGTGGAAGGTACTAGAGGAATGGTGGAGATTGCACATGCACTTGTGGACTCTATTTACATTTGTGGTCCTCTTTTATTAGAGCAGCTATATATAGAGGCATATGGTTGGGAGGAAATAGAGAGTCATCTCTCTATGTACATCATCATAATGTTTCATTGGTATCAGATCCTAGTTTGAGAAACTTGGGCTAGATGGAGGTAAGGTGCCTCATTTGGTGGGCACTTGGAAAAAGTGTTTGTCCTTAGTTAGTGTGAAAGTAGCCTTAGATGAAGGTGCATGGGCATTTGGGCACCCACAAAGGGTGGGGTAGATCCAAATTTGATCCAAACACTAGAAGTTTGAGGTTGATGGAAGCACTCATGCATGGAAAGTGGGTCCAAGCGAGTCAAAAAGGTCCACAAGTGAGCATTGAGGGCAATGCTTAGTCTAAGGGGAAATGAATGTCACATAATCCTAGCACGGGTTTGTTGAACGATACCTTAAGAGAGAGAATCAGGAAGTAATCCTCATCCATGGATTTTGGGGCTAGTGGTTAGCCCATCATACTCCTAGCTAGGAGGTTGTGAGTTCAATTCCCAACACCCAACAATCAACATTTCATTGACATAAAGTATCAAGCATATCAAGTTGCCATCTAATCATCTCTAAGTTGTGTAGAGACAATGATCATCATTGCTTTGAGAATAGCCTTGAGACTTCATAAAAGCATCAAACTTTTGGTACCATTGTCTGGGTGATTTTTTAAGTCCATATAAGCTCTTCTTTAGCTAGAGTTAAATCTTAGAATTAGCATCACAAGATTCAAATCGAGAGAACCAAACCCCAAAATGAGGATCCATTCTAGTTGAACCTATACTTGAAAATATAGATATGATGTTCAAAGCATACCAAGCAAGACTAAGAGAAAGACCCCAGGTGGGAGAATTAAGTAAGAACTATCCCAGAGAAGACCTAGAAATCAAGAGAACCAAGCTCTACATGAAAATGGTAGAAGTGGCTCAATCCATGTTTGAAGCATTTCAGTATGTCAATCGGAGTAACCTAGTGAAGCCAGAGCTACATTTTCAAGGATTACCAAAGAGATTAGAGCACTTGATTTCTAAAAATGAGAAGAACACTCCTAAGTGGACCTACTCTATCTCGGAGGCACAGGAAGATACTACACCATCCTTGTCACAAGTGCCTAATACTATGAATTGGAAGAATCTTTCTTCGATACATAAGTACTCACAAGGATTTCTGAGAGAAATTCAAGAAGAGAAATGGAAGTTGGAGCAAGAAACTCACCCACCGATTCAAGAGATAGATGATCTCCAAGAACAATTCCCATAGGACATACATTCTAACTTTGAATCTAATTTCTTGCAAGAATCACCTCATTTCACTGGTCCTTGGGAAGTAAAGTCCATCAGTATGAGAGCAACCACCGTACTAGTAAGAAATGAAGATTCAATTATTCCTAGGAACACTAATGTAATAAAGAACACTAAAGTGCAGTGTCATGTCACTTTAGAAGAGTTTTTGAAGGTTAATCCGGAGTTGTGGAAGCATGTAGCAAACTAATTACCAGAGATGGCTACTACCCACTCTTAGGGAAATTCACACGAGAGAGTACCCGAAATACCCATTGAAAGGATTGGAGACATGAGCGAAGGAGAAGAGGGAAATACTTATTTGTCTATCCCCTACCAAGGTTACACCACCAAAGCAATCTTAGACTCAAATGCTAGAGTAGCCATTGCCACCACTTCCCTATGGATACGATGGGGTAAGCTAGACCTAAGACCCATGAGAATGAAGCTGCAAATGGCTGATGGGCATATTGAGAAACCTTTAGGTTTACTGGAAGGAATATCTCTCACCACTTGTGGTGTAGTTTGTGCACACCTTTACCAGTTGTGAGTTTGGAAAGAACCACACATATGAGATGATTTGGGGACGTCCTTTCATGCAACAATTGCAAATGATACATGATTGGGGAGCCAACTCTTTGTACCTGCGACATTTGGGAGGGACTACCAAAGTCAACCTCAAGGACTATTCCCATCGAGATGTACCCCCACTACAATGGAATACCATCCATAAAACACCGGAAGAAACTGAGTCAATTCAATCTTTAGAATGAGACCCTTCATGGTTGCACGAGGACACTCATTTATGGATATGTAAGGTAGCTAAACAAGAGGAAGAACAATTAAAAGCCAGAACCTTAGGCTGCGAACAATTCCCATGCACCCTTCAAGATCCTGCCTATGCACATATAATATTTCCAGACGAGGAATTTGAGCCTCACAGATGTGCATTTATTTTACTATGTGCTTGTGTAGATCCAAAACATAGAATACAAGATGCCCTTTTTTTATAGCCAAACATGATATATTATTATAATCCGCTTCCTTGATTAAACAATATGACCAATTTGTTGATCACAATCTGAATGGAATCACATCATCTAAGTCTGAAATGTAAATGACATGGATCTCTTTGGCATGATCTCCATTTTTAATCTATATTCTTGTATACGAGACAATTAGCTCACACATGTATTCATCCATTAGTTTATCTATTCTCTTCAAACCACATCAAATTTTGCAAGTTCCCTACATCCAAACACATGCTTCATTCTTGTATTAAGTGAAAAATTTCTCAAACCTCTCTATAACTCTTTATCTCCCTATGTATATCTTCTATTTATTGGCTTCATATTCTACATATATTTTTGCATTAGACAAATCGATTTAAAATAAGACATGGTCATTTGAGCATGCATGCTTGCATCTTTAATAAAGAAAGACTATATCCAAAGCTATTATTGCATATTTTCTTTATGTCCACATGTTGTCTCCTCTAGTAAGTTCTTCTGTAGCATCTATATATCCATCCATTTCTCCATCTATGTATCTATATATCCACCTTCCATCTTAAGAATCAATGAATTCATCTACCTTTCTCTCTATTTCTCTATCTATCTAAATGCCAAACCCTACACCCTAAACTCTAAACTCTAAAGCATAAACGCTAAATCATAAACCCTAAAGCATAAACCCTAAATCCTAAACCCTTACCCTAAACACTAAGCCCTAAACACTAAGCCATAAACCCTAAACCCCAAATCCTCAATGCTAAATCCTAAATCCTAAACCCTTTATCCTAAACCCTAAATCGTGAATCCTAAACCATAAACCCTAAACCCTAAACCCTAAACCCTTAAGTTAAAACCCTAAACCCTAAACCCTAAATCCTAAACCCTAAACCTTTAAATCCTAAACCCTAAACCCTAAACTCTAAACCCTAAACCCTAAACCCTAAGTACTAAACCCTAAACCCTAAACCCTAAAACCCTAAAGCATAAATATAAACACTAAATCCTAAACCCTAAACCCTAAACTATAAACCATAAAACCTAAACCCTCAAATCTAAACTCTAAAATATAAGCCCTAAACCCTAAATTCTAAACCTCAAACCCTAAAAGCTAAAACCTAAATCCTAAACCTTAAACCCTAAACCCTATACCCTAAACACTAAACCCTAAACACTAAACCCTTTTAAACCTTAACGCTAGACCATGAACCCTAAACCTTATAAACCCTAGATCCTAAATCCCAAAACCCTAAACATTTAACCCTAAACCCTAGACCCTAAACTCTAAACCCAAAACCCAAAATCCTAAACCCTAAACCCTAAACCCTAAACCCTAGACCCTAGACCCTTAACCCTTAATCCTAAACCCTAAAACCCTAAATCATAAATCGTAAACCCTATACCCTAAACCCTAAATCCTAAACCCTAAACCCTAAACCCTAAACCCTAAAACCTAAACCCTAAACCCTAAAATTTGAAACATAAGCCATAAACCATGAATCCTAAACCCTAAACCCTAAACCATAAACAATAAATGCAAAGTCCTAAGATGTTAACCCTAAACCCTAAACACTATACCTAAATCCTAAGCCCTAAACCCTAAATCCTAAACCCTAAACACTAAACCATAAAAATGGGGTTTATAAATTCAAGTATGTATAAGAACTTACTATGTATAAGAATATAACAAAAAAAATGGACCTACATAAGCATTTTTGAGTTATGAGAAATATCTCTAGGTATGGTTTAAAATTATGTGAGAGTGATATTTAGAACCATTAGAAGTGGATTAATGTGATTGAATAAATTTATTAATCAAACATCATTTTTTTTATTATGGTTTTAAATTTTAATCTCGTGTTATTATGATAAAGTTGTTTCTTGAGTTGAGGTGTGATCATCATATATGTATTAATAGTGTGGATTTTAATGTGTAGTGATAAACCATAAAGCATTAACCCTAAAACCCTAAATCCTACACACTTATAGCCAAAACCCTAACTTCCAATTCTAAATCCTAAACCTTAAATCCAAAAAACTAGACCCTAAACCTAAGCCCTAGACCCTAAACTCTAAACCCAAAGCAAGAAACCTAAAACCTAAATTGGAAGCCCAAAACCCTAAGCCCTAAACCCTAAAACCTAAAACCTAAATCCTATACCCTAAACCCTAAATACTAAGTCATCAACCCTAAACCCTAAATCATATATCCTAAAACCCTAAACTCTAAGCTCTAAACTCCAAACCCTAAAATGACAACCCTAAACCCTAAGTCCTAAACTCCAAACCCTAAAAATGCCAACCCTAAACCCTAAAATATAAATCCAATATTCTTAACCCTAAACCCTATACCCTAAGCCCTAAACTCTAAACCCTAAACCTTTTAGATGATTCTCAACTTTGTACATTTAGATGATTCTCCTATCAATAAATATGAGGCTCACAAACAAGTATGTATTAGAAGTTACTACATATAAGAATATATCAAAATCCTAGAGGTAGATAAGTTACTTAGAATTTTTAGAAATATCTCTAGAAATGGTCTTAACTTATATGAAAGTGATAGCTTAGGACCATTTGAAGTGGATTGATGTAATTGAATATATATGTGAATGAACCATCCTCTTTTATCATGGTTTTAAATTTAAGTATCATGTTAAGTATTATATAGTTGTTTCTTTCACTTGAAGTGATATAGTGATGCGTGGAGTGATAGTGTGGACTATAATGTGCAGTGATGATGTGGATTTCAAAAGCTCAAATTTTTAGTGATATAAAATGGATTTTAATTCAAATGTTATGATGTGGATAATATCAATTGAATTTTAACTTAAATATTATGATATGGATTGATATAGTAGCAATGATGTGGATTTCAAAAGTTAATATGTGCAATGATATTATATGGATTTTAATTCAAATGTTATGATGTGGATGATGTCGATTGAGTTTCAATCTAGAAGTTAAGATGTGTACTGATACTATGTGGATTTTCATTCAAATCTTATGATGTGGAGTGTTGTGATGATATTGTATGTTGATTGATCAGGTGTTATTATATTATTTGAGAAGATATTAGTTCTTCTCAAGGGACTTTGAAGCTTTCTAGAACTCTAAGGAATTAAGATCAATTTGGGCAAGGGCAGGTTTCACAGAATATTTCATTGCACCCCTTCCCAAACCTAATTTCTATCACTGCTACTATCTTGTCACCATGTTACAACCATGAGTCAGGAAGGAGTTTTTGGGTACATTTGTACTGCCATCTTTAGTCACAGATATGCCCTTCAAGAAGTTTTATCTCTCACCAGACCTCATGAGGGCTGCCTTGAAAATTCATGGCACACATTCAAGGACACAAAGAGAAAGGCGCATACCCCAATCCATGAAGAAGGAAGATGTTTGTGAAGTGGACTGACATTTTAGCCATTACACCTGAATTGTTGAAGCTGTTGTGAGTTTGCATGCAGCATTTTTCCTTCCCTGTACAAGATCGTTTCACATTACCACAAAAATATATATGATTTGGACTCTATCTAACAACTATTGGCCCACAAACAATTGAACTAGCCAATAGGATACAAGAGCAGCTATTTTTGGCAAACCAAATATGGGCCAAGAAGAGAGTCATCCACGGTTGTTGTGAAATTACATGGTTAGTAAAATTATATGCTTGGTTTATGACATTCCTATTGAGCAAGCCATATCTAGTGCTGAATTACTATGATGTAAAGGATCTACCAAGTCTCATAAAACAACAAAGTCAAGAACTGGAAAAAAAATGAGGGTAAAAATCATGTGTCTACAAGTACCTACCTCACCATCCCCTCAACCGTCACCCCAACAGTCGCCAACAAAACCTCAAACAGTTGTACTCCCCATCAGAATCTATTTGTCACGCCCTATTATATCAGACAGAACCTTGCATGTAGCTATAACCACTCAAGCAACCACTATGACAACCACAAATGCCACCAGCACAAAAGAAAGAGAAACCCTCACTAGTGTCGGACCAGATGCATTTGATTTTTCGATACCCAACTTAGAGGCGGAGGCACTTAATGAAAGAAGTTGGAGAAGCTTGGAGAGGCTTGGAAAGTTGAGTTATCAAGTGGTGAAGATGTTCTAGAAAACCAGCATAGGATCAGTCCTAGATCTTTGGATATGTAAAGTAGACCTTTTAGGATTGTTTCTAGTGCAATAAAACCAAATAGCTACTTTGGAACATCAACAAGAACAAGTTGATGCAAAAAATATAACTTGCAAAAACATAAAGTAGACAAGGTAACTTTCCAATGAATGCTTAAACACTTGATTTGGAGCTCTGTAGAGAGAGCAACAATCTCTGCAAGTTGATTGCATCTGAGGAAGAAGGAGCAGAGAAGAAAAATGGCACCAAGCAATGATCAAAGAGTATATGTATTGCTTCAAATCAACACTCTACTTAATGTAAAAATGTTTTTGAGATTTTATATAGAATCTTGAGGATATGAGCACGCCTTTTCTTCATGGATTTGAATTCAAAATTAGACGGGTTTGGTAGTTTAGATTGATTGGAATCTTTTCCTACGATCTAGGAAAAGAGAGTTAAATCATATCTACTTTTTGATTGATTGATTGAGAATCAATCCCAACCACTTCTAACTCCTGGCTTTTAGGCATTTTACTCTTTCCTTTTACAAAGGTAAATACCTTGATCCTTACAAGAAATGTTCATAAGTGATCAACCATTTAATACAAACGAATAATGTGCACATAAGTGCTATTCTTCAAGGTACATATATGGCATCATCCAAATGCATGATTCCTTTTCAAGTGACTTTTAGTTCTCAGATGCCCAATTCTTTTCACAAGAGTACGAATGCCCAAGCTATCACATTTCCCCACTAGAACATGAGGGAAATCAAGCTGTGTCAAGTTCAAATGATGATGATAAAATAGTTATAGAGGACGACGATGAAGAAGACACGAGTCAACAAAGCCAAGAAACACAAGCTGAAGAACAACAAGAACAACACAAGCACAAGATTGAAACTCAAAGCGACACAAACACTAGAGAGGATGACACCTCTGATGTAGCCGCATACACTATTGTGATCCAAAGGTTATACAAGAACATGCAAGCACTTAGGACGAGGATTCAAATAACAAAACAACAAAGTAAGGAAATTCTGCAACAAGAAGTGGAAAGTAGTGGATTCGAGACCTCCTTTGTCAATGCGTTTAACGAAATAGTTGGGCAATGTTGAAGCACTACACTTCCTCAAGTGAAAGCCTCTACTGCAATTTAACCCTTGATGAGTAAGATTAATGTCACGGCCCGGAGAATACATTTGCATACTAGTTGAAACCCAGTCCTCTAGTCACCATGAAGCACCAATTATTGTAGATATGCCACCCCATGGTGACACCATCATCATCGATATGCCACCCCATCCATCGACATCCCTACCCATCACCACTTCAGACATTTCTTCTCTGCCAACCCCACCATTCGATCACCTATTCATCCAGTTTCACCCATGCACCCTAGCTCATCTTCATTTGACCACCCTATCTCGAGTGTAGTATCACAAGAACCAGTTCATCCTTTTCCTACCCCTTCCCCAACAACACCCACATCCTTTACCACCTCAACTTTCTAACCAATCCCCATCAACCCTTTCCTAGCTCCTGTTTCACCTATTCCCTTCCCTCAACAACCTTTATTCACCCCACAAAGTCCAATTAATCTTTCATCAGTGTTACACCCCAACCCCACCACACTACTACAACCATCTCTTATTCATCAATCTATGTTTAAACCCTTTCATGTAACATATTCATCGACCTTTGTAAATCTAGTGTTTACACCTACACAATCACCCACAGTCACACCACTCCACTATCAATTCACTATACCAAACTTCTAGTGACATGGATATTTCACCACCCATTGCACCTCCACTCATGTCCATCGCCACTACTCACATACCCACATCCACACATTTTCCCAACATCACCACGGCATCCACACTCCTTTACTTGACCCCCATTTCCCCTGCATTACACACCAAACAACACACATTCTTTAACACCCCATCATTATTTTCATCTTCCACTGTAGATACGACATTCCAACAAATGTTTTCATGTTTACATCAAGTTTGCATTGCATGACCATGCATGACATCAAGAACTTCACGACTCTTATCAGTCAATGGAATTAGAGTTAGAAAAGAAGACTAAGGAAGCCATCCCAGATGCTAAAGAACACCTACGACAATAGGTCATCAGAAATGCCCAACTAACTAGAGATATGGGACTCCTAGGATGCCACTTAGCAACAACCACTTAGCTGCATTGGACAACCTAGAGGAACAAATCAGTTCGAGTTGGTTCAAGGGGGCTTCCTCAAAAACCATGCAAATGTTGTTGGATGATCATGCATGTCTTTTAGACAATTACGAAAAACTAACTGAAGAGTGTTAGACACTCAGAAACAACAATGCCAATTTATGACTCAAAGAATCTGTGAACCCACCTACTGAAGTATTTCAATGGCACTAAACCTGGTAACACTCTTAGTCCAAGGGAAATTGCATACGCTCAATGGTATTTTGCTTGAGCTTCTGATGCTAAAATATGTATACGGATAGATATCCAACCTTCGTGACTACTTCTGACAACATCCCTCTTGCTTGACTCACACTGGCTTCATTTTGCTATTTTGCAACCCCATGTACACACACATTCATACAAGCACACCTTTCCCCACACCCTCTTACTTCCTTACACATATATTCTCACCCACCTGCTCACTTCTCTCGCTCTTGCTCACTTACCTTCACAAGAAAATACTCATACACACACTCTCCCTTTTCTGTTCCCTCTCCCACTCCTTCCTTTCTCTTCTTCTCTAACTCGCTCCCATATGTTTACACCCACATGCACACACACTACCTCTCCTTCTCACTAGCCTTTGCTCAAAAATACACGCACCCTTTTCTATGCACACCCCTCCGCATATATACTCACTCCCATAACCCCCTTGTTTATATTTACCTTCACACACCCTCCCTTAGCCTTCAACTTCTCCCATGGTTTCCTTATGCCCTATGCTTCCCTATATTGGAGTAAGAAACCTCCGGACGGGTTCCCTATCCTTCTTCCTATGCTGCAGGTATGGAAGTTGACATTGGACATTAAAAAAAAAACCTCATCAAAACAATGAAATCTTATGATGTGGAAGCATTGCTTCGGGTCCCTTCAAATACCTTTATTCTGTACGCATGTGATATGCAGGTATGGAAGTTGACATTGGACATTAAAAAAAAAACCTCATCAAAACAATGAAATCTTATGATGTGGAAGCATTGCTTCGGGTCCCTTCAAATACCTTTATTCTGTACGCATGTGATATTGCAGTCTTCAATCTGCCCTCGTGACATGGGGTTAGTTCATGAAGTGATGGTGATTAGTCACAACAAGAAGGCATGGCACAATGGACTATCTATATACCCGGTGATCAACATCATTTTGGATAGATTCATAACTCCCCATGGATGACACGTTCCGATACATAATTCTGTTGCAATAAATTAGTAATCACGTAGACTAAATCCCCTATGAAGTATGCACATACTTTTAGTTTCCTTTTATAAGAGATCATTGGAAATCTTAATCAACAAGAAAACTTTAATTAAAGGATAAGGGCATTGAGGGTTTGACTGGAATTACAATGTTGAAGTATGTCTCAAACGACAAGAACTGGATCAGTTCCGTCCCAAGGACACCTGGCGACTAACCTTCCGATCGCATATCCCTATAGCTCCAAAAAATGATATCATGAGGAGAGACTGTATGCTCTTGATCACTATATTACCAAGGTTTTTCTTTTTGTAAAATTTTTTCTTTTGTAACCTGACCCAAAGTCTATATCAACAATTAACTCCTAGACGAGAACGTGCTCCTAGGCTGGAAATCCTTTGAGTGTGCAGTGCCGCCATGGAAGGAGCACTCCGAGTCGCGCAAGACATATTCATAATGGATTATGCAAAGACATCAAACTTATTATGTCAACGGAGAATCTTTTTGTGCGGCAATGCTCATGACAGAGAATTTGAACGGGACAAATACTATAAAGGACCTTGACCATGCCCTCTTCAACTTGACACTTTGTAATACAAATGATTCCGATTTTTTTTCCCTTTTTTTTTATAAGCCCATGACAAGCATGCGGTATCCATGTTTACACCGTTGATTGTTCATTGTCATTTTCTCACCTCCTTCATGCATCAATGAGGATATAAATGAAGGTGCAGAGAATGCCACACAGACCAGTGCTACTTCCTCTTCATTCCGAATGTGTAGATATAAACCAAATCAAATGACAACCATTATTGCACTTCGATGACTGAGCACAATGTAAAGATTGAGAGTCAAGAAATTCCTTCTAACCTTAGACTATTTATGCGAACAGTTTATGCTGGAGCCTCCCTTACCAGGGCGCGGGATACATTTGTCTCATAGCTCCTCATTGGAGATTGCACTCCCTTGACAAAAACTCGGGCCTCCACCAAACATACAACAGCCGCTTCAGCCAATGGGAGACCCTCCTCAATCCAGCAGCTCTCCCCTCCAGCTCGGGCTTCTGCTACACAAAAAGATCCCTCCTTTCCTTCGACTTCCCTTCACCTGCTCTTCCTCGTTCCTGCCCAACCCCCATAAAAGCGGAAAAAAAAGAGCCGCCTAAGAAGAACAGAAAGACGAAGAAGAAGCCAGAATGGCGTGGTTTTTCCCTTTTTATAGAATTCCTTGCCTCCTTCCTCACGACCCCCCAATCGGCCGGGCCACCTCCAAAAACCGAGACGCAGCAGTTTCCTCTGCCATATCCTGTGGAAGGATCCCCTCCAGTCCTCCCCCTTTCATTTCCCTCGTGTGGGCATAAAGAGCATAATTCCTGTGACGATTCAGAAGGCAGCCAGCCACCTCTCCGTACTTCCAAATCTCCTCCCGAATCTTGTTGATTTATTCATGAAATTCCAAAAAGAAACACGTGTTCAGTTTTGCAAAACCAAAAATTTTTGGCTGACAGGACTTAGACCAAAAGCATAACCAAGAGACTCGGGCTTCCCGATACCAACTGCCAAGCAATGGGATGTATTTTTGAAAGTCCAAACCCAACTCACTTTTCAACATGCACACAAGCAACATGTTCACATATTACAACAAATTGAGGTCACCCGAATTTAACTTTAATTGTAGACACCGCGTCAACCAACCGAAATGCACACAAAGGACGGCCATGCTGGTAGAATGTTCATGACCGAGAAATGTATCGGAGTCCCTGCTGATAGTCTTGAAATAGGTGTGTGTGTGTGTTTTTTTTTTTTTTTTTTTTTTTTTTGCTTACCTAGCCTCTTTACCCTTATCAATGGCCCCCGCCCTGGTGCTCCTTTTTTCACATAGCACACATTTCCCATCTTCATAGTACCTACAATCAAATATCTATTCCACACACTAGAGACATGTTAACGCAAAAAAAAATCAATTACAAACACAGTTAACATACTCCCCCCTTCTAGTTGCAAAGTCATCCCCGAGGAGCCAATGTGTACCTTACTTACCATTCGTGGTACTCTTTTTTCTTTGGCCTTTCCCCTGTGTTCTTGCACTATCCATCAAAACAAAACCCAACCATCACAAAAAGACTTACCATGTATAATGATACCGGACGGAATCCATCTTTTCCCTTGCACTTGTTAACTCACACATCTCAACAAAAATGTAAGCACCAAAAAGATGTATCAAAACCAAAATCATCATGTATAATCCGCATGCATATAGGCATCCTCCCTAACTGATCATACGCAAACGAGACAAAGTGCGACACAAAATCGAACTGGCGCAATAAAAAAGAGACCATCTCTAAAAAATAGAACATGACCCGAGTAAAAGAATCAGAGTGGTATACCTCATTGCCATCTTTAGAAAGGACCTGTTGACAAGAATAGAAAAGCCAAATACAGTGAGCAGGCAGTAAGCAAGTCAAATACACATGTGAGTACCGGTCCTCGTTGGCGTCGACGTTAGGCAGATCGATCTATCAGCAATCACAAAAAGATCACAAAAACATATACATGCATGGCACACCCATCCGGACGATCATCTTCCTCCTCCTTTCTATCTCTCCCCCTCAGGGACGGGAACACAAAATCTTTTCTTTTCTTTTTCTTGTTTATATTTATTTACACACTGGTTGGCCTATGCGGCAACCGGATGTGACTCGTGGCCCTAACCGCCCGGCTAGGTTCGTTCCACCCACCTACCGGCACAGCATAGCGCACAACAACACAGATACACGATGTATAAACACACACAGAAGGGCTTTGCCCATAGCGAAGCCGAGTGCAGCTTGTGGTCTCGTCCACCTGGCCGAGATGGCTCCACTCACCTGTCGACCCACTATGGCACGAAGCACCAAAACACATACACATACTCCAACACCTATGGCGAAACTAGCATCCGTTCGTAGTCCTGACCACCCGGCCAGGTGGACTCTGCTCGCCTACTAGCCCGGCATAGCGTGTTGGCACACATATAGACACGATGTTTTTGCTTTTTCTTTTTGTTGTTTTTTCTTGTTTTCTTGTTCCCCTCAAAAGAACCCTGAGAGTTAGGGAGAGGCAGACAGGAGTGCTTCCCCACCTATCCCACATGGCAAGCATACAAAAAACACAAACAAAACAGACTTCTAATAGATCGATCCTCCTGTTGCCTTTGCTTCCTCAGACACGACACTCAAATGGCATAGCTGACTGCCTACAACCTAACTAACTGACACTTAGCTGTTCATCCCCTCGCGAGGCCTCTCTTCTAATGACTATGTTGTAAGACCGACTCGAGACTCTCTTACCTAGCCACGTCCAACTCCCAAAAATCAGTACTCTCTAAGAAGGCAAATCCGGCTCCGCCTCAGGAGCCTCGTCATCGCTACCTATGACCAGTTGATCTGCCCATGCCCAATAGATATCATTTACCTCGTTAGGCAATTCCCTCATGTTGTCGTAGTAGAAGTACCGGTCCTCAGCATATCTAGCCCAACCAAGTAAATACGCTTTGAATTGAGGAAACAGAAAGTGAATGTCCAGACCTTGATTCCAAAAGCGTACAAGCCAGTGTGCCTCCTCCACATCATAGTCTGTCCGCAAGGTCTCGATTGATATCTCCATGCTTTCTAACGCTTGATCTGAAAAATATACTACAAGGTCAAATAGAGCACTCTGGTATACCTTGTCAGCCATCGGTCGCCTAGTCCTCAGCGCTCCCATATAGTAACACACTTGGTTTAAAAATTTTTGTAATCCCTGAAAACAAAAGGTAAGTTGTTTGCTAAAATAGAGGAAGCCTCTCTCTTTTTGTTCTCGTATCCACTTGCACATCTCTCGTAAGAAGACCCAAATCATGCAAAAAATTGCCATCACCCAACGGCTCACTCGAAGCCCTCTCCGTACATAGTCACATGTCGGCCCTTGTATGCTCTGGTCGCTATCCTGGCACCTGTCCCCATTAACCCTCGATTGAATAACTATGGCATGTTCAACACGAGTCGATCCTAACTCCTTTAGGCCAATGCCATTCCTGCCCGTATTCTGTGTATGAAGCACTTTCTTCACTCTGTCCTTTTTTGGCTCTTTGCCCGATGCATGACCTTTCTCAAGTCCTTCATGTCTAGAATGCCTCCTTTCGCAACCACTCTGGTCCTCCTTATCCTTGCTTTTCTAGAGGTTTTCCTTTTGATCAACTACTTCCTTACTAGGACTGTCATGATCCACACACCACTTTTCTCTCCTGGATTTACTTTTGCCATCGTCGATGTGCGTTGTGTAGCACTCAACCTCGCCTATACCTCCCAACCATCCTAGCAGTTCTTGGTCCGAGTCGTCCTTGTAGACTAGTGGGACCTTATACTCACCCATCTTGGGTTGGCCTCGCCTTGCTGCTTGTAAGTTAAATCCATCTTGCAAAAGGCTTTTGTAATTTTCTACTTTCAGAGAAAACTTTTCACGTACTTTTTCACGACATCGTTTTCAACCACCTTCTTTTCCAGCTCTTTGATCGGAACCATTTTCCTAGCATCCTCCTTTGGGGTCACTTGCATTTGTATTCGATCGGTTTTGGGCCCAATAGTGATAAACCCCGTTCTCCAATCATGTATACACTCGGCTTGCATCAGCCATGGTCGCCCCAATAATATAGAAAACATAGTTTCGGTGGATCTTGGTCTCACAACCAAGTAGTCCACGGAGAATTCAATGCCACCAACAATAGTTTGCACATTTCGTATTAGTCCTGCAGGCTTTACCTGCATCTGGTCAGCCATTCGGAGAGACATTGGGGTATCTTCCAGTTGTATCAATCCCAATGCTTTCATCATGTATTCTGTCATTAGGTTCATTGCAGCCCCGCTATCCAATTGCGCGCCTGGGACCGCATATCCATTGATCTCCATTGTGACTGTAGGGGCATTCGAGTCGTTTCTTGATAAACTCATTGTAGAATTGCTTTCTGCAGGTTGGTGAACACCTTAGTAATGTGGCCAAGGTGGGTAGAAGTGCTAGCTCCTGGATCCAACTCCCTAATTACTACTCCAGTGTTGGGCACTCTTTCGTGAGGTTGCATTGTCGGTTGTGGTTGCGGCTGTGCGTAAGTGGAAGTCTCAACCCCTCTTTGTCCTTGGCCATAATCATTTCTTTGTTGCGGGCAATCAACATAATAATGGCCCTCCCTACTACAATATCAGCACATAGGTGTAAAGTCTTCTTGCTTCCTCGCATTCGGGCAATGTGCTTGTATATGTCCAAGGCACCCACATCGCCAACACTCTGGCAGTCCCGTTCTCCTTTGATTTTGTGGTTCAGGCCTTTGATATCCGCCTACTTGGCCTTGGCCCCCATAAGCATACGTGGGTTTAGGTCCCCATCTAGGCACGGGAGGTTCACTTTGGCCTGGTAATCCTTGATAAGCATATTTCCTATTGTTTAGCCACTTTCCCTTATCACGGCACTCATCTTCAGTGTGATTGTTCCTCTTGCAAAAGTTGCAAAAGACTCTCAGTTCTACGTATAATCTCGAGACTGTAGGACATTCTGTGGCCATGTGCCCATATCCTCGACATTTCGCACAAAAGATGTTTGATCTAAACACTCCTTGGCTTGGCTCGAGTGCCACTCCCTGCCTTACCGCGTATGTTTCATGAGTGAGAGTGGCAGCTTTTACTACCTGAGCCACAATTTTGATAATCCTTTCTTCGGTCAATGCCGGCTTCACCTCTTGGGGCGTGTTTATAGCAGCCATAAATGCGGAGTTGCAACAGGATTTGCTTGAGTAGCACCACTTGTAGGCCCAATGTCCATACCTTGCATCGGTTCAAACAAAAGTTCTTGCCTTCGTTGCTAGCCAAGTTGAACCTCTTTCCACATGCGAGCGACATCTTTGGCAACCACCAACGTTGCCGGTCGGCTCAAACTGATATGTTGTCGAGCACTTGGATCTCTAAGTCCCGCAATAAATCTTCGTTTCAAGGTATCTTCATTTGGGGCATTCGTGCCCATCTTTCTTACCACAGTTTCCATCCTCTGGATATAGTTGTCGATGCTCTCGTTTACCCCCTGCCGAAGATAATCCATTTGTTGAGCTAGACGATCTTGGAAACCTTGCCTACGAAACTTAGCCAAAAAGGCATCCTTTAGCATTTGATAAGTTCGCCTTCGCGGCTCTTCCAAGTTCTCGTACCAGTTGGTGGCCTCATCTCTAAATATGGCTGGCAAGATTCAAAGTCTTTGTGCTTGGTCAACCACTTCATTTGCTTCACAGGTGACCTTGAACAATTCGATAAAGCTATCTAGATCCTCATCCACAAATCCCAAGAATTTAGGAAAGTCTCGTAAATGCACTTGGACTCGTTGTGCCATTTCAAATAGTGGTGTAATGTCAATATCCTCATGATCCCAGAAATTTAGTGCACGTGGCCTTAGGATCCCTCCTTCAAACTTTTGCACTTGATTCGCGACTCTCCTACGGGAGTACACTTTTTTGACAAGTTTCTTCCCGCTAGTCGAGGTCGACTCACCTTGCAACTCCCACCTCTACCTTTCTCTTTCAAGGGCTCTTCTGTTTGCGCACTCTTCTCTTTCTGTTCGTGTTCCTCTTAAAGATGAGCTCCCCTCGCTCATGTACTAGATCCGGGGTCTGCAAGCTCGGCCAACATGTGGTGCTAGGCAAACCTATGGCACTCTCTTATAGAGACCTACCAAGCTTTTCTCGGAAAACGCACCAAAATTGTAACACTCTTAGTCCAAGGGAAATTGCATATGCTCAATGGTATTTTGCTCGAGCTTCTGATGCTAAGTCATCTTTTGATCATCCTAATTCCATAATTTCGCTTAATTGTATTAGTGGAGTAAATAAAAAAATACGTATACGGATAGATATCCAACCTTCGTGACTACTTCTGACAACATCCCTCTCGCTTGACTCACACTTGCTTCCTTTTGCTATTTTGCAACCCCATGTACACACACATTCATACAAGCACACCTTTCCCCACACTCTCTTACTTGCTTACACATATATTCTCACCCACCTGCTCACTTCTCTCGCTCTTGCTCACTTACCTTCACAAGAAAATACTCATACACACACTCTCCCTTTTCCATTCCCTCTCCCACTCCTTCCTTTCTCTTCTTCTCTAACTCGCTCCCATATGTTTACACCCACATGCACACACACTACCTCTCCTTCTCACTAGCCTTTGCTAAAAAATACACGCACCCTTTTCTATGCACACCCCTCCACACATATACTCACTCCCATAAACCCCTTGTTTATATTTACCTTCACACACCCTTCCTTAGCCTTCAACTTCTCCCATGGTTTCCTTATGCCCTATGCTTCCCTATATTGGAGTAAGAAACCTCCGGACCGGTTCCCTATCCTTCTTCCTATGCTGCAGCTATGGAAGTTGACATTGGACAGATAAAAAAAAACCTCATCAAAACAATGACATCTTATGATGTGGAAGCATTGCTTCGGATCCCTTCAAATACCTTTATTCTGTATGCATGTGATATTGTAGTCTTCAATCTGCCCTCGTGACATGGGGTTAGTTCATGAAGTGATGGTGATTAGTCACAACAAGAAGGCATGACACAATGGAATATCTATATACCCGGTGATCAACATCATTTTGGATAGATTTATAACTCCCCATGGATGACACGTTCCGATACATAATTCTGTTGCAATAAATTAGTAATCACCTAGACTAAATCCCCTATGAAGCATGCACGTACTTTCAGTTTCCTTTTATAAGAGATCATTGGATATCTTAATCAACAAGAGAACTTTAATTAAAGGATAAGGGCATTGAGGGTTTGACTGGAGTTACAATGTTGAAGTATGTCTCAAACGACAAGAACTGGATCAGTTCCATCCCAAGGACACCTGGCGACTAACCTTCTGATCGCATATCCCTATAGCTCCAAAAAATGATATCATGAGGAGACACCGTATACTCTTGATCGCTATATTACCAAGGTTTTTCTTTTTGTAAAATTTTTTCTTTTGTAACCTGACCCAAAGTCTATATCAACAATTAACTCCCAGACGAGAATGTGGAGAATGGTTTTTCTAGAGGTCAATGGAAGGATGTAGCTAATTGAAAGATAAGTATTTTCCAAATTATGTTTTCATTTTGATAATTGTTTGCTTGAATGCTTTCATTTAGGATGCATTAATTAGGACTAAAAGCATAGTCCAATTATGATTATCTCAACATGAAAGCTAATTAGAGAACTAAACGGTATTGAAATGACACAAAAGTATGCAAAGAACTTTTCAGTTTTAGGCATGCAATTGAAATTTCTATTTCCATTCATGCACAAAAATGAAGAAATTTATTTGTGCATAAACGAATGTTTTATGCACATCAAGTTTGCACTTGCTTGGGAAAGGTAGTTAATTCTCTAGTTCATGCACTTGAATAATTACCTTTTGCCAGAATAGCAAGCAGGTTGTTTTTGCATGGATTCTTGTTTGCATACCTAATAAGCTTGAGATTTGTTTAAGTTCATTACACTTGCATATACTCACATGCATTTGCACCCAAGAATGGGCATTTGCATGCATGAATATGCATTTGCGTGCAAGTAAATGCATGTGCATACGCATGATCTTTTGGTAAGTAGCTTAACACGTATACTTTCGTTCCTTTCTTTTTCTAACTTGACTTAGCTAGGTGAGAAAAATAGAAAATTACCTAGTTGCAAGGATCTTGACCATCATGCAACTAAGTATCTAGTCTATTTTTTTCCAAAAAGTGATACATAGGTACCACTTAGTAGGAGTCTTTTTGAGGAAAAGAAAGCATGTTGAAAGTAAGTATTCATTTTTTCTTGTCATTAAGATGCCAAGAAAATAGATCTACTTTCTAATGTGCATGCTCAATCTACGTTTGGGAAGAAACCTAGACATTCTTAGCAACTTACGTGGATTTAGCTGTTCATGTTCATGCACCCAAGTAGGGAAGTTTCTGTTGAAACACAAACCAATTGAACTTGTAAGTTCAGCAAAATTTGGAAGGTTTAATACTTTAATATTCATCAAACACTGATGGAAATAAGAAGTATTGAACTTCTAGAATCCCTGGAACTCTAGTGTTCATAGATGTTAGTTTCCAGAAATGCATCTCGAGGCATGATGCAAGGTCTTCAATTGACACGAAAACTTTTGAAAGAAACTTGCTTGATTCTATTTAAGCTAACTCAAGGCTTAAACAAGATTCCAAGATGAATCATTAGTTTAGTATTACTTGATTCCTTGGTAGGAATAAAAAAATTTCTTGAAAGAAAAATCTCCCCAGATATGAAACTAGCATCTTTCAAGAGAAGTTTTATAGCAAGTAGTTCCCATCAAATCCCTAACCACCAGCTTTGGTATTTAAGTCCAAATAGTGATATAACCTAAAGGTATATCAAAGATTCTTAGCTTTGGAATCTGAAAAGTATTAGAAAATGCTTGGACTTAAGTTGAGGGAAAGATCTCTAAAAATCCTGTAGGTAAGCAAAGAAGCTTAAGATAGTTTAAGAGATCTTAAAAGACTAACTCTTTATTTTTATCGCAAGTATCAACCAGACTTGATCAAACTTGGCCATGATTATCCAAGAATGTGTGATTAGAACTACTTAGTAGATTGCCCAAGTATTGGCAATAAAAAATTCCTTTTGGGAATTATTCACTCAAGTTCCATTTATCCAATGGAAAATTATGAAAAAGTAAGTTGTTCCAAGTATGAACAGAGAGAAGAAATTCCAAGAATGTAGTCTGCAACCGTAAAGACGGTACTTAAGTCTATGGAATGTAAAACATAAATATTTGCTTATCCTTTAAGGGATTTTGGTACAAATCCAGAGAGCATGAGCGGATGCTTAGACTTAGGCAGTAGTAAGATTCCTGTGAAAAATCTCGGCCGAGATAGGTACCTAAAGCATCAGTAAGAAAGGAATCTAAAGACAAGAAGTAAAAAGCTCTTGTCACTACAAAATTGATCAAGAATAAACCAATTGAACTTGAATCTATGAAAATTCAAGTACTTGGAATTCTGATTGGTTTTCATTTGAAAACCCTAGCAAAGAAGGATGGATGTTCCATCAAAAGGTTTTCAAGTTCCCCAAGAAAAGCACATGATTGTGAGACGATCATGTGAAGGGATCAAAACCTAGAAAATCTAGTTAGAGGTAATGCCTGAAACTTCAAGAATTGAAACGAGAAAGTTCTCTATCAAGAGATGTTTAGACTTTAGGATAAGAATCACCCACACATTAATGTGAATATAAAATAGGGTGGTATGGGATACCAGATTTTATACTCAGATTGATGTAGGAAAGATGGTATGGGACATCGGACCGTGGGATGATAATTATCTTTTAGTCCTAGTTTGGATTTTTAAGTTAGGTTCCATCCTCAAAGGAATTAAGACTTCAAGGAAAGTTTAATTCGTAAAGGATGAAAGTAGTATCTTACGATACTTCAAGGTAACTTCAAGATTAAGGAAACTGAAGATATGAAGTAAGTAACTTCCAAGATCTTCTTAGAACACTTCAAGCTCAAGTGTTATTAATCAGAAATATTTGATAAATTTCTGAAAGAAGTTGGACTTTGATTTTGAGTTGATCTTTTCAACTAAAGATTTAATTAACTAAGTCAAGCATCAAGTTCCTAGTGTAACTTGGTAAATTCACTCTTTTGACTCAAAGAAATGCACAAGAATTGCATTCACGATTAGGAGTCAAAAAAGACTGAATGTGACCTGAACTTAGTCTCAAGTGAAGCATTATTTGAATACAAAACTCATTAACAGAACCTCAGTGGGTCGACACACTGATGTTGGTTACCACACTAGTATCTTGTGGTTGGATGATGTTTTTGAGTTGCTTTGAATATTTTTGAGAATCCAACTTATTTCTCTTAAAGATAGAGAAAATGCTTCAATACCCGATTGAAACAGATCTTTGAAAAGTTGAAGTCCTGAGTCATCTAGTCTTTGACTCATAACAAATTTACGTACCTTCAAAGTATGAATTGGTTGTATAGAGTTTTAGTTTTTTCTTTTTGCTTTCAAAATCTTTTGGAATTGACTCAGATATGGTATCTGATTCTTTTTATAAAAGTCAAGGGTTAGTTGGTTAGAACCAAGAACTAAACATTCTAGACAGATGTTATGTACAAGAACCTTTTCAAATCTTCAAAAGATAATAAGTCTAAATGGACTTATTAATTTGAGTCTGCTTCAAGTTATAGCATAAATGATTTCTTAGTGTCCAATAGACTCTAGAATAGACAAGTTAGGAATTGCTCAACAAATTGACAATTCCCAAGAACTTTTTTTGAGAAAATGTCCTAAGTTGGATAATTTTCATTTTGAAGTTGTATTGGTCAAGTTGGTATGGTTGACTCCACCGAAATGGTAAACTTTCTCCTACAGTTTACAAAGGATTTTTAAAACTCATTAGGACAAAGTAGTCCTCTAGTAGGGTAGAAAAATCAAGTAACTGTTGGATCAAAGTAAACCATTGTACAAACATCCAAGTTAGATGTTTGAGACAACCAAACTTCAAGTTCTTCAAAACAAATTCAAGTAAATCAAGAGTTCTCAAAAGTCTTATGAGGGATAAGAATCCTACCTTCATTACTAAGTCCACGCACCAGTCATGCCCAGAAATGGACTAGTAAGTTGAATCCACCTAGTTCATATGTTTGTGCCTAGATCGCACATCGAGAAACTGTGAATTGGCCAGGGATGTTTTTAGATCCACCCTTATTATTCTTGTTTGTACTTTGTTTAGTTCATCAAAGTGCAAAATGAGCCAGTGTTTTGAATCATTTGGGCAGGGACGCCACCACAGAGATGAGACATGTTCTTCCAGTTTTAGAACATGACCATGTTCTTCCAGTTCTAGAACATGAGGCTCGGGGGTTGCCTACAGTATGTATATAGCTCTACTTTCGAGAACGAAAATATTTTCCAAGGGGGGAAGAATGTAATAAAGTAAGTCTACGATCCAAGGGTCTGGCCGGTTCAGACAGATCTGAAATCGGACACCGTTTGATCATCTGTGTGTATGACCAAAGATCTCGAGTTTAGACTTGCTCTTGTGAACAAGTGATCCACTTAGCTTAGTGGTTAAGTCTCAAGGATGTGAAGGAGGAGGTCTTGGGTTCAATCCCCATGGGAGACATGGGGAGAGTATTTTGCCCAAAGAGATCTAGAGCCTTCTAGAAGCATCCACTTGAGTTAACTCGAGTTAACTGGGACACTTGGCGCACATGTAGTTACATGGCTGACACTTGGATGGTTAGTATCCACCTGCCCAAGAAGGCACTCCTCTAAGAGAGATCTATATATAGAGGCATTTGGTTGGGAGGAGAGTCATCTCTCTAGCACGTGGTGGTCGTAATCCTTGTTCTCTTGCAATACTTGAACTACCTATACCGACATGGATGAAGACAATAGAAGAATTAGGTACGACTCACTCAGTGCATGTCAAAGCTCAATTACATGCTATGGTAGCTATTGAGGAGACAATTCTTCAGTCTCCTTATTTTACAGAATTGGCACCACACAAGTATATTTCCATTAAGAATTATAATATCAACCATACTTCATATAGATAGCAGAGTATAATTTAGCTATTGAGAAAATCATGGGCAAGAAACCAACACATGCAACCTAGTTTGAACCAGTGGATCTGCCACCAAATGCTCAATGAGGCAATATTTTTCAATCCAACTAGAGGAAAGAGCTACTACAAGAATATCCAAAAATGATGTACACGTGGACCAAGGCACTGTTGCACCTAAAGTACAATCCATGCTATGGTCCTATACCTCATCGTTGCTCCTAGACAACATTCACAATTAAAGTATAGAATAATAAGCAGTGCGAAGATTGGCTCAATTACCCCTACTTTGCACCACCATGGGGTCCTCCTATGGTTGATTACATGATGGCCACCATCTGGTACTGGCTCCCTAATCTTCACAGAATGACAGACGTGGCCACTCAGATGGCCGTAAAATTTTGATCTTATGCAAACAACATTGAAAATCTTCTAACATGTCCATGCCCCACATGTTTCCACCCTGGGATTCAAGCACAATAATGATGATTTAGTTTATGAAATGAGTACTACACTGCTGCTCCGGGTGTGTTATGCTTGAAACTACCAAATTAAGTATTTAGTTGCATGCTATAAATTAATGTTTGAAGAAATGTTCACCATGGTATTCTAGGAATATCACTCAGAAGTATTCATCAGCAGGCCTACACATTTGCTACAGTGTTGCACTAAAGAGGTTCCTTCTTCCCTCTTCTATGGCCTATCATTGGCTCACCTAATCCCACAACTTATATATTCTCCTCCTTGTCTTCATAAACTTCATTTTTACTTGAATAATTTGGAAGAATTCCATAGCAAGAAAATGAGTCTCCTCCTTGCAACCACGCCAACGTATCCTCTTCTTCATATAAATCCAACTCTGAGTTGTTCATCATGTGAGATTCCATACAAATGCTAACTATTTGCATCACACTAGTATGTCCCTAGATATCTGGTCCTTCTTCTAAAAATATTTGTTTGAACTCTTTTCCTTCCTCTTTTACCCATGTAGTATCTTTGCCCCAATCATGCAAAACACTTTCTTATCTTAGCCATGGTCTCCCAATCAACAGAGGAAAACTTCCATCTACCTATGATAGTCTCAATACAACAAAGTCCAAAGTGAAGATCTTACTTGTACCTCAAATGGAACCCTAAGGACCACTTCCATTGGTCTTATTGTGCTTTGGTCGGCCAATGTCACAGTGAAGTTGGCTGGTCCTGATGGTTGACATCCAGGTTTTTACATAGTATGTTTAGGCATCAAGTTAATGCCTGAGCCGCCATCCACTATAACTCCTTGTAGATGTTGTCCTTCAACAATGAGAGTGATTTGTGGGCTCTTATAACCTGTAAGGGGGGCTTCCTCTATAACTTACCCTCACTAGTAGCATTAGCCTTTGCAACCAGATTGGATTTGGAGGCTTCATCAATGATTTTGAGAGCATCTGATTTAAATTTTCGACCCATTTTTAATAGATAAAAAATCCTAACCTCCTTTTTGATGGAATTAAGTAAATTTGAGGCCTCAAATTCCATAGGAGCATGGGCTATGTGTGATTGTTCAGACTCCTTTTGGGACCTGTTGAGTGCACTTCCAATGGCTTCACTTGTGTTTATTAGCTCTTGTTTTTTTTTGTGTTACTTCTCTTGGAGTAGGCCTATCCTCTAGTGTCCCCTTTTCATTATTTAGACCATTTTTCCTTGAATCTTGGCATATTTTTGCTTGAGGGGTTTTCCTTTTACTTCTTGTCTACATAACAAAAGAGTCAATTCCTTCTAAATGTGCTAGTCTAACAGATGATGATTGCATAATGGTTTCTTTTGGGACTCTTGCCTTACTCACAAAAAGCATCTAAATATGAGGTCCTTATGTGGATGCCTTGTTCTTTGGGCAACAAATTTATTGATCTCTAGCTTATAGGAAATCTCAGCAAGGAGGATAAGTTTTTGGTAGAAGACATTTGCTTTGATAATGTCCACATTCCCCACACCTAAAGCAAATGATTGGCCTTCTAGGAAAAGGCTAGATGCAAAAGGAGTCCCAAAAGGAGGTTGGTGGTTAGACTCCTCCTTGTCTCCAGTATGCTTGTGGATGCATTCCTCTTGAGTGGCACTCATGAGCTTCATGGCCAATTTTCTTGCATAACTAGCAAATCACACTTAAGAGAGGGCACCACATGGCCTTGTTTGCTACACATGGTGCACCATATTCTACTTTTGATACCACTTCCACAAAGTTCTTTAGATCCTATCAAAGTTGCACCAATTCTTATGCTTCGATTTCCTCTTCTTTTTGTAGCTTTGATGCTTCAATGCCACTCTCTTCTTCTTTGTGGGACTTGTTTCTTTTTAATTTCTCAAGTTCTTTCCTCAGTTGTGTAACTGGCCCTTTAGGTTCCATAGGGTATGGTAGATTAGAAGAGCCAATTCCATATTGGTGTCTAATTTGCTCCAAACTTATTGTTGTAGTAACCAATTCTTTAACTTTTGCTATGGGGAGCACTAAGTCCTTGATCTTGCACTGTGTGGATATTGGAAGTGGTTTAGCAAGCCACTTTTTCACAAAAAAATCATGGGGGGATCTGGTAATTTAGCTATAAGTGCTTTTAACCTTGTAACAAATTCAAGAAATGTCTTCCCTATACTTAGTCATAGGTTCTCTAATTCTTCTATGATTATTTCTGTTGTGTTTCCTTGTTGAAACTATGCTTTGAAGGCATCCTTCATCAAATCCTAAGTAGTAAAATGGTTGTTTATAAATTGGCTAGCTAAAAATCTTTTGACATGCTCGTCAACATCTTCATGTGCTAATCCTCTAAACAAAGGAAATTTGATATTCAATCATGAACGTCAAGTTTCTAGGTCTACTTGAGCTACCATATTTCTTACTGATGATGTGGACAAAAGAGGACAGACTGACCTATAAACAACTTTCCTTCTTGTTGTTTTGAAAGGAACTCCTAACGTTTGTGATGTCACGAGGAAGGAGATAAGGAAGAGAGCTCACACACACACTCTCATTCTCAAGGAGAAGCACACACATAGATTGAGGCAAGGAAGAATGATCTTCTTATTCTTCTTCTATTACATAAAAAGGAATGTACAAGAATGACCTACAAAACAAGAATACAACAAGTGCAATATATAAAGATTAGTACATAAGGAAAAACCTAATGTACGCGAATGAGTGAGCTGGCGAGGAACAAATGTGCCATCACTCTCGGTAGATAAATCTAATAAAGCTCAATGAAGTATCCCTGACATATACCGGCATGACCACTATACATGTTAGAGAAACGAAAAACTAGTACGTGTCATCCTAAATCATCACATGTTGAACTTGATATCTCAACACTCCCCCTCAAGCTCAACGCCATATCCTGTAATCCAAGCATCTCTTGGAACTTCTTCAACTTCTCATCTAAGTTCTTTGGTGAAAATACCAGGAACCTGCTAATATCACCTGCTAATACCTTTTCTCTGATGAAGTGATAATGTACCTCCATATGCTTTGTTCTGGCATGGAAAATAGGATTCCATGCTAACTATATGCTACTAAGACTATCACAATAAATGGTGATAGTCTTTCCCACTTCCACACATAAATCTGCAAGTATCATTCCTAGCCATGACGCTTCACATGCTGCCATTGCAGCACCTCTATACTCAGCCTCTGTACTCGACCAAGCAACAGTGGGTTGCTTCTTGCTGCTCCATGTAACAACTGCACTCCCAAGTGAGAATAGAAAACCACTAGTAGATCTTCTATTTGGAATGCTACTAGCCCAATCTGCATCGGTGTATTCATAAACCTGCAAATCTGCACCAACCTCATAAAACAATGCATAATCCAAAGTAGCACTCACATAATGTAGAGTGTGCTTAAAGCATCCAAATGTGGCTTCTTGGGAACCTACATAAACTGACTTTCAAGTCCAAGAGTATAACTTAGATCAGGCCTTGTAATTGTGAGATATATAAGACTTCCCACAATTTTCCTTTACATAGTAGCATTTTCCAATGCTTCACCTGATGTAGTATCCAACTTCAAATTCTAACCTAATGGCATAGAAATTGGCTTACAATCAGCCATACCATACTTTTGCAGCATATTCAAGGCATATTGCCTTTGCAACATCCATATACCTGTTTCTCTATGTATAAACTCAATGCCCAAGAAATAGCGCAACACACCAAGATCTTTCATGTAAAATTCCTGCATAAGAAGTTGCTTTACCTCTTTGATGCTTCCTTCATTATCACCACCTACAATCAGGTCATCAACATAAATAGCCACAATAGTGATGCCATCATCAACCTTCCTTGCATATAGTGAGTGATCTTCATCACACATGGAAAACCGAATACTGGTTAAGTAATCAACAATCCTTGCATGCCATGCATGAGGGGCTTGCTTCAGCCCATACAAAGCCTTTTGCAACCTGCAAACACATTCTAGATGCTTTAAATCTTCATATCCTTGTGGCTGGTCCATATATACTTCTTCTTTTAACTCACTATGTAGGAAAGTATTCTTTACATCCATCTGATGCAAAGTCCATCCTTTTGCTGTAGCTAATGCAACAAGTGTTCTGATAGTAGACATTTTAGCTACATGGCTGAATGTTTCTTCATAATCAATGCCATATGTCTCTGCATATCCTTTAGCTACCAATTGTGCTTTATACCTGCTTATGCTACCATCAGCATTATGCTTTACCTTGTAAACCCATTTGCAGCATATGGGTTTCTTTCCTTACGGCAATGGAACCAGCTTCCATGTATCATTTCCATAAAGTGCAACCATCTCCTCATCCATAGCTTTTTTCCAATCTGCAATTCCAATTGCATCTTCAAAGCAACAAGGTTCATCGTCTTGTATTACCTTTGTCATGTAGGCACAATGACAAGCCATATAACTATCCTACGTCAATCATTGCACTGAATTCCGCATCCTCCCAGATCTTCTTTGTCTAGGGTCACTTCTGCTTGTATCATCTGCATGTGCCCTTCTTACTTCTGGACTCTTCACAGAGGGCAATCCAAGTTCCTCATCAAGACTCTTTTTTGAAATCCTTGAATCTCTGTCAACATCTTCAAATCCTGCACATGTTTTATGACCTGTAGAAAGCTTTTCTTTACCTTTCTTGGATGTATTTGATGAATTTGCTGGACTGAAATTTCCACGCAATCTTCCACTCCATGGATTTGAGTTGGAACTATTGTTTCGTGATGCATCCAGTCCACTCAAAACTTGAGATTCTGCACTTGATTTTTCAGCATTTTCTTTGTCATTTGGTTCAAGATTCAGTCCTTCTTTGGCATCTGCATAGAAGCTTGACATTTCATCAACTACCACATCTCTGCTCATGTTTACCTGTCGTGTGAGTGGGTTATAACATTTATATCCCTTTTGCTCAAGGGAGTATCCAATGAAGACACATTTTTCTGCTTTTGGATCAAGCTTCGTCCTCAATTCATCTAGGACATGTACATATGCAATACAACCAAAAACTTTCAGATGTGATAAGTTTGGATTTTTACCTGTAAACTTCTCTTCATGTGTAACTTGATGTACAGTAGCCGTAGGAGTTCTGTTCATGATGTATACAGCAATATGCACAACTTCTGCCCAATAACAATGAGGCATATTCTTCTCAGCCATCAAGGCTCTTGCTATTTCTACAATATGTCTATTTTTGCCTTTAGCAATGCCATTCTGTTGTGGTGTGTACCTGCATGAAAACTGACGCCAAATTCCATGATTTTTTAGAAATCTACTAAATGCATTTGACATGTATTCACCTCCTCCATCAGATCTTAATGTCTGAATGTACTTCCCTATCTGCTTTTCCACCATAGCTTTAAAATTCTGGAAGTGAGTGAACACCTCGCTCTTCTCTTACATGAAATATACCCATACTTTACGTGTATGGTCATCAATGAAAGTAACATAAAACCTGCAACTACCTATAAATGTGGTCTTTACAGGACCCTAAACATCTGTATGTACTACTTCTAGTACATTCTCACTAACATGATTGTCATGACTGTTTACCAAATTGAAATGCTGCACATACCTTTTGCATTTCTGGAACTTTGAAATTTGGTAGTCCATGGACAATCTCCTTTGACTGCATCAATTTCAACCTTTGCAAGTTTGCATGTCCAATCCGTTTGTGCAACATCTCTATATCTGCAATAACTCCTGCACCTTTTGCAAACATGGCTGCATTCATTTCAAGAATCTTCACATTTAAGGTGAACATCCTACCCACTTTGTTTCCTTTGGCAACCAATCGTCCATCCTACTTGTACTCTTCTACATATAATCCATTAGCATTGAACCTGACTTGTAATCCCTAGTCAACCCTTTGTCCAATAGAAACTAGATTCTTTGTTATATTTGGAACATGAAGCACATCAGCAAGATGTTTTACCTTTCCATCCTCCATCGATAGTGCTATGTTTCCTGCATGCTCAATAGGATGTGATGTATCATCACCTGTTTCAACATATCCAGGAACTGGCAATTTCTACAAAGTACTAAACCATTCCGCATGGCTGATCATGTGATTTGAAGCACCTGAATCAACATACCAGACATTATCATTTGATTTTGAGACACCAGCAGACATCGTATTCATCATGTGATGTTGAACCATGAACAGCTTCTCAGAATCATCTTCACTTGTGGATGCATAGTTATCGTGCTGCCTTCTATTATTTTGATTCTTCAACCTACAATCACATTCAAAGTGTCCAGGTTTACCACAATTCCAACATCCTTACGGTCATTACCTGAATCATTTCTTTGGAAATTTCTGCAGCCTCTTTGGCTCCCCCTACCTCAAAACTGTCCTCTTCCTCCTGCATCATTCTGTTGTTGACTTTGGTCTTGGTTACTATTTCCTCTTCCACTTCCAAAACCTCTACCTCTGCCTTTTCCTCTACCAGAGTAGAATACTTGCTCAGAACTAGATTTTCCTTGGGAGTTTGAATCCTCACCAAGATTCTTTCTTCAATAATCAGCATAGATACCAGATCAGCTAAATTCGGAATATTTTCCTTGGTCTTTATAGAAGTTTTGAACTGCTTATATGCAACTCCTAAACCACAAAGACACACTTTCATCTTATCATCATCATCATCATCATCTACATTCACGCCAATAGATCCAAGTGACTCATATATGCTTTTGATTTTCAAGTGTAGTCACTTACCAACATGCTCTTCTTCTCCAATGTATGCAACTCGTTCTTGAGTTGCAATTTTCGTGCCTTTGTATTGGTCTCATACAATGTGACCAAACTGTTCCAAGCCTCTTTTGGAGTCTTGGCATCCTATGTGTGTCCAATCATGCTATCATGTATGCTAACAGATAGCCAATACATTACCTTTTGTGCTCCTTGATTCCATTCCTCATATGCTCTTAACTGATCTGCGGTCCAATTCCTTTTTGGTAACTGCAAAGCATTTTCATTCTCTCCTTCGATGTACTTCCAGTAGCCTTTTCCCATCAAGAAATTCTGCATTCTCAATCTCCAAGCATGGAAGTTGTTCTTGTCCAACTTATCGCTCATAAGATTACTCATTCCATCTACATTTTCCATTTATGCAGCAATTCACAACACTGCAAAACACTACAAGCAACACTTCTGCTTGAACATTATCGCACTATGATGTGACAATTTGATCTTAGAACAACACAGTTTTCGTGTATCAACAGTACACAGAATCACTTGAAATTCTGGATCTGGAATATATGAGTGTTGCCGAACACAATGCAAGTTAGAATTTCTGAAACTGACCCTCATGGAACAAATGTTCCATCACTCTCGGTAGATAAATCTAATAAAGCTCAATGAATTATCCCTGACATATACCGGCGTGACCACTATACATGTCAGAGAAATGAAAAACTGGTACATGTCATCCTGGATCATCACATGTTGAGCTTGATATCTCAACATGTAACTAGGTTGTGGTCATGAGCTATGCACCTTATTCCTTAGACTAAGATGAATTCCAAGGAAGGAAAAAATTACCTCTTCAATACTATTGACACCTTTGCATTTCTTCTTGACTTGTAATAGTGGTTCTTCTAAGCTAAAGTTGCCTGTCCCATCGTGCATGAAAATTTTGTTGGGGGATTCTTTAGTTGCAAGGGGCTTGAGTGTTTGTAGGAGAAGAATGGAGAAGAAGAAGAAAGATAATTACAACAGAAGCCTCTATGTCTTGATTAACAATAAAGAATACACTAGCTTTGTCTAGAATGAGACAAGAGTGTTCTCTCTACATAGCAATTAAGCCAAAGAAGCACACACACACAAGTATACAAAATATCACAATTGCTTATGCATTCAATCTCCATTGTGCGGATCCTCCACCTTGTCCAGTAGCTTGCCCTTGTGCACTCTTGCACTCAAGCTTCCAAAAGGCCAAAGGATGGGTCACTTCTCTATCGATGTACAAAACCTCCTTGATGATACTTTTTCACACCTTAGTTGCTCATTTTGTTGCTCTTTCTGCACTCTCTTTGCATACTTTTTCACGTCCTTTGCACACCTTATTTCTCTCTTTGCACACTTTGCTTCTTTGCACACACACACTATTCAAGTGTCTCTTGCTCTATCTTTCTCTCTATCTTGCTGCTCAACCTATATCCTTGGTCCAAGAATGATCATGCCCTTGGTTGTGTGTCGATTCCTCTTATATATGTCGCTTCAACTACTTGTCTATCTTGGTGCTCACTTTGATGTCCCAAGAACCTCTCCACATAAATACCAACAATTGCCTATTTCATCCTATAATGACTTTATGAAAAACAAAAATCTAAATGTGGAGCCACATATAAACTCTTGTGTACCTTATCTTTTCCACCTTTGACCTTCATTTCTACAAAATGTGCACATAAGGGGGGTTCACCTGTACCTTCCATAACACTTTAAAAGCGTTAAAAATCCTTCACAAAGACCTTTTTGCAACCTGCATTCAACTTTTCCTGCAAAACCATTGTGATTACTTTCTTGTGCACTACCTATGCACCCTTGACCTTGGCCACTTGTACTCCTCCTCTGCATCACTTTGCCAAGTTACCATTTCATTTTTGCACAACTTGTTAAGTCATCCTTTGGTAGGCTCAACAGATACAAATAAAGGATAAAGTAAGCCAACTTTGCTTCCTTTTTCAATAACCATATTGCCTTTTGATATGCAAAAGGATTGAGCATAGAAGACCGCCTTGTAAACAAGGTCATCAAGTTGACCAAATGACATCAAACTACATGATAACTGAGGTACATGGCATACATTATGCATAGTAAATTTTGAACCATCAATGAACTGCACAACTACATCTCCAATCTCGACAATGTCACACTAGTAAGAGTCACCAAGCCTCATAGTGTTAGACTCAGAAATGATAGGCAGGAGATGGTTGAACGACACCCTAAGTGGGAGGATTAGGAAGTAATCCTCAACCATGGCTTTTGGGGCAAGTGGTTAGCCCATCATACTCCTAGCTGGTAGGTCATGAGTTCAAATCCCACAATTGGTATCAGAGCTTAGGAAGTAGGCTTAGGGAAGGAAGGCGCGCACATCGGTTTCAAAGGTGAGCCCAACATAGATTAGAGTGTATCTCCCAATCCGTAGGTCAGATTTAGACGTGTAAGATACCATTGGAAAGCTCTCAAAATAATATTTTCAATGAAAACACTAGATTGGGGATCCAAGATACCTAACATGGGTGAGAACCAGGTTCAAGATACTGAGGTTGAGAACAAGGGGCTCAAGAGACCAAGGTTACGAACAAGGCAAGTCTGTAGGCAAGTGGCCAAGAAGCAGAAAGGCAAGGTTCTAGAGACCAAGGTTGAGAACAAGGGTTCAAGAGACCAAGGTTGAGAACAAGATGGTTCAAGAGAATGTACAAGATTGAGGACATTAATTCAAGGGGAGATCAAGGATTGATCATTGAGGACAATGATCTCTAGAAGGAGAAGAGAGTGTTAGACTCAAGAAATGATAGGCAAGAGATGGTTGAACAACGCCCTAAGAGGGAGGATTAGGAAGTAATCCTCAACCATGGATTTTGGGGCAAGTGCTTAGCCCATCATACTCCTAGCTGGTAGGTCATGAGTTCAAATCCCACACACAGTACCAAGATACTTTGTTGCATGAGTAGAGAAACATCCTTTACGTGTTGTCCCATGGAACAAGCATGAGAATCTAGCACACATGTGTGGGAAAGAGAATCATCCATAAGAGCCTCATTAGACACAATAACTTCAGGTGTCAACACACCACATCCCCAAAAATACATTGATTTCTTCAATCTCCATAGTCAAACTCGATCGTGTAGGTAGCTCTTCAACATGCCCATCAACATTCCTATCCTTTACCTTTAACATTCTTTAAACGCATAGCAATCTTTCTTCATGTGTCCTTTATTATGAGAAATGGCGTTTGGCATCCCCCTCCTTGATTTACTTCTACTCTTATTTTTTTTTACCATTCTTTTCCTTGTTCTTGCTCCTACCATGTTGTTGATGCTTTCCTTCGTAGCAATCACAAACATTATATGCATCTCCACTATGAGTACCAACCATAGATTTTCTACAAATCTCCTCACTCGAGTGTTCCACATATGTCATCATAGACCAGTTTATCACCAGGTGCACTATTGCTAATAGTTGTGCAAAACATATCCCATGATGATGGCAAGATGCATAACAAGAAGACTGCTTTCATTTCATTATCCATCTCCATTTTCTGAGCCTCTAACTGAGAGAATATAGCATCAAACTCATTCAAATGTGCAAGAACACTCTCTGTGTCCTTCATGCAAAGGTCATATAACTTTCTCAAGCAGATACACTTTATTTGATGCTATTTCTTTTTCATATGTACCACATAACTTCTTCCAAAGCTCCTTTGCATTTTCACAATCCAATATTGTAAAGTAAACATTATTTGCCAGGTGCAATCAAATGGTAGACCTAATCACTTCATCCAACTCATTCCAATCATCTTCATCCATGTCAATAGGCTTCTTTGAGATGCCATTTACTTGCTTACATTGCCTCCTCTGAATTAGCACATCTTTAATATGATTCTTTCATAGAGAAAATTTTGTGCCATCAAATTTTTGGATCTCAAAATGGCCTTTGCCCAACAAGGAGTGATAGTTTACCATTTACCTATAGGTATTAGATTAAGCCTAAAGGTCCGAAGGGGCAAAGCCATTAAGTTAAGAAGGTTATAGCTCCTCCTTGGAACACTGGCACTAGAACCTGATCAACCAGAGGTGCCTGAGAACTTTGATGCCGTGATGATATAAAACTGACTAGAATGATAATGGAGCTAGAAGAGTCCAAACACCAGTAAGGCTAAAAAAAGGATGATCGAGTGTCAAATTCTAAAAAATAGATTAATGAACAATTGTGGCCAACCAAAAGGATTATGTGAGAATTTATGTGCTCACTATTGGGGCTTCACTCACTAATTAGACATGAATACAAGATATGAAAAAAAATAGATTAATGAACAACTGTGGCCAACCAAAAGGATTATGTGAGAATTTATGTGCTCACTATTGGGGCTTCACTCACTAATTAGACATGAAAACTGACTAGAATGATAATGGAGCTAGAAGAGTCCAAACACCAGTAAGGCTAAAAAAAGGATGATCGAGTGTCAAATTCTAAAAAATAGATTAATGAACAATTGTGGCCAACCAAAAGGATTATGTGAGAATTTATGTGCTCACTATTGGGGCTTCACTTGACAAATTGGATAGTGAAGTGGATGATGAAGTTGAGAATGAACAAAGAATGAGATATATAGATTGTGTCGAATACTAACTGTAGTACATACTAACCGATTATAAATAAAGCAATCAAAGTAGAGAACTGCGCTCAAAATATATATAAGATAGGGAGAGAGAGAGAGAGAGAGAGAGTAGAGAATTCGTATCATAAGTCCTACATGTGAAAAAGGTAGCCGAGATAGCTTTGGGAGAGATGCTCATGAAAGTTACTTAGTGTAGGAGAACTTTCTATGGTTATGAGCAGAAGAAGGCCATACTATTCTTTACACACCTTCTCTAATAGGAAACACATATTTGTGAAATAGAATGGAGTCAACTCTCTTTGTGTGAAGAAATCTAACTGATTTCATAACTGTATGAATGTCAATTATAGTTAAGAGTCTTATGGTGCACTTTTCAGTTCTCGATGTATAGTGTAAAAGTTTTCATAAGTGATAGCTGACGGTGAAGTTATTATCCTTTACTACAGACGAAGAGGAGTTCTTTTGCAAACCGGAATGTGTACTCAAAAAGTTAAGTTCAACTATGAAGGTATGTTAAGTTGATGAAGTCAAGTATTCCAATTTTTGTACAAGTGCAAGAGCAGGTGGTAAAGTAACAGGAAGACACTAGACTCTGTGATTTTTGAGATGTTTCAACACGAAAAAGCCACCAAAATGAAACCGTAACCCACTAGAAAGTCACTGGAATGAAACTATAAGTCATCAAAAAGTAACTGAAAAGTCACCGTAAATGCACGGAAATGAAGCGAGAATAAATTCTGGTTTTTTTCAAGGCTGAGTTTTAGTATTGGTGAGCTATTGGTGATTATAGAGGTGTTCTGATATCACATTAGCTTGCTTTTTGTGGTGTTCTCATACAGCGACAAGTGATATTAGAGGAAAAAATACCACTCTCAATGGTATCAGAGTCGAAAGCTCCTTAAGAGTAAAAGAAGGAGCGGATACAAGAAGATTGAAGAGGCTTCACTGGAGATCTGAAAACTGAAGCATTCAACAGCAAAAGGCATCAAGAAGTACTCCGAGACTATCTCTGAGGATAAATACCTACAAAGATAACACCCCTTTAAATTTGAATCTCACAGTTTGCAACGAAGCAAGAAGAGCATGGCAGATCATATCCCCATTGATAAATTCGATAGAGATAACTATCTCCGCTGGGTAATGAGAATGGAAGCCTTACTTATGAGTAAGGATCTAATGAAATACATGATAAGTGAAGAAGAAAAGCCTACACTTGAAGATGATAGTAGACGAAAGAAAGAAGAGTCAAAAGCTTTGAAGCTATGGCAAAAGAAAGATGCAAGCACAAGAGCTTACATATATAATACTATCACATATCCCTTTCTACCACATATCAGAGGGTTGGAAACAACCAAAGACATTTGGAATGTGTTATAAGATCACTTCTGAAATACTACTAAAGCTAGGAAGGGTAGCTTATGGTCAGAATTCAAAACCTTCAAGAAGAAGCAAAATCATAGTGTTAGTGATTATGTCACTAAGATAAAGGACTTGGCAGATAGTCTTGGATCTATAGATGAAGACATTGATGATCATAGGTTGATTGTGCAATTGCTTGCATGTTTGAGAGGAGATGAAAGGTGGAAACCGTTTGTATTTTCTACTGAACTTTCATTAAACCATTTTGTACCAGATCTAAACTATTTGCTTGGATTGATGCTCACATTTGAGCAAGGTTTGAAGTGAGATGGAGATAAAGGACATAGCACTTCTATGTATGCAAAGAATAAGAATAAAAGTGATAAAGGCAAAACAAAGGATGAAGAAGAATTGTCTTACCAAGAAAATTATGCAAGAGGAAGAGGTAATGGCAGAAGCAAAGTCAGAGGAAATGGAAGAGGAAGAAGTAACTAGAATAACAAGAAGAAGACATGCTGGATTTGTGGCTTGAACAATCATCTAGCCTATGATTGTTGGCATAATCAACAAGGTTTAAATCAGAACCAAAGCAACAATGGCAGAAGCCGAGGTGGAAGATATCAAAGTCAGTTTCAAGGAGGAAGGCAAAATCAAAGAGGTAGATATAGTAGAGGTGGAGGAAGAAATTAGGGACAGAACCAATCCAACAACACCACCTACTACAACTATGCGAATGATACACAGAATGAGGACCATGCAACAATGATGATGAATTCAATAAGTACATTACAGAAGGAAGATCTCAAGGTATTCTATATTGACTCTAGTTTTTCTAATCATTTGTCAGGTAATATAGAACTAATGTCGAAACTAGAAGAAAGCACTTCTAGTCATACAGTTCAAACAGGTGATAACACAAGACACAATGTACGTTCAATTGGAAAGGTGAAGTGCAAGAGTGGCACTGACCTATTCACTAGTGTACTATATGTTCCCACAATACCTAAGAATCTGATTATTGTGGGTCAAATAATGGAGAAAGGATTTCAAGTCACATTTACAAATGAAGGCATATTTGTGGAAGATCCAGACAACAGGTACAAACAAATTGTCTATGGTAAGAAGGAAGGTAAACTCTTTGCTCTGAAAGTGCAAGGGAATATTGGTCAAGCCTTAATCACACATGGTGATGAAGTGATTATAGAACTAGATCTCTGGCATAAGAGGTTAGGTCATTTTAATTAAAAAGGAATCAAAGCGATGGAAGAAAATAAGTCTATATTAGGATTATCAAATGTGCAGAACAAACAGATGGTTTATAAATGTGAAGCATGCTAAATGGGAAAATCACACAGATTACCATTTTAGAAGAAAGGATTCAAGCATGATGGATTACTAGAGCTCATCCATATAGATGTATGGGGACCAACAAAAGAAGGATCAATCAGTGGATCTAGGTATTATGTTGTTTTCATTGATGATGCTACAAGCTGGATAAATCTTTATGTTTTGAAGGAAAGATTAGAAGTGTTTGGAGCCTTCAAACATTTTCATGCATATGAAAAAAGAGTTATAGGTCATAAGCTCAAGAGGCTAAGGTCCGATGGAGGGGGAGAATACTTCTCCCAAGAATTCAATGATTATCTTTGGAATGTAGGAATCAAAAGAGAAATAACCTGCAGATACATACCTCAACAGAATGAGGTGGCAAAGAGGAGAAATGAAACTCTAGTTGAGTTTGCAAGAGCTATGCTAAAGGAGAAGAACTTTCCAAATTATGTTTGGGCTAAAGCTATAAATACAACTACATATCTCACAAATAGACTTCCATGTATAGCTCTAATGGAATGAATCCTTACAAAGTCTAGTGGGGTAAGAAACCAACATTGGATCATTGTAAGGTGTTTGAATCAACTACCTATGCTTATGTACCATCACAACTTAGAGATAAGCTCAAACCTAAGGCTGAAAAATATGTGTTAATTGGATATGATAAAAAACAAATGGGTTATAGGCTATGGAGTCCTCTAACCAAAAAATTTAGGGTGTCTAGAGATGTGACATTTGATGAACAAAAGAGTTGGTACACAGTTCAAGATTACAATACTCAAGCATCTGAAGGAGAAATAAGAAGACATGAAAAAGGCAAATCACATATGCAGGTGAATGGAGATGAAGATCAAATGCAAGCAAGCACATCTAGAGCTGGATCATCAAGGAGGTATGAAGATGTACCTTGGGTTGATGAAGAAGTGTATTTGGATACACACAAATAATGTGAACCGAGAAGGTCAACCAGATCAAGAAGACAACCAATAAGGTACTCATATGATACTTCTTACATGACTCAAAAAAATTATGCTTATATGGTCAAAGAAGATGAAGAACCACAGAGCTATGATGAAGCAAAAGGTCAGAAATAGTGGGAAGAAGCAATGAAGGAAGATATCAATGCACTTGAGGAGAACAAGATTTGGGAACTTGTTCCAAAACGACATGGTAAGAAAGTGATTGGAAATAAATGGGTCTATAAAGTGAAGAAGCTTGTAGATGGAAGAATAGCTAAACACAAAGCTAGACTGGTGGTAAAAGGCTATGCACAAACCCATGGCATAGATTATGATGAGACCTTTAGTCCTGTGGCAAAGATGAAACTATAAGAAAAATTATTGCTATTACAACATCTAAAGGATGGTCATTGAGTCAAGTGGACATAAAGAATGCATTTTTAAATGGATACATATCTAATGAAGTATACATGGGGCAACCTCAAGGTTTTTTGAACTACAGGTATCCAGATCATGTCTGCAGACTAAGAAGAGCACTCTGTGGGCTAAAGCAAGCTCCAAGAGCTTGGAACTACAGGCTTGTGAAGCATCTCAATGATCTTGGATATCAAAGATCAAAGGCAAATGCAAGTCTACTTATCAAAAGAATAGATGAAAGTATAATTTACATTTGCATTTATGTAGATGACATTATAATAACATGTACCTCAAATGAAAGAATTACAAAGGTAAAGAAGATACTTGAGAGAGAATTCAAAATAAGTGATCTAGGAAAATTATCATATTTTCTTGGACTGGAAATCACTTATGCAGATCATGGTGTATATATATATATATATATATATATATATATATATATATATATATATATATATATATATATATATATATATATATATATATATATATATATATATATATATATATATATATCACAAGAAAGATATCTTCTGAACTTATTGAAGATGTTTAACATGAAGAACTGTAGAGAAGCTTCATCTCCACTAGAAGTAAATCATAAGCTTAGCAAGCATGATGGCACAAATTTCTAAGAAATGAGGAAGCATCAATCGTTAGTGGGAAGTTTCATTTATGCTACACTAACAAGACCTGATCTTAGTTATGCAGTGGGAGTTCTTTCACAATTTATGCATTGTCCAAACGATCAACATTGGAATGCAAGTCAAAGAGTCCTTAGATATATAAAAGGAACTATAAAGGAAAGATTATATTATCCTTTTACCTCATATATAAAGTTGAAAGCATAGAGTGACTCAAATTGGGCCGAAAGTCAAGATGATAGAAGATCGATGCATCCTTTTAGCTCATATATAAAATTGAAAGCATACAGTGACTCAGACTGGGCTGAAAGTCAAGATGATAGAAGATTATACATGGATACATAGTGTACATTTTGTGATAAGCTCGTAAGATGGTGTTCAAAGAAGAAACATATAGTGGCTTTATCATCAATTGAAGCACAATACAAAGGAATTGCAGAAGCAGCTAAAGAAGTAATATGGATGCAGACCTTGTTCAAAAGCTTGGGCATAGATCAAGGCATACCTACTATTCATAGAGATAATATGAGTTCATTATACCTTGCAGCAAACCCAGTATTTCATGCAAGAACAAAGCACATAGAGATTCAATATCACTTTCTGAGAGAAAAGGTAATGGAGAAGGAACTTGAAGTGGTATATACTCCTACAAAAGATCAGATAGCAGATATACTGACAAAAAGTCTGGGTGGAGTGAAGATAAGCAGATTCAAAGGAATGGCAAGGATAAAAGAGAAGAACGAAATATGAAGAAATAAAAAAATGCTAATTAGTGATTGAGGGGGAGCTATTGGGGTGTCACTCACTAATTAGACATGAAGACAAGAAGACATGAATGAGAAAAAGAAGGACCAAGAACCAGAAGATAAATGTTAAGAAAACCCATGCCTATGTGAAGGGATAAATTCACATTGGAATATCATGTAAACTAGAGAATCAATCACAATCCTAGAGATTCCACAATCCTAGAGATTCCACAATCCTTGATTTTAGGAGCATATAGATTAGTTGTATATAAATGCTCACTTGATGAAGCAAGGGAGTGGATAGTGAAGTGGACGATGAAGTGGAGAATGAAGAAAGAAAGAGATAATAGACTACAATGAATATAGATTGTAGTACGTATTGATCGATTATAAATAAAGCAAGTAGAGCACATAACTGTGCTTAGAATATATACAAGAGAGAGAGAGAGAGTAGAGAACTTGTAGTGTAAATCCTACATGTGAAAGAGGCAGCCAAGATAGTTCTGAGAGAGATGCCCATGAAAGTTACTCAATGTAGGAGAACTTTCTATGGTTATGAGAAAAAGAAGGTCATACCATTCTGTACACATCTTGTCCAATAGAAAACACATATTTATGAAATACAATAGATTCAACTCTCTTTGTGTGAAGGAATCTAATTGATTTCATAACTTTATAAATGTCAATTACAATTAAGGGTCTTACTGTGCACTTTTTAGTTCTTGACGTATAGTGTAAAATTTTTCATAAGTGATAGCTTACGGTGAAGCTATTGTCCTATACTACATATGAACAGAAGTTCTTTTGCAAACCAGAATGTGTACTCAGAAAGTTAAGTTCAACTATGAAGGTATGTTAAGTTGATTAAGTCAAGTATTTGAATTTTTGTACAAGTCCAAGTGGAGGTGGTAAAGTAATAGGAAGACACCAAACTATTTGATTTTTGAGAAGTTTCGACACTGAAAAGCCATTGGAATGAAATCATAAACCACTAGAAAGTCACCAAAACAAAGCTATAAGTCACAGAAAAGTAACCAAAAAGTCACCGTAACCGCATCGAAATGAAGCCAGAATAAATTCTAGTTTTTTTCAAGGTTGTGTTTTAGTATTGGTGAGCTATTGGTGATTATAGAGGTGTTCTAATATCACATTAGCTTGCTTCTTATGGTGTTCTCATACACCGACCAGTGGTATTAGAGGAAAAAATACCACTCTCACTCACACCAATGAGTGTATCAAGGAATAAATAGAACATTGTATAGTTGAGGAAACAACAAAACTGGAAAAAATTTTGCTAGAGTCTTCACTGAAAAATGAGCATATGACTAGTTTGAAAAGCTCATAAAACTGCAAGTACTAACATGTTAACCTGCATAATCAATCAATGACTTCACTACATATGATCAATTAATCGAAAGAAGCTAACTAGGCTTATCAAGAACCCATGAACAACTATCATACATCTCCTATAGTGAGGTTGGGTAATCTTCCACCTGTATCACCAACAAGAACCCTAAATCTCTATGCCTCCCAATTAAGAAAACCTCACCATGGCTCTCTTTATCAATGTCAAAGGGTTTATGCAAATATGTAACTGCTATATTAATGACCACATGGACATACATAAGTAGTATCCATAGAAGCATTGGTACATTTGGCAAGCCTTGATACTTGACCAAATATCAAGGTTTATCTCATAAAGTAGTTGGAATCAAATCAATCACTATCGTAAAAGGTAGGATCACTTTTAGGTGGAAAATTCAAAATTCAAAAGTCACCTCATAACTATAAAAGTGCATGATTTTTAGTCGTGGCTAGAATATAGAGAAGAAGGACTCATTGAGCTTCAAGTTGGTGGCTACACTAAGCCCACACATATATGAGTAAGCCTACATCATCTTCCTTCTATCATACTTTCATAATTATACACATTTGATCTAATTAGTGCAAGTCATTTCATGTGTATTGTTATCTGCTGCTAAGTATCCATTTCAATGATTTTGCTCAGTCCCATTCTCTGTGTATACTCATCTATCTAATGTGATTCAACTTGATATATGTAGATTTGGACTGTCTACTTGTCATTATCAATTTTCATATCATTTGGTTCATTAGATTGTGAGATACATTTTCTACAAGTCTCTTATGTCTGCTCACTATCATCTTCCTAAAAATTCGGGATTACACCCCCAACTTCTTAATATCATTTCTCATCATATACTCATCCTAAATTAGTGATATAACTTCTAATAGCAAGCTAAGATCTTCATTTATCTATGTCTAAAAGCTCTCGATCAATTGTAATCAGTGAGTGAGCACTGAGTGAATTTTAGAGAAGAACCTAGTCCATAAATAACAAGTTTTTGGAACCCTTCAACTCTGAAAGTTATTTAATACAAGTATGGGAGAGTAGGCTAAGGCCAAACTTCCTTTATTAAAAAAAGAACTCTGAAAGTTATGAGTTTTGATATAACTATTTGAGAGTGATATTCCAAGGTATAAAAGGGTTACAAATGCACATTTGGGAAGCTAAAGGTGTCTACTAAGGTACTCTGAAGCTGCATTGCCAGGTGTAGAGAAAGATTTGTGCAGCACCACCTCATCTTTGGGGTGTATCCAACCATCTCCTCACAGTGGTATTAGAGCTATCATCAACTCAACATGGGAGATGGATCCCCATCATCTATTGACAAATTGGATCAAGGCAATTACTCTACTTGGTCTCTTAGAATTGAGGCCTATCTTCAAGGTAGAAATCTCTATGGTTACATATCTGGAGATGAGTTGATGCCAATACTTAGAAGAGAAGGTCAACCTACTCAAAAGAACAAGAAAGGTAAACAACATGGTGCTCAAAGGATGCTTTAGCTATTCCTTATATTCTCAACTCAATTTCTGACTTCTTACTTCCACACATTAGGAATTGTAAGACATCACAAGAGACATGGAATGCTCTTGAAACATTTTTCTCTTCAAGCACTAGAGCCAGGAAGAGTCGACTCTAGATGGAATTCACTACACTCAAGAAGATGCCCAAGCAAAGTTTGATTGATTATGTCACCAAAATGAAGGACCTAGCTTATCAACTTGGAAGCATTGGAGAAGTCATTAAAGAGGAGTAGATTGCGAAACAAGTTATCAATGGAATCAAGGCAGATGATAAATGGGAAGCATTCACCACAACAATGGATCTATACATGGATATGCAAGTACCTGACTTGAATACTCTTATGGGGAAACTATTCAGTCATGAATCCAGGCTTGTGAAGAACAATGACAACTCAAAAGGTAATCAATCCTCTTCCCTATACACTGATAAGAATAAGAGTAAGGATAGCAAAGGCAAAGGCAAAAGATCTGATGATGAATCTAGTACCTCCCAAGCTAATTTTGCAAGAAGAGGTAGAGGTACAAGAGGAAGAGACAGAGGAGGTAGACAATGCAGGGGGAGATTCCAAAACTCTTCTCCATGTGCCATATGTGGCTTGACTAACCATGCAATTGACAATTGTTTCAGGAAACCTAGAAATCAGAGAGGAAGAGGCTTCAATAGAGGAAGCTATGGAAGAGGAAGATCAAACAATTTCAATGGCTACAACAACAACCACAACAATCCCAATAACCAAGGAGGATATAGAGGAAGGAGAGATTACAACAATTACATTGAAAAGCAGACACAAGAGGAATCACATCTATTAATGAACATGACCATGAAGCAAGGTCAAGCAGATGAGCATGTGTTCTACATAGATTCTGCTTGTTCCAATCATGTAGCAGGGAATGTGGCTTTATTTTCTGACTTGGAAGATCCAAAAAATAGACATGAGGTTCAAACAGGAGATGACACAGGGATTCAGTTAAAAAGATTGGAAATGTGAAGACCCTAGATGGAAATATGAATCTGCTCAGTAAGGTATTGTATGTACCTACCATAACCAAGAAGTTGATAAGCGTTGGACAAAATGTAGAGAAAGGTTTGCAGGTAAGATTCACAAGGAATGGAGCATTTGTTGAAGACCCTCAACAAGGATTCAAGAGGATTGCAAAAGATGAAAATTCAGGTAGACTCTTTATATTTGAATTGCAAGGTACTAAAAATATTGCTCTGTTCAATTATGGAGGACAAACCCTATCAGAATTAGAGATGTGGCACAAAAGATTAGCTCATATTGGTGAAAGAAGTTTGAAGCAAATATGCAGGGATCAAAGTGTGCTTGGTTTACCCAACATATCCAAGCAACATATGATATACAAGTGTAGTGCATGTCAACTTGGAAAGTCGCATAGGCAACCCTTTATGAAGAAGGGTTACATCCATGGTGACCTATTGGAGCTAGTCCACACAGATGTTTGGGACCCTAGCAAAGAACCATCCATTTTGGGATCTAGGTACTATGTATCCTTTATTGATGATTGTAGTAGATGGACCATCCTATACTTTATGAAGCACAAGGATGAAGTATTCAATTGTTTCAAGAAATATATTGCTCTTGTTGAAAATCAAACATGAAAAACATTAAAAAGGCTAAGGTCAGATGGAGGGGGGAAATACTTCTCCCATGATTTTGATGCATATCTCCAAGATAGAGGCATCAAGAGAGAAATCACAACCAGGTACACTCCAGAAAAAAATGGAGTGGCAGAGAGAAGAAATAGGACCATAGTGGAAGCAGCAAGGTCCATGCTTAATGAGAAGATATTACCCAATTACCTATGGGCAGAGGCTGTGTCTAGAGCCACTTATCTTATCAATATACTAATTGCAACTTGTACATAGTGATTTCTGTGGTCCTATGCAGACACCTTCTTTTGGAAATTATCTTCGTGACTTTCATTGATGATTTTTCTAGGCATGCATGGGTATATCCATTGAAGGCAAAGTCGGAAGTGTTCATGTGCTTCAAATAGTTTTTGGTTCTGGCTGAAAATCTGTTAGCATGTAAAATGGGCATCCTCCGTTCTGATCAAGGAGGGGAATATATGTCTTTTGATTTTAATGCATTTTTGGTTGAACGTGGGATAAAACACCAGTGTACAATGCCGTATACACCTCAACAGAATGGAGTTGTTGAACGAAAGAACAGGTCACTCATGGAGCTGGAAAGATGTATGGTCAAGAGTCAGGCTTTACCACATAGTTTCTGGCTTGAGGCTATCATGTGTGCATCATATGTACTTAACAGGTGTCCCACTAAAGCACTTCAGTCTATCACTCCATATGAGGATTGGCATGATCGCAAGCCATCTGTTGCTCATCTGCATGTTTTTGGTTGTTTGGCATATGCATTAGTGCCTGAACAACATCACACAAAATTGGATGATAAAGCAGTAAAATGTATTTTTGTTGGGTACAGTTCTGAAAGTAAAGGCTATCGTCTATATCATCCATAGACTAAACGCATTCTAGTTAGCCGTGATGTTGTTTTTGTGGAAGATGCTATTCAGCCATTGCTTTCATGTAATAAGGAGACATATGTTAGCTCTAAAGACATGTATATTACTTTGCTACCTCTTTTTACAAGTGGATAGTCTAGTGCTGGTCCTAATGAGGCAACTTCTCAGCCTTTGCAGGTTTCAGGTGATGATGCAGATCATTCCATTTCTGATGCAGATTTACATGATGCACTTGTTGATGAGAGAGCTGATATTGAGCAGGCAAAAATACATGTACACAAATAGGTTTGGTACCTATGTCTATCAGAATGGAATGCATAAGAATCTCCTTAGATTGAGAAACTTAGAAATTCCTCTAAATTGGCAGACTCAAGGGAGAATGTTGAGGCCATATCAAGTAGTAGTGTAGAAAGAATCAGTATGAAGGGTATTCAGACCCTCATGCACATGGTGCTGAGTTTAGACAACTAATTAGGGTCGAAGAAGTGGAGGATTATAAAGTACAATTTGAACCATTTGGACTAAGTCTGACTAGACCAGCTTTATCTTGGTTCATACCTTTGAGGAAGGAAATGTATCAAAACATAGAATCCTTCTTAGAAGCCTTCATAGGGGAATTTTAAAAAATTGGGATAAAACATAGTACAACCACTTTGATTCATAGTTTTAAACAATAGAAAGAGGAAAATGTGAAAGAAGCTGCAAGGAGATTTAAGCAGTATATAGATAGATGTCCAAAGGATGGGGTTCCCTCAATGGCAAGGCAAGTGTCCCTATTCATAGAAGGTCTGAGAAGTGCTCAGCTAAGAACTTTGGTTTGTTATAGAAGGTGTCCTGATTTAGATTCCTGTGTCAAAGAAGTTATAGACTTGGAAGATAACATATGGAAATACCTAATGGCATTTGACCAAGCAAGAGCCCATGAAGATATGCTACCACCTACAGAGGAATTAGCCAAAGCTATAGCAAACGCCCTAGAAGCTACTACTAAGGCAAACCTAGTAAATAGCAAACTAACACCAATAAAGAAATGTTATAATTGTGGGAAAACCCTTTGACACATCAATGTCATTATCAAAGACCTCAACACCTGCAAGAAAAGAAAACACTCAAATACTGTAACCTGGAAAGGAAATGGACAAACCATACAAGGGAAGAGTGTTTTTACAATAAACAGCCTGTCAAGGAAAAAGACTACTCAAGCCAATACAACCAGTAAAGAGAATTAGGGTTTGTGGAACAACCAAGGCCAATATTAGGGCAACAACCTCCCATACCCACAAATGTAGTTCTTGTCAAATACATTCCAATAGAGGAAAATGAAAATATAACAACCAAACAAAACTACATGAATGAGTTTCATTCTCTAGAGGAATATCAAGATCTAGTTGGATGGGAAAAAAATAATCATAGAGAGCCAGATTTACAAGCCCTAGATTTGGGAAATGGAAGGTTTTAGTTGGATGCAACAACATTCATGTATATCACAAGCAATTATCTGTCAAGTCAGAGACCTCATTTCAAAACCAATCAAAAGATTACTTGCTATGGGTGTGGAGGAGAACATTTTGTAAGAGATTGCACTCAACCACCAACACTAAGAGTGGAAGGACCTTTTTGTAAAGATTGTGGTAGAGAACATTTAATCAAGGATTGTACTAGAAATCCCCAAAAACAAAATACAACAACTCACATACCTTTGAAATCTGTGGAGATAATGGAGCAACGAGAGCCTGGTGAGAATGAGATGATATCTATACAGGAATTAACTAGATCTCAAGCTAAGAAGCAAGGAATACTATTGAAACCACACTCATCAGAGATAAAGAAAATACATCTGGGGAGAAAAAAGAGCCAAACAAAGAGCTAAATGGGAAAAGAAAGTGAATCAGTGGAAACCCTAGAAAAATCTAATAAAAAAAAACCTGAAAAGAAAAACACCACACATAGCCAAACCAAGAACAGAAAAGAAAATCAATCAAAGTGTTTAGACACATTGTTGAGAGCATATCAAGGAAGAATTGAGGAAGGACCTAGTGCCTTAGACTATGAAAGATCTTATCCAATGCCTGATTTGGAGCAAGAAAGAATGCAGCTATGTAGACAAATAATCACTTAAACTCAATAAAATCTTGAACAAGAAGGAGACAGTGAGGATGGGAGAAGTACAGAAAGCTCACAACAACAAAATTATAATCAAGAAATTAATGATCCATTACAAGAAGAAGGAGCTAATATAACACAATCCATCACCATACTATTCAAACTAACAAAACAACGTAAAATTCAATATCAAACAACACTGAGTGAATTGGTGAAACAAACCCTCATCTACAATATCTTATTTTAGAACCTATAGAAAATTTACACTAGAACCAAGGAACAGAACAAGAAGCTGAGGAAATTATGCATCTACCCATTGATAAGATAGGAGGATATTGTGAAGGGGAGGAAGGGAATGCCATGCTCAAAGTACAATTTGGTGACAAATAGACCAATGCAATTTTGGACAGTGGGTCAGGAGTTGCAATTATGACAAAGAGAACTTGCAAAATCTGGGGAGCAAACAGATGGTCACATTGAGACACCTTTAGGGATCTCAGAGAAGGTAATAATAGAGATCTGTGGAATAGAAATAGAACATACATTTGCTGTAGTAGAATTTTCACAATTAAGATCCTATGAGATTATTGTAGGTAGGCCTTTCATGACACAAATGAAAATAATACAAGATTGGGGAAAGGATTGCCTATATCTCCAGAATCAAGGGAAAATCACCAAAGTAAACTTAAAGAATGGACAATTTTGTGATATATCCCCTCAAGAGTGGTTCAAGTTACATTAAAGTCCAGACACAAGTGAGGAGTCAGAAGGAGAAAGTGAGAGTGATGTTGAACCCCCATTATGGAAGCGTAATGCAATAACAAAAAAATCTATAAAAAAAATATGATTAAAAAGGAGGATTGTAAAGAGGAGAGAGGAATTGAAGATGAAACATATGTACCCCATAAATTTGATGATGAAGAGTTCGAACCATATGGGTTGAGTCAAATTTTTTCTACACTAGATATAGCCAATGATGAACATGTGGAGATAAACTTCCAGAATGAGGAAGGATATGACATTTTTCATATAAGAGTCAATATGATTAATGTCACACAAAAAAATAATTTCCAAGATGACGAAACACTTCTGATCCACAACAAAAATACTTATTTAGAAGTAGTTCAGGTAGATGATGTAATCAGAGATAGAATCTCAAGAAAATATAAAAAATGTGTACATAAAGAGATGAGTGAAAATCAAGATTCTGAAAAAAAAGCAAAACAAGGCAAAACAAGAGGAATCTAGAGTAGAGGAAAAAAAACTTGATGTACCCTAAAACTTCAAGCAATATGAGGTGGAAGAAAGACTTTTTTTTTAAATGAAAACAAAAAGAGAAAAGAAGAAAGTTGAGTCCTATGACAATGAGAAATAAACTAAAAAGATAGTAATTACCAATGAAGAGGGTGAAGATAGACACATTGTCATTGCAGATGATATGGAAGAACATGAGGAGGAAGCTTTGATAAAATTAGCTAAGGAATATAGGGATGTGTTTGCTTACAATTATAAAGATTTGAAGGGCATAGATCCCAAGATTTGTAAATATAAGATACCCATTGCTCCAAATGCAAAACCTAGTAAGCAAAGACACTACACCTTCAATGATGAATACTCTGTAAAAATAAAAGATGAAATTGAAAAGTTGTTGGCTGCCAATTTCATGCATGAAATTGAGTATACTGAGTAGATTTCTCCTATAATTGTAGTTCCAAAGAAAAATGGAAAACGTAGGGTTTGTATTAACTTGAAGAAAGTTAATGCTGCAACTATAAGGGATAGCTATCCATTACCAATAATAGATCACTTACTGGAAAGAGTAGATGGCAAAGAGGTTTATAGTTTCTTGGATGGATTTTTAGGATATAACCAAGTTCCTATTGCAATAGAAGATCAACACAAAACAACTTTTGCAATATAATGGGGTATTTATGCATTTAGGGTTATGCCATTTGGTTTAACCAATGCACCAGCCACATTTTGAAGATTAATGTGTCATGTGTTCAAAAAGTTTTTGAGAAGCATGATGGAAATCTATGTAGATGACCTTTGTACTTTCTCAAACAAAAGAGGAAATCATCTACAAGACTTGGAGAATATATTCAAAAAATGCAGAATCTATAGAGTGTGTCTTAACCTTGAGAAATGTGTGTTCTTTGTCAGACAAGGTAGGATGTTAGGACACATAGTTTCCAAGAATGGGATCTCTACTAATGAAGAAAAAATCAAAGCAATAGTGGATTTGCCAAAGCCAACCAATGTAAAAGAACTTCAAACCTTTATGGGTCATTGCGGTTATTACAGGAAATTTGTACATAAGTTTGCAGACATTGCTTTGATAAAATTAGCTAAGGAATATAGGGATGTGTCTGCTTACAGTTATAAAGATTTGAAGGGCATAGATCCCAAGATTGTGAACATAAGGTCCAGATGCAAAACCTAGTAAGCAAAGACACTACACCTTCAATGATTAATACTCTATAAAAATAAAAGAGGAAATTGACAAGTTGCTGGCTACCAATTTCATTTATGAAATTGAGTATACTGAGCACATTTCTTCTATAGTTGTAGTTCCAAAGAGAAATGGAAAACTTAGGGTTTGTATTAACTTGAATAAAGTTAATACTGCAACGATAAGGGATAGCCATCCATTGCCAATAACAGATCACTTACTGGAAAGAGTAGCTAGCAAAGAGGTGTATAGTTTCTTGGATAGATTTTCAGGATATGACCAAGTTCCTTTTGCACGAGAAGATCAACACAATATATCTTTTGCAATAAAATGGGGTATTTATGCATTTAGGGTTATGTCATTTGGTTTAACCAATGCACCAGCCACATTCCAAAGATTAATGTGTCAGGTGTTCAAAGATTTTTTGAGAAGCATGATGGAAATCTATGTAGATGACCTTTGTACTTTCTCAAACAAAAGAGTAAATCATCTACAAGACTTGGAGAATATATTCAAAAAATGCAGAATCTATCTAGGGCACCGTCGACACTCCTCCGTTTGCAGTCTCAGATTCGCATGAAATTTGGTGAGCATACTCAGGGTGTTTCAAAATTTAAAACATCTTTGCTTTGTAGTGCCGAAATTGTGATCTAAGCTCGTTTCAGCCTCTGAACGCATTATCGCAGCGCTTATGCAGGCTATTTCCTCTTTTTGTGCCAAAGGTATATACCTGTTTCTGTTCGCCAGTATAAGCATCTCAAAGTCTGCTACAGGTCTAGCAGAATTTGTTGGGGCAGTTCTGTTCAACTTTTTGAGATACAGTCAATTTTTTGCATCAAGGTATTTTAGTCACCGGCCATGGCTGAAAGCAGTGATGTATTCCGTATGTTGGCTGTTGAGGATAAGTTGGATGGTACCAACTACCCATTATGGGCTTATATGATGCGACATGTATTGATTGCAAAAGGATTGTGGAACATTGTGCAGGGTGTTGAAAGACGTCCTATTACACCTCTGACTACATATATTGTAAATACAGGTGCTGGAGCTGATGAAGATGGTATCGAAGATGATATTCCGCAGATTCCTGTTCGTGTTGTTGTTTCTGTTGCACCTAGTGCAGAGCAGATTCATTGGGATGGCAGAGATGCCCAGGCACATGCATTGATAGCTTTTTCTGTCAAACGTGCCATTATTCCTCATATTCACTCTTGGAGAGCAGCTAAGGATGCTTGGGATACACTTACCACATTGTACCAAGCTAGGAATGAGGCTCGTGTTGCTTACCTCTGAAAACAGTTGGAGAGTGAGCACATGCATGAAGGTGATTCTATGGACAGTTTCCTAACAAAGATCAAAGACTTTAAGGAACAATTGATTTCTGCTGATGAGGTTATACCAGATAGCTCACTTGTGCAAACCATTTTTGAATGGTCTTCCTAATTCATATCAGAGTTTTGCTTCTACTCTTCGGTTGATGATGAAAGGCAATCCAAATGCCTTGTCATTTGAGGAGTTAGTCTCTGTTCTGTTGCAGGAAGATCAGTCGAGGCAAAACAGGTCCATTATGCGAGTTGCAGATCAAGCTTTCCTGGCTAGTCAGAAGGGCAAAGGAAAATGGAGCTCTTCAACTAGTAAGCAGAAATCTGCTAATTCTGCGTATTCGAAGAAGTAAGATGAAGATGAGAAGAAATCAGAAAAGCAGAAATTGTTTTGTAAGTATTGTAAAGGGAATGATCATATCATAAAGAACTGTCCAAAACTGGCTCCTAAAGAGGCAAAGAAGAAAGAGGCTGGAATGGTTGTTGCAGAGGCCTCTACACCAAAAACAGAGTCTGCAAATCTTGTGCAGGAAGAAGAATGGGCGTTTACTACTGTCTGTAGTTTTGACCCATCTTCTCACGATCAATGCATGTTTGCAGTAGACTCAGATGTTTGGTACTTTGACAGTGGGGTGACCAAACATATTACCTCGGAGCGCAGTTTCTTCTCTTCACTCGAGCCTGCCCCTACAGGGAATACTGTTACATGCGCCAACAACTCCTCTTATCCTGTTATGGGAGTTGGTAAGATCATTTTGACTACTGCTGATGGTAGTTCTTTCACTTTGTCAGATGCTTTATTTGTGCCAGGGATCAAGAAGAATCTGTTATCAGTTTCTGCATTAGCCAAGATTGGCTTGGTTGTGAAATTTGTTGATGACAGATGTACAGTTCATGATCTGTCAAATGGCGATGTTATTATTGCTTCTGGCATTTTATGTCGTGGGCTGTATAAGCTCATAGACTATGAAAGATCTGAAAATGATTTGGCATGTGCAATAAATGATTCTCATGCTATGTCAGATGCAAAGCTTTGGCATGCATGCTTTGGTCATCTGAATTTTGCTAGTTTGCTATGCCTGCAGAAATCTAAAATGGTGTCCTCTTTGCCCAAACTTGAGGCACCTGGAAAACATGTTTGTGAAGGCTATATTTTGGGCAAAATGCAACGTTCTTCCTTTCCAAAAGAATGTTCATTTCGGGCTACACAGAAATTGGAGCTTGTACATAGTGATGTTTGTGGTCCTATGCAGACATCCTCTTTTGGAAATTACCTTTAATTTGTGACTTTCGTTGATTATTTTTCCAGGCATGCATGGGTATATCCACTCCAAGTAAAGTCCGAAGTGTTCATGTGCTTTAAACAGTTTTTGGTTTTGGCTGAAAATCTATTAGCATGTAAAATGGGCACCCTCCGTTCTCATCCAGGGGGGGGAATATATGTCTTCTGATTTTAATTCATTTCTGGCTGAACGTGGGATAAAACACCAGTGTACAGTGCTGTATACACCTCAACAAAATGGAGTTGCTGAACAAAAGAACAGGTGACTCATGGAGATGGCGAGGTGCATGGTCAAGAGTCAGGCTTTACCACATAGTTTCTGGCTTGAGGCTGTCATGTGTGCAACATATGTACTGAACAGGTGTCCCACTAAAGCGTTGTATTATATCACTCCATATGAGGCTTGGCATGACCGCAAGCCATCTATTGCTCATCTGCGTGTTTTTGGTTGTTTGGCATATTCGCTAGTGCGTGAACATCGCAGAAAATTGGATGATAAGGCAGTAAAATGTATTTTTGTTGGGTACAGTTCTGAAAGTAAAGGCTATCGTTTGTATCATCCACAGACTAAACGCATTTTGGTTAGCCATGATGTTGTCTTTGTGGAAGATGCTATTTAGCCATTGCTTTCATGTACTAAGGAGACATATGTTAGCTCTAAAGACATTATGATACTTTGATGCCTCTTTTTATAGGTGAACAGTCTAGTGCTGGTCCTAATGAGGCAACTTCTCAGCCTTTGCAGGTTTCATATGATGATGCAGATCATTCCCTTTCTGATGCAGATTTACATGATGCACTTGTTGATGAGAGAGCTGATATTGAGCAGGCAAATACTATGCCAAAATGGCTGGTGTAGGCTTTGCATGACAGCAAATTAGATGCACCTGTGTCATATCGTACTCGTTCAGGCTCTCATAGTGCCTCCTTTGCATCAGATTGCTATGCTATGGCTGCGTCTAGTCTCTGTGATGAGAATGAGCCTATTTCTTTTGATGAAGCACAAAATTCAGAAAATTGGATGGCTGCTATGCAATATGAAAATGATGCTATAATGAAGAATGGTACATGGTCTTTATGTGACTTGCCTCCTGGCAAGAAGGCCATTGGCACTAAGTGGGTATACAAGCTGAAGCGTAAACCTGATGGTACAATTTACAGGTATAAAGCTAGGCTTGTTGCAAAGGGTTATGCGCAGGAAAGAGGCATTGATTTTGATGAGACCTTTGCACCTACATGTCGTATGACTACTGTTTGGAGCATTTGTGCACTTACAGCCCATCATGGTTGGAATGTACATGAGTTGGACATTAAAACAACATTTTTGAATGTTGACTTGCATGAAGAAATGTATGTTTTTTAGCCCCGTGGCTTTGTGCAGAAAGGGCATGAAAACCAGGTGTGCAGATTAAAGAAGGCATTATATGGTTTAAAGCAAGCACCATGTGCTTGGTATGAGAAGATACATGCCTATCTGCTTGCACATGGTTTTGAGAACAGTCCAATTGAAAGCACCTTATATGTTAAGCGTGCTAATGATGTGCTTCTGATCATTGTTGTCTATGTTGATGACATGCTGCTCATTGGTCCTATTGAGAAGCATATTGCTGATTTCAAGGCTGATTTGCATGCCTCATTTGAGATATCTGATTTGGGGCATTTGCATCACTATTTAGGCATTCACTTTATGCAAGTTGATGGTGGAATGGCTTTGTGTCAAATGAAATATATTGACACATTATTGCAACATTTTTTCCTTGAAGACTGTAAGCCTATTGCCACTCCTATGGAGACAGGTTTAAGATTGAGTCTTCATGATGCTGGAGATGCATTTGATGTTGTTCTCTATCAGCGGACTGTTGGATGCTTTTACTTATGCATTACTCGGCCAAATATTCAGTTTGTTGTCTCACAGATGAGCAGGTTTATGCATTGCCCACGAGTCACGCATTGGAAGGCGGTTAAGCGCATCTTTCGCTACTTGAGTGGTACTCGGCTACTTGGGTTGTTTTATCCCAAGGGAGGATCACTACCGCCAGATTTGCATGCTTTTTCTGACTCAGATTGGGCTGGTTGCTATGACACTCGTGTGTCCATCAGTGGTTTTTGCTTCATGCTTGGTAGCTCATGTATATCTTGGTTGAGCAAGAAGCAGCCTACTGTGGCCACTTCCAGTTGTGAGGCTGAGTATAGGGTAGCTTTCACAACGACTGTCGAGTGTGTGTGGCTCAAACGCCTTATAACTGATTTGGGTGTTGGCCAGTCTTCTGCCACCACCATCTTCACTGACAATCAGAGCGCATTGGCAGTTGCGAGGAACCCTGTGAGGTGCATTATCACTATGTTAGGGATAGGTTCTCTACTGGGGAGATCAGCTTGGCATATGTGCCCACGTAGGAGAACATTGCAGATCTTTTCACGAAGGCTCTGCCTAGGGAGAAGTTTGAAGCTTTCCGCAAAGCTTTGGGCTTACTTCCTTTTGTGGAGTGATTTCCACATAGCTTGGCACTTCCTTATACATGAGTGCAACCTCCTTGTTCACTGCATCACTCCCAAGGGGGATTTGTTGATATATTTAGGTAGTGATGTGTGTGAACACATTAGGACCACCGAGGCACTTTTTTCCCTCTTTAGGAGGTTTTTGCCCCCCGGCTTGTATATACACCTATTGCCCTAATGGGCTATTTATCTTTGTACATTCTCTAGTAATACATTCAGTATTGTGTGTTTGTGCTCCAAGCCTCTTCTTCTTCCTTGTGATGTTCGCATGCTTTCACAGACATCTATCTCCAACAAAATCTATAGAGTGTGTCTTAACCCTTAGAAATGTGTGTTCTTAATCAGACAAGGTAGGATGTTAGGACACATAGTTTCCAAGAATGGGATCTCTACTGATGAAGAAAAATCAAAGCAATAGTGCATTTGCCCAAGCCAACCAATGTAAAAGAACTTCAAACCTTTATGGATCATTGCCGTTATTACATGAAATTTGTACATAAGTTTGGAGATATTTCTAAACCCTTATATGCTCTAATAACCAATTTGAATGGACCCAAGAATGTGATGAAGCCTTTGAAAATTTAAAAAACTTGTTTGGTGACAACACCTATTCTGAAAAACACCATGTGTTTTGGCACAAACTATTGAAGGAAGTAATTAGATTTCCCTATTGCTTATGCCAGTAGGCAATTGACTCAAAGAGAAAGGAACTATACCACTACTGAAAGAGAGGGATTAGGAATGGTGTTTGTAGTAAAAAAATATAGACATTATTTGCTAACCAAAAAAATTAAGTTCTTTGTGGATCACCAAGCATTATTAGATTAGGTAAGGAAACCTTGGCATACTAGAAGAATTGTGAGATGCTTCTTATGCTTAATGGAATTAGAATTTGAAGTAGTGGTTAGACAAGGGAAAACACATTTGAGAGCAGATCATTTGTCTAGGATTGAAACAAAAGAACAAACTCTTCCAATTAATTATGACTTGCCAGATGCTTATCTATTCAAAGTCGAAAGTGTTTGGGCAATGTCTTTGGTGCCACTTCTTACAATTGGACCATGTAAAAATATGGGTAATAGAACACATCTATTATTACAGAGTAGAAATTTTTTATTTTTGGATGGACATTTATTCCATGTAAATCATATTGGTGTGTTGGAATATTGTACCCCAGAGGAAGAGCAAATAAATTATAGAAAGCACATTATTGGAATCCATGTGTCCATGCTTCCAAGATTGCAACTCTAAATAATTTTTCTAGAATGGGAGTACACTTGCCAGCAAAGAACATGATGTGGAGAGATATATTATACAATATCAAAATTTTCAAAACAAAAACATCAATGAATTAGACACTTTGTATTGTTTCTAGGAAAATCCTAAGTGGAGTGAACATATAGTTGAAAAACGTAAACAACCACAAGAGCAGAAGAATCATGAGCAGAGTGCAGATTCTAGAAATATGAAGGAGCTAACCAAAAAAATCAATTAATAGGGGAACAATTGTATAAGAAAGGAATAGATGGATATTTAAGGATTTGTTTTCCTGAAGAGAAGTATTTGGAAATTTCGGAGATGGCACACTCAGGATTAGCAGGAGTTCATGTTTCATGTGAAAGGACTACTAAAATGATACTTTATTCAAGTTTTTGGTGGCCAACTCTCTTTCCAGATGCAAAAGCCTTTGTCAAAAGATGTGATATATATCAAAGAGAAAGGCAACCCGGAAAGAAGGATGATATGCCTTTAATACCTTTGATTTTTGCAAGATCCTTTAACAAATGGGGATTAGATTTTATTGGACCAATACATCCACCAACTACAAGTTCTCATGCAGAATATATCATTGTAGCCACTGAATATCTCACCAAATGGGCTAAAGCTAAGGCTACAAGAAAAAATGATGCTCAAACAACTACTAAATTTCTTTATGAAAACATAATCACCAGATTTGGATTACCTATTGAGTTGGTAGGTGATAGGGGTTCTCACTTCCTTAATCAGGTTATTGAAAATCTGACTGATTGTTTTATGATTATTCATAGAAAATCAGAACCCTATCATCATCAAGCCAATGGTTTAGCAAAAAGCACAAATAAAATTTTGTGCAATGTACTGACAAAATTAGTAAATCCAAAAAAATCAGATTGGGATCTTCAACTTCATCATGTCCTATGGGCTTATAGGGTATCACATAAGACTGCAATAGGAACAACTCCATTTAATTTGGTGTATGGTCAGAATGCAGTACTACCACTAGAATTTATAATACCAACCCTAAAGGTAGCAAATCAATTAGAATGGACAGGATATGAATTATCCAATAGAGTGCTAGAATTGGAAATATTAGGAGCTTCAAGGTTACAAGCATATGAGTATATATGCAAATAAAAAAAGGCAAAAAGCATATCATGATGTTCAGATCAAAGATAAGGGCTTGCAAGAACGAGATTTAGTGTTATCATATACACTTAAAGAACACAATAGAAAACTGCAAAAAAGGGGACATGGTCCTTATATTATCCATCAGATTAGTCATAATGGAGCAGTAAAATTGGCAAATTTAGATGGAGAATAATGCCAAATTTCATAAGTGGATGCAGGATCCAAAGATATAACAAACCTTTGACTATTCAAGACTGGAGAAGACTACAACAAGCTCAACATAGAAAACAAGAAGAGAACAAAATGAGGTGGGAAGCTCAACTAGAAGCCAAGGAAAGAATACGAAAATCCAAGAATATGAGAGAAGAATTGAAATGTGAGAAGCAGTGAGGAAGAACAAGAGAACATTTGCCAATTTTATATTTGAATTTTAAAGGAGAAAGAGTTAGGGTTTTATTAGATTCAAGATCTCAGGTGAATCCAATAAGTATTGAATTATTGACAAAACTCCATGCAAAAAGAAAACAAAGTAAAACCCTAATAAAAACATTAGATGGGCAAATAGTTCAAAGTCTTTCTACGCAAAGCATCATATTGCAAATTGAACAAGAACAAGTAGAAGTAGAATGTGAGAAATGGCCAGATGAAATGATGTCTGAACAATTGATTTTAGGGCAAACTTGGATGAAAGAAAATAGAGTATCAATTGATTTTGAAAAAATGGTACTTCATTTGCATTTGACTAATAAAAATTTTGTTTGCTAGTCATGATGTGCAAGAACTCAATGAAGAAACTTATACAATGGAAATGGAGAAATTTATTTTCTCTATAGATGAAGAGTTTTTATTAAAAAAGGATATAATCAACAGAAATGTAGTAGGAATTTGATAAGGAAGCAAAGTCAGCAGAATACAGTAATAAAAAGCAAACTTCAATAGAAGAATTTATGTATCTTCCATTACAAGCAGGATCAGAAGGAGAGAATGACTTCACAATTTAAAGAAAAACTGTATGGAGACCAAAACTTTTGCAGATCAATCAAAGTCATAAAAGGCAGTGGGTATGGAGACCTAAAGAGAAATGGATTCATTTTGTTCAGAATCAACATGCAAGTTGGAAAATTGGGATGGAAGCAAAGTCAAATATGAAAACATGTTGGGTTAGAAAATTGAAGCAGGTGGCAAACGTACAAAAGGACAGAATAGTTTCCAAGAAACCAGAAGAATTGGAAGCACACAAGAGTGGAACTAGAAAAACCACAACAACAACAACTAACTACTTAAGTGCAATGCTTAAGACCCCATTTTTGCACCATAATGCATCTCTAAAGTGTGCATGGATAGGGTTGCATTACAAAGCCATGCATACACTAGGCACAAAAGAGATCACCCAGGCACATATCAAGAACTCTTTTTCATGGAAAAAGAGTAGGAGGGGAAGAGAATCAAATCAATCACTAATTGATTGGAGAGTGATTGAGGGAAGTTAGCCTCCCAAGCTCAACTATAAATAGATGGCAGCTTTAGTCATGGTTAGAGAGACCTCAGAGAAGACCTTGAAGAGCTGAGCTTTATACCATATCAAGGTGTGGTTTCAAGGCAAACATATGTATCAGTAAGTCCATTGTGTTGTAAAATCAATATACTTTCATTTTCATGATCATTTGAGTTCATATTTCCATGTTCTTATGAAGTGTACTACTCACTGCCATATCTCTCAATTTTCTCAGCCAGATTGCAAAGATGGTTTCTCTGAGCTTGGTGCATAATTTTTAGTGATTTAACTTGTTAAAGCTAGCTCTATATGTTTGCTATATGCTCACCAATTTTCATTTCATTTGAGTGTTTCAATATTCAGTTATGTTAAGTTGAAGTCAACCCTGTCTGTTCATTTTCACTTCTCTGTGAGGTATCCGACTTTTTTACTCATCTTGTCAGACCTGTTTCTCGATTTGTAAAAACCCAAATTCAATGATTTAAAGCTTGTTGGATTTATCATACTGTCTAGTATAAGTGTACAAATGTTCATAATCATTGGATTCTTAAATCTTGCGTTATAATTATTTTTCGGCTCACTAGTCTCATTGTTGTAGCAGCCCGTGAAAATCGGGATGATGTCATCACTTGTTAAACATCATTCTCAATGTGTGGCTCATTATTTTTTATGAAATTACTCTTGAAAGTTAGCTCTTTAAGTTTAATAGAGTTCCCCAAAAGGAATTAAGCTAATTGCTATTGTGCTCAGAGAATTATGCAAAACACTGGACACGTGTATGAACCAAAATAGCAAGTTCTTCACCTCTAAGTTAACTCCAACTTATCTGTTTTGATCTATCTTTTTGAGAGTGATCTTCCAAGGTACATAGGGTGTCTAATACATCCCTTGGCAAGCTAAAAGGACCCACAACAAATCTCTGGACTTCATTTGGCTGGTGTAGTGCAAAGTTTTTGCAGCACCACTTCATCTTCATCAACTACAAATCCATCTCTTCACAGTGGAGCAAGGATGGCAGATGGATTTCCTTCATCAATTGACAAATTGGACAGAGCTCCTCATCTCTATCTCAGATTTTTTGTTACCTCACATTAGAAGTTGTAAGACATCTCAGGAAGTGTGGGATGCACTTGAAGCTTTCTTCTCTTCAAGTACTAAAGCTAGGAAGCATCAACTATGGCTGGATTTCACAACTCTCAAGAAGGCTCCCAAACAAAATGTGACTAATTTTCTCACAAAGCTCAAGGAAATAGCAGATCAGTTGGGAAGCATTGGAGAGGTAATAGATGAAGAGCAAATTCTAAGGCAGGTCATCAATGGATTGAAAGCAGATGACAAGTGGGAAGCATTCACCACAGCTATGGATTTATAGATGGACATGCATGTACCTGATTTCAATACACTCATTGGACAATTACTCACTCAAGAGGCAAAGCTTATCAAAAATGGAGAAAGCTCTAAAGGTAATCAATCTTCAGCTTTATACACTGATAAAAACAAGTCCAAAGATAAAAAGGAAAGGCAAAGAAAGTGGATGATGAAGCAGGTACATATCAAGTTAACTATGCAGGTAGAGGAAGACATGGCAGAGGTAGAGGAAGAGGAGGTAGACAAGGCAGGGGGAGATCCGAAGACTCCAACTCATGTTCTATTTGTGGATTAACTAATCATACAACTAAAAATTACTTTAGGAATTCAAGGAATCAAAGAGGTAGAGGATACAATAGAGGAATTTATGGCTACTCAAGAGGAAGGTTCAACAATTATCATGGCAACTACAACAAATACAATCATTCAAACTATCAAGGAGGCTACAAAGGAATGAGAAACTTCAATAACTACACAGAAGACTCAAACAAAGAGGATTCATTATTGATCATGAACATGGCTATGCCACAAGGTAAATCTGATGAGCATGTTTTCTACATAGATTCAGGTTGTTCAAATCATGTGGCAGGAAATGTGGCACTCCTATCAGATTTAGAAGATCCAAAGAATAAGCATGAGGTACAAACAGGATATGATACAAGACACCTTGTGGAGAAAATAGGAAATGTCAAAGCACCTGATGGAAACATCAACCTACTCAGTAAGGTACTCTATGCCCCTACCATTACAAAGAATTTGATAAGTGTTGGGCAGATAATAGATAAAGGGTTGCAAGTCAGGTTCACAAAAGCAGGAGCATTTGTTGAAGATCCAAGTCAAGGATTCATAAGAATTGCAAAAGGTGAAAAGACAAGTAGATTGTTCATATTTGAATTACAAGACACTAGAAACACTGCTCTCTTTAATTATGGTAGTCAGACACTCATAGAATTGGAAGTATGGCACAAAAGGTTAGCACATATTGGTGAAAGGTCATTAAAGCAAATTTGCAGGGACCAAGGTGTACTTGGACTCCTAACTTGTCAAAACAACACATGATTTATAACTGTAGTGCATGTCAATTTGGAAAGTCTCACAAGTTACCATTCATGAAGAAAGGTTATATGCATGGAGATCTCTTGGAGTTGGTTCATACAGATGTATGAGGACATAGCAAGGAAGCTTCAATATCTGGATCAAGGTATTATGTCTCCTTTATTGATGATTGCAGCAGATGGACTATCTTATTCTTTATGAAACACAAAGATGAAGTTTTTTCATGTTTCAAAAGATATTTAGCTCTTGTGGAGAATCAAACAGGTAAATCACTAAAAGGCTAAGGTCAGATGGAGGGGGAGAATACTTCTCCCATGAGTTTGATTCTTTTCTTCAAGAAAGAGGAATCAAAAGAGAGGTAACTACAAGGTACACTCCTGAGCAAAATTTAGTGGTAGAAAGGAGGAATAGGACAATTGTTGAATATGAGGCTTGGAATGGAAGAAGACCAATCTTAGATCATTGTAAAATTTTTGGTTGCATTGCTTATGCTCATGTTCCTTCACACATTAGAGGCAAGATGGATCCAAAGGCAGAAAGGTGCATATTCATTGGATATGACAACAATCAAAAGGGCTATAGGTTATACAATCCTACCAACAAAGGATTCTTGGTAAGCAGAGATGTAGTTTTTGATGAGAACAATTCATGGTATGAAGATTCATGCAGGAAGGTCAATTTACCATATGATCTTGAAGAAGATTTTCCAAAGCTTGGTAGAGAACAACCAAAGATTGAAGAACAAGACACCTCAGAGGATGATGAAGAATCTTAGATGGAAAAGATCAAAGCATGGAAGTCTAAAGGTAAAGCAAAATTGCAGGAACTTGGACATGAGGCAGAATCATCACATTAGGGCCTAAGAAGATCTATGAGGGAAAAGAAAAAACCAAAAAGGTATGGGTTTGACACCTCATTAGTAACTAAACATTCTATCTACATAGCACATGACATTCCAAGAGGTGCCATCATCATTTGAAGAGGCCAAAGCAAAAACAGAATGTAAGCATGCAATGAAGGAAGAAATTGAACTTGAGGAAAACAACACTTGGGATTTGGTGCCCAAGACTTCATCTATGAAGGTAATAGGCTCAAGATGCATCTACAAGCTCAATAAGAATTCTGATGGTTCCACAAACAGGTATAAAGCAAGACTTGTAGCAAAAGGCTTTGCACAGACTCAAGGAGTTGATTATGAAGAAACTTTTTCTCATGTAGCTAAGATGCCTACAATCAAAGTGTTACTTAGTATTGCTTCTTCCAAGAATTAGAAGATACATCAACTAGATGTAAAGAATGCATTCTTGAATGGTTGGGCACAACCACCTAGTTTTGAGAATCAAGTTTATCCTGATTATGTGTGTAAACTTAACAAAGAATTGTATGGTCTCAAGCAAGCCCCAAGAACTTGGAATTTCAGGCTTGTTTCATTCTTGCAGGAAAAGGCTTTCAACCAAGCAAGGAAGATCCTTCACTCTTATTAAAAAGAGTAATTCTGAGATCATCTACCTATGTGTATATGTAGATGATATTATATTGACAGGAAATGATGCAGATGGTATGAAGAAGATCAAAGATCAGATGAGAGAAGAGTTCAAAATAAGTGATTTGGGTTCACTTACCTACTTCCTAGGTTTGGAAGTTATCTACAAAGATCATGGTTTGTTTCTCACTCAAAGAAAGTACATTAAGGACATGTTGGCAAAATTCAAGATGCAAGATTGTAAGATTGCAGGTACTCCAATGGAGGTCAATCACAAATTGAGCTCACATGAAGGCGAACTCATAGAGGACATCACATCATATCAAAGTCTAGTGGGTAGTCTCAACTATGCCACATTGACAAGAGTAGATATATGTTACAGTGAGAGTGTGCTAAGTCAATTTATGCACACACCAAGGAAACCACACATGGATGCTGCCAAAAGGATTCTCAAGTATCTCAAAGGAACCACAAATGAAGGACTTTATTATCCTTATGTATTTGATTTAGGTTTGAAGCTATTTTCTGATGTAGATTGGGTTGGTTCCAAGGAAGATAGAAGGATCACTTCAGGTTATCTTACCTTTGCAGGTTCAAAGCTTATTTCATGGTCATCCAAGAAGCAACCCACAGTTGCTCTCTCTTCTACTGAAGCTGAATACAGAGGTCTTGCCATAGCTACACAAGAAGCTATGTGGATGAAGACATTATTCAAAGATTTGGATTGGAGTTTGGAACTCCAACTATTTTTGGTGACAATATGAGTTCTATTTCACTTAGTTGCTAATCCAATTTTTCATGCAAGGACTATACATATTGAAGTTCATTATCACTATGTAAAAGAGAAGATTGTGAGCAAGGAAATTCAAATATCATATGTATCCACTCATCAACAATGTGCAGATATTCTAACCAAAGCATTGGATGGTACAAAGCTTTGCAAATTCAAAGCCATGATTGGTTTGCAGGTAATCTTGGAAGATTGAAGACCTCAAGCATACTTGGCTTGAGGGGAAGCTGTTGGAGCAGGTCTATGACAAGCCTAAGTATTGGCTTGAGTCCCACAAATTCAAAGAAGAAGCTTTGAAATGAAGACTATGTAAAGTTCACTTGTGAACTACCTCTTGTAACTTTTTGAAGTCTTACTTGATGTAAAAGTGAAAGAATCTTAAGTGGTTGAGTCCACTTGATCAAAATAGGAAAGAGGAGCCACAAATTCGTGATTTGTGGTAGATAGAGAATCAAATCAATCACTAATTGATTGGAGAGTGATTGAGGGAAGTTAGCCTCCCAAACTCAACTATAAATAGATGGAAGCTTTAGTCGTGGTTAGAGAGACCTCAGAGAAGACCCCAAAGAGCTGAGCTTTATGCCATATCAAGGTGTGATTTCAAGGCACACATATGTATTAGTAATTTCATTGTGTTGTAAAATCAATATACTTTCATTTTCATGATCATTTGAGTTCATATTTCCATGTTCTTATGAAGTGTACTACTTACTCACTGCCATATCTCTCAGTTTTCTCAGTCAGATTACAGAGATGGTTTCTCTGAGCTTGGTGCATCATTTTTAGTGATTTAACTTGGTAAAGTTAGCTCTATAAGTCTACTATATGCTCACCAGTTTTCATTTCATTTGAGTGTTCCAATCATCAGTTATGTTCAGTTGAAGTCAACCCTCTCTGTTCATTTTCACTTCTCTGTTAGGTACCCGACTTTTTTACTCATCTCTTCAGAGCTGTTTCTCAGTGTGTACTTAGCCAAATTCAATGATTTAAAGCTTGTTGGATTCAGCATACTGTGTAAGATACAATTTTGCATAAGGATTGATTCTTAAATCTTGAGTTATGTTCATTTTTCGGCTCACTAGTCTCATTACTGTAGCAGCGTGTGAAAATCGGGATGATGTCATCACTTGTTAAACATCATTCTCAGTGTGTGGTTCATTATTTTTTATGAGATTACTCTTGAAAGTTAGCTCTTTACGTTAACTAGACTTCCCCAAAAAGGAATTAAGCAAATTGCTACTGTGCTCAGAGAATTATGCAAAACACTGGACAGGTGTATGAACCAAAATAGCAAGTTCTTCACCTTTGAGCTAACTCCAACTTATCTAATTTGATCTATCTTTTTGAGAGTGATCTTCCAAGGTACATAGGGTGTCTAATACATCCCTTGGCAAGCTAAAAGGGCCCACAACACATCTCTGGACTTCATTTTGCTGGTGTAGTGCATATACACACATGCACATACATACATACGCATGATCCCTTTTTAATGGGAAATTTCTACCTTCATACACTATCGAAAATCAATCAACCTTCAAATTAACCTATAAAAATATAAAAAAGTGAAAATTCATTATTATATGCTTGAAAAAATATTAAACTATATCATAAAAAGTAAAATCTTTTATTAACTATTTACATATCTTATGTCCTAAGTATCGAAAGTTCAAGTGCATAAGTCTATTTCTATCAAAACTTGGCCATAACAAGTCCCCCTTCGTGCCATTAACTCAATAAGTTGATTTCTTTTCTCCCAAAAAGTCCCTCTTGATGCAATTGTCTTGATGCCAATATCTCAGCTAATAGAAGGTTCGTGTTGTATTAATACAATACAACTTCCTAAAGAAGATCTATGGATCTGTGAAGTTGTATTGTATTGATAGAACATAAACCTTCTGTTAGCTGATATACATTGTCCAAGATGCCATTGATCTTCACTTATTAATACCTCTCACCAACTGCTTAGCTCGAAATCAATCAACCTTCAAAATAACCTATAAAAATATAAAGAAATAAAAGTTCATTATTATATGATTGGTATAATACTAAACTATATCATAAAAAGTAAAATCTTTTTTCACTTGTTTGCATCTTTTTTGTCGTAAGTATCCAAGGATCAAATACATAAGTTGCTTTCTATCAAAACTTCACCATCCCTCTCGATGCTATTGTCCCAACATCTCAGCTAAGAGAATGTTCTTGTTGTAAAGAAGATCTACAGATCTACGAAGCTATATTGAATGGATACAACAAGAACCTTGTCTTAGCTAATATGCAGCCCTAGATGCCTTTGATCTTCACTTATTAATACCTTCTCAACCCTTAAATTCTAAAAAAAACATAAATTCTTTTCCAACAATTGCAATAGTTTTTAATTCACAATCATACACACACATATACATGCACATACACAATCATATTAGATTTTCACTTACAATCATATAACATACATGCACATACACATACACATACACATACTATTGTGAAGTAAGAATCAATATTGATTCAAACAATCACAATATATTTATATTCACAATCATACACACATACACATATATTATTGTAAAGTAAGAATCAATGTTGAATCAAACAATCACAATAGATTTCATTCACAATTATACACTCAAATACACATACATATACAATTATGAAGTAAGAATCAATATTGATTCAAACAAATATAATACATGTTTATTCACAATTATACACACACATACATATACTATTGTGAAGTAAGAATCAATGTTGAGTCAAACAATCACAATAGTTTTCTTTATGATTTTAGTACTAAAGTACTTAATATTTATAGCAAAAGTTTATACCTTGTTCTTTCTATGACACCGTAAGTTCGTAAAAAACAAAGTAACTCTTATGAAAAATGATTCTAGTTGTATTATTTTATAAAATATTATTTGATTGATTTTTTTCGATCGAAAACATATTTGATCGAAAAGATTTTGACTCGTAAAAGTTTCGATCGAAGACTTTTTCTATCGAAAATGTGTTCGATAAAAAATTATCAAATTACCCTACAAAAAGTATTTGTTCATGTCCGAATAAGCTGACATGGCACCAAATAATTCGGTCATAATGGGGGGTTGCCATAAAATTATGTAATTATTCAGGAATAAACGAATTTTCAAATAATGAATAATGCAACCTACATGGAAACTTCAATACTAGAAGTAGATAACATTTCTGAAGGAATGTTCATAAAGAAGAAGCCAAAAATTCAAGAGGAAAGAATGGGAAAGGTAGCTAACAAGGGAAAAGGGAAAGCCTCATCTGAGTTAGACTCACATATAGAAGGATTTTTGCTAAGAAGTCTAAATTTATCATTACCAAGAACTCAAGTAAAATAGGTATAGGGGGAAGCACAGTCTGAGATATTAGAAAAGGGAATGGGGTTTGATGAGTCTCAAAAGAAGTCAAGGATTGAAAATGTGACCCCTTTAGAAGGTGCCGAAGAAAAGAAAAGGAAAGATAAAGGAAAAGAAAAGGTGGATGAAGTGGAGATAAGAGAATCAAGGGAAAGTAAGGGGGGTTAATTGAAAGAATGACCAGCATAATCAAACCTTCTGAAGAAAAAGAAGTTTCTTTAGAACCAAAAGTCAGTAAAAAAATTGAAGAAGTTTTGTTGGATTTAGGAAAACAAGAACAGAAATAAGGAGAGCATCATTATGAGAATCAAGGCTTTATAGAAATAACAAACCAGGAGGAGGACTATGAAGAGATGGACATAGGAAAAAAAGAAGGTGACCAAGAGGAACAAGAAAAAGAGGAACCTATCATCAAAGATCAAGATGCAGAACAGAAAGAGCAGGAGAAAGTGGAACATGAAGAGCCAAAAGTTAATACTCAAGATGATAAAGATGATCAAGAAGAAGAACAAACAAAAGATGATAAATCAGAGAAAAATGAAGAAGGCAGATACCAAAATGAAGAAAAGCAGATTGAGTTAAAGAAACTGAAATTAAATACATGATTAGGAAGAATTCTGAAGGATATAAGGAATGCATGTCAATCTATCATGGAATCCATAGAGAACTTCAGACCATCAAGCCGCAATATGATCCTATCAGGTATGGTGGCTGAATCAGAATTCATAAGAGGAAATAAAGTCATAGAGGAACAAAAGAAGGAAAAATCTAGAATGGAGGAGCAAATTAAGGAAATACAAGAAAACAATGAGCAACTCATAGGCAAAATTTTAGTATTAGAAACCCAGGATGTACAAAGTAAGAACATAATAAAGTTTCCAGAGGAAAAATGTACAAACCAAGTGGAAAGTATTAGTCCGCTTGAAGGAGATCTAAGGAAAATGGAATCAAAGTATAAAATTTTGCAAAGTTCATACCAAATCTTGGCTAGATTGAATGAAGAAATTAATAAGTTGTTGATGGAGGAAGGACAAGGCAGGATTGAAACCTAGACAACTGCATCAGATGCTGAGGAGATTGAAGGGTTAAGAAAGGAAGTTCAGAAATTGCAAGAGTAATTAAAGGATGTAAAGGAACTAGAAAGGCAAGCTAATGCACATGCAATTAGTGTCATGAAGGGTAAGAACAAGGTGAGTCAAGATATAGTAAAAGAAAGAGAGGAATGGGAAAAACAAAAAGAAGGATTACTCAAGGAAATAAAGGAATGGAAGAATTAAGTGGAAAAATAGGTGCAAAAGCAAAAGGAGTTGGTAGAACAACTACAACAGAAACAAGAAGAGGAAGTATTAAGAAACAAAAAAGATGTCTCCACCACATGAGGAACATTTTATGGCTACTGAAGAGGAAAGACGAATAGAAGAATGCTCAAAAGAATTGATTCAACAATTACTAATAAGTAGAGAAGCCAGGATGGAATATATAAAAAAGATGCATGATGAATATGAAAACCAAATAGTAAAATTTGCACTAGAAAATGGTGTGAACCCAGATCAACACCATTGGGATGTTGATATGTTAGGTATTCCTTTTTGCATGATTTTAGAAAGCATAAAGAATTATCAAACTGCAAGAGTGGGGATACCTCCCAACCAATTTTTGGAATATGAAGAAGATCTCAATGTAACCAAAGAATTATTTGAGAAGTAAAACCTTGCTTGGAGAAATAAATGGCTTGATGCTCATAAAAAGTGAAAGAAGATTTGGAAGGAAGCTCCTTTATAGCAGAAGATAAACCCAGCATATTACCCTGTAGCAAGAAGAAGGGACTGGCCATATTATTAGAAAAAAAGAAATGAAGGTTTAATTCGAGCTAATGGTTGAATTTTCCTAAGATAGCAGGACCTAAGAAAGGAACATGGCCAACTAAGAGCTATATGGTGGACATAGCTAAAGTAGTAATAGCCTCATACAAAGATGTAAATGATCCTACTTGTATATTAATAACAAGAATAATGACGATGGTTTTCACTTGTATAGAAACATTTACAGATACAGATGTCAAAACCTTAAACTACATAGTATTTAATTCACCCACTAATGCTCTTCATTTTTATCTAAGTGAAACACCAGATAGTATGTGTCTCATGGCCAACTACAACAGAATAGTATTTTTGGGCAGCCACTACTTACAAATTTTTGAAGATGCTTTTGATTATGAGTTTTTTGAAAGAGAGTTAGAAATTTTTGGTACACTCTCAATTATTACAAAATCAAGACTCATAGCATATGAAGCAGCAACATACACTGAATATGTAAAGAAGGATGTCACTGATAGACTAGAAGCAATAGTACAGTGGAGAAAAATCTTGTTCGAGATGGTCAACAGTTTAAATTTGACTGAAAGAAAGAGTCATGATCTCCTCACTCAAGTGTATCAAAGAAAGAAGAAGCACTAAAGATGCTGCATTCTACTGAATCACCTTTTTTCCAAAGATGTCAAAAAGTCTAGGAGGGGAAGAAATGTTAGAATGTGTTTTTTGAAGACAGAAGGATTTTGTAAAATAGATAATTTTTGTATACACAATTATTAGAATGATGTAAAAATGAGGAAAATTCTTTCTGATGATCTAGATGCTATATATTGTTTAGAGATTTTTTGGATCTCTCAATCTTAATTATTTTTAGATTAGAATTTGAAGGACCTAATTTCAAGTGTGAACATGGATACTTGAAAAAGTATAAAGGTCAAAATTTTGTATTGAGAAGGGATGCTGATCATTTGCACTTGATTGAATGAGAATTTGAGAGCTCTTAGAAAAAATCATGTTTCCTCTCTTTTCTCTAGTTTTCATGGCTGAATGTGAATGTTTTCCTTATGTTTCCCATGGATTTTGTTGGTGAGACTTGTGTATTACTGAGTGAATCTTGTGACGAAAGGATTCGTTTACAATATTGAAAGATTATTGGTGGAATATTACTACTGAATGTGAAGAATACTACTTTTGTCAGAATCATGATTGTCTCGTCATGATGATACATGTAATGAAATTTAATTTTGAGTTCATATTTCAAATCTACATGAAAAATAGCATGCTTTAGGCACAAGAATAATAAAAAATACTTATTTCTATCTCAAGATATCTTAAACCCTAGTTTTCAACTTCTTCTTCAAGAAAATCTCAAAGAATATGGTCTTTTCTTGCAATTTCTTGGATCTAATTAGTACTCGAAGGGGTTGTGGTCTTAGTATACTTCTTGGACTGACATATTAAAGGTGTTGTTTATGCTAATCCTTTATACTATGATGATTGGAGAGGACAACTCCAAAGTATAACAAACATGTGTCCACTTCTAGTTGTGAAGATGAGTGCAGGGCGGCTTTCACAACTACTATTGAGTGTGTGTGGCTCAAAATCTTTTTGGCTGATTTGGGCGTTGGTAAGTCTTTTGCCACCACCATGTTTACTAACAATGAGCACATTAGAAATTGTGAGGAACCCTCTATTCCATGCTAGAAAAAGCACATTGAGGTGCACTATCATAGTTTCAGGGAGAGACTCTCTAGTCGAGAGATGAGTTTGGCTTATGTGCCCACGCAAGATAATGTTGCAGAACTTTCTCAAAGGCTTTGCTTAGGGATAAGTTTGAAGCTTTTCACAATTCTTTGGGCTTACTTCCTTTTGTGGATTGATTTCATCTCACATAGCTTGGCACTTCCTTATACATTAGTCCCATCTCCTTGTTCACCACATCACTCCCAAGAGGGAGATCTATCAATATATTCTAGTAATGATGTGTGTGAACACACTTAGGATCGATGGGACACTTTTTCCCTCTTTAAGAGATTTTTTTCCCTCAACTTGTATATACAAATATAGCACTAAGAATTTACTTAAAATTTTTTGTGCGTTCACTTAGGAATACACTCAATGTATTGTGTTCCAAACTTTTTCTTCTTCCTCATGATGTTTGTATGCTTCCATATCCTCTAACTCCAACATGGTCACACATTATTTTCTAATGTTTGGCCCGACATCAACTCTAAGAGTAATGGTGGTAGGTATACAAAGTTCTTGATAAAACTTTCCTTCTTGGTCTTCTTAACAGTCATTTGCGTTCTTGATTACTATAGAATAGAAAGGAGAGTCATCAATAGGTAGGTTCATGCCACAACTTGGTAGCCTCATGGATAAGTAAAAAAAGTGGGCTCCGTACATGTCTGTATGTGAGTAGGTCAAGGGAATAGCATATTTTCCTTCCAAGTGAGATTTGTAGTCAACGTATTGTTGATATATTTAGGTAGTGATGTGTGTGAACACACTAGGACTGCCGGGGCACTTTTTTCCCTCTTTAGGAGGTTTTCTTCCCCCGGCTTGTATATACGCCTATTGCCCTAATGGGCTACTTATCTTTGTACATTCTCTAGTAATACATTCAGTATTGTGTGTTTGTGCTCCAAGCTTCTTCTTCTTCCTTATGCTGTTTTGCGTGCTTCCGCAGACGTTGTCGTGAAGATTTGTATCTTCACGACATTCATCCAAAGCTATGGCAAAATTTCAGCAATGACTCTCCAAGAAATATTTGACATCGTCTTTTGGAGCTTTGAATACGTATCTATGGATACTTGAGAAGCCGTAGGTGATTTGAGACCATGTGAACCATAACATTTATGATTTTTATGTGCAAGTCAAAGACCCATAACGTAATATGGAGTCAATTTTAAACATAGAAGAAAAGAACAATGCGAAAGTGACTGAATATGACTTAAAGTTTAAAAATAGAAACTGATGTATAGAGTTCGGCATGCGCACTATTGTGTAAAAGAGAGGTGGAGGAGGGGTTCGCATCTGAAGAGGAGGGGAATGGCCAGTGTGAAGCTTTAACTCTCATAGGCGAGAGAATCGAAGAAGAAAGAGTAGTGGTAGGTGAAGTCCGAGAAGGTCTGCTGCACACTCTTTGTTGGGCGACAGTGTAGGAGTGAAGAAAGTCTGCTTCATCCTCAACTGGCAGGGAAAGGCTCCTCAGTCCAGATAGTTTTTCGGAAGTTAACATTGGGAGGTGTGAAGGAAGTTGGCTGCGAAAGGTTTTTGAAGGACTTTGAGCAGTGAAATTCACATAAGAAGAGTTGCTGAGAACTTTGAACAGGTTTCTGGAGGGGAAAACTCTCTATTGCCTTGGAACAAGCATGTTAATCAGAATGTATGCGCAAGTGAACAAGAAGACACGTCCATGATCAGAGAGCATCGAAACTGATGGAGTTCACAGGTTTGCAATTCTAATCAATGGAGGTTTTGTCTCATAGGAAGCTATTGCTGGATGGCTAGTGTTGATCTGCGAAGCTGAGTAACTGTCACCAACAATAGAAGATTGTTCGAGAATCTGCGCTCCTGTGACGTATACAGATAAGTTTTAGTTTGTGGTTTTATTGTCTTGCTGGAGGCGACAAATTTCAAAGTTATGATATGGCAGAAATAGAACACATACAAAGAATGTATTTGAAATTGCTATTTTAATAAGCGTTGTGCAACAGATATCAAAGGAATATAATTCACGGCCATGTGTTATTCCTATGTCAACTGAATATAAAAACAAACTGAACATAAATTGGTTTTGAACTTATGCGTTTATGAGAAGTTGTACGATGCATTCCTATGTACTGTCATAAAATGTGTGAGTTTTAATGATAATTTATTTGTTTACTTAAGTGAGTCAATGGAAACTGTTCACTGTGACAGTAATTAGCAAGGGCTTATAAACTTCTGCATAGAGACTCCAGATGAAAACATGTGTGTTGATAACTTGTTTCTTATTGATGAATACTTTTGAATGAAATCGATGTAGTTGTACTTTCAACATTTCTTGTGAAGAGAGGATAGCATGGAATAACTAGCATAGAAGAATCGTCATGATCAAGTAATTAGTGTTCTAATCATAGCACGTTTGACGATGTAAATTCTGAAGCGAACTTTAGAGTTTAAGTGTTTGAACAGTATGGATAAAGATCTTTTTAATCTATTTTGATGCGATTTCAAACAGATTTAACGCTTCAAAGTATCGTTGTTATTCTGGACACTTGAAAGTTCAACTGTCTGAACAGATTGAACTTAACACAAATTCTTGTTTTACTACATTGTAGTGTTGAACAACTTTATTTTGTAAAAGATTTGCGTGGTGTGTTGAGAATTTTATTGCTTTCAAAGAGATAATGGATCTATGTTTTTGGAGGTCACTGACCCTCGAAATACTTTTGTTGACTCGAGCTGCTTTGTAAGCCATCGGCTTTGTGTTGTAAATCAACGCTTTGAGGATCGTTCAGTGACAAAAGAGTCTCAAAATCGGTATTCAAAGGTAGCCAAGGATTGGGGATGGAGAGAGTTTGTTATGCTGATCAGTCTCTTTGTCCAGGACTCTGGCTTTCTTGTACAAGATACAGCCTTACTGCCACAGATAGTGGAAGAATTTTGCAGCGTGGTACATTTACGTGGCGATTTCTTATGCACAAGTTAAATCAATTTTCACCAATCTCTGTTCGAATCGACTTTTTTTTTTACAAAAGTGTGCCTCTTTACTGATTCAGGTTCATGCAAATTTAACATATGAATTTTTGGTTTTTTCATCATTCTTTGTATAGTTAAAACATCAAATCTTGCATTCAATTTGTCTGCTTTATAAAATCACATCATGAGTTCAGCATGTGGAATCATCACAGATGTTATGCTTATAGAACGTGGAATCATGTTCTATGAATTGATTTTGATCACCTTATGTTTATATATGTATATAGAATAGTGGTTATCCATATGTCTCACTACCTATACATCACGAGACTACCTATACATCACGAGAGAAACATAGGCCTTCTGTATATACATGCATCGAAGGACTCTCTTTGCTTTCTTTTTGCCAAATAAACTTTTTCGTTTATTCAGCGCATGAAACTCATGGCCTAGGTGTTTTCAAAGCTAAAATTATTGTGTTGGATTTAACATCAAATCGAAATCCCTTTGCACCGAATTCATATGCAAAGCTTTGTTCATCTATGAAAGTGAGGTCTAATGTTCATGAAGAAAAGGTGAAAATACTTGCAAATCCAAGCTTAGGGCAAATATATTTCTATTATTCAAGGACTCACATGTGACTAGAATCTAACCAAGGCTGAAATTCCTAGTTACCCATCTTTTCTACGACTACTGTGTTTTAGAGTCAAGGTCACATTTTCTTGGCACTCTGTGTGCACCCCTAAGCGCGCAAGAACCCGACCACAACGTCTAACTCCAACAATTGGTATTAGAGCAAGTCGTCGCTTCATCTAGGGCACCGTCGACACTCCTTCATTTGTAGTCTCAGAATCATACGAATTTTGGTGAGCATACTCAGCGTGTTTCCAAGATCAAAACACCTTCGTTCTGTTGTGCCGAAATCGCGATCTGAGCTCGTTTCGGCCTCCGAATGCACTATCGCAGTGCTTGTGCAGGCTATTTCGTCTTTTTGTGCCAAAGGTATATACCAGTTTTTGTTCGCCAGTTTAAGCGTCTCGAAGTCTGCTACAGGTCTAGCAGAACTCGTTTGGGCAGTTTTGTTCAACTTTTTGAGATACAGTCAATTTTTTGCATCAAGGTATTTTAGTCACCGGCCATGGCTGAAAGAAGTGATGTATTCCGTATGTTGGTTGTTGAGGATAAGTTGGATGGTACCAACTACCCATTGTGGGCTTATATGATGCCACATGTATTGGTTGCAAAAGGATTGTGGAACATTGTGCATGGTGTTGAAAGACGTCCTGTTACACCTCTGACTACAGGTACTGCAAATACAGGTGTTGGAGCTGATGAAGATGGTGTCGAAGATGATATTCCGCAGATTCTTGTTCGTGCTACTGTTTTTGCTGCACCTACTACAGACTAGATTCGCTGGGATGGTAGAGATGCCTAGGCACATGCATTGATAGCTTTGTCTGTCAAACGTGCCATTATCCGTCATATTCGCTCTTGCAGAATAGCTAAGGATGCTTGGAATACACTTACCACATTGTACGAAGCTAGGAATGAGGCTCGTGTTGCTTAGCTGCGAAAACAATTGGAGAGTGAGCACATGAATGAAGGTGATTCTATGGACAGTTTCCTAACGAAGATCAAAGACTTGAAGGAACAGTTGATTTCTGCTGATGAGGTTATACCAGATAGCTCACTTGTGCAGACCGTTCTGAATGGTCTTCTTGATTTATATCAGAGTTTTTCTTCTACTCTTCGGTTGATGATGAAAGGCAATCCAAATGCCTTATCATTTGAGGAGTTAGTCTTTGTTCTGTTGCAGGAAGATCAGTCCAGGCAAAACAGGTCCATTATGCAACTTACAGATCAAGCTTTTCTGGCTAGTCAAAAGGGCAAAGAAAAATGGAGCTCTTCAACTAGTAAGCAGAAATCTGCTAATTCTGCATATTCGAAGAAGGAAGATAAAGAGGAGAAGAAATCAGAAAAGCAGAAATTTTTTTGTTAGTACTCTAAAGGGAATGATCATATCATAAAGAACTGTCCAAAACTGGCTGCTAAAGAGGCAAAGAAGAAAGAGGCTGGAATGGTTGTTGCAGAGGACTCTGCACCAAAAACAGAGTCTGCAAATCTTATGCAGGAAGAAGAATGGGTGTTTACTACTGTCTACAGTTTTGACCCATCTTCTCATGAGCAGTGCATGTCTTCAGTAGACTCAGATGTTTGGTATTTTGATAGTGGGGCAACCAAACATATTACCTCGCAGCGCAGTTTCTTCTCTTCACTCGAGCCTGCCCCTACAGGAAATACTGTCACATGCGCCAACAACTCCTCTTATCCTGTTATGGGAGTTGGTAAGATCATTTTGACTACTGCTGATGGTAGTTCTTTAACTTTGTCAGATGCTTTATTTGTGCCAGGGATCAAAAAGAACCTGTTATCAGTTTCTGCATTAGCCAAGATTGGCTTGGTTGAAATTTGTTGATGATAGGTGTACAGTTCATGATCTGTCAAATGGCAATGTGATTATTGCTTCTGGCATTTTATGTCATGGGTTGTATAAGATCATAGACTATGAAAGATCTGTAAATGATTTGGCATGTGCAGTAAATGATTCTCAGGCTATGTCAGATGCAAAGCTTTGGCATGCACGCTTTGGTCATCTGAATTTTGCTAGTTTGCTATGCCTAGAGAAATCTAAAATGGTGTCCTCTTTGCCCAAACTAGAGGCACCTGGAAAACATGTTTGTGAAGGTTATATTTTGGGAAAAATGAAGCATTCCTCCTTTCCAAAAGATGGTTCACTTCGGGCTACAAAGAATTTGCAGCTTGTACATAGTGATGTCTGTGGTCCTATGCAGACACCCTCTTTTGGAAATTACCTTTACTTCGTGACTTTTATTGATGATTTTTCCAGGCATGCATGGGTATATCCACTCAAAGCAAAGTTCGAAGTGTTCATCTGCTTCAAACAGTTTTTGGTTTTGGCTGAAAATATGTCAGTATGTAAAATGGGCACCCTCCGTTCTGATCGAGGGGGGGAATATATGTCTTCTGATTTTAATGCATTTCTGGCTGAACGTGGGATAAAACACCAGTGTACAGTGCTATATACACCTCAACAAAATGGATTTGCTGAACGAAAGAACATGTCACTCATGGAGATGGCGAGGTGTATGGTCAAGAGTCAGGATTTACCACATAGTTTTTGGCTTGAGGTTGTCATGTGTGCAGCATATGTACTGAACAGGTGTCCCACTAAAGCGTTGCAGTCTATCACTCCGTATGAGGCTTCGCATCATCGCAAGCCATCTGTTGCTCATCTGCATGTTTTTCGTTGTTTGGCATATGCATTAGTGCCTAAACAACATCGCAGAAAATTGGATGATAAAGCAGTAAAATGTATTTTTGTTGGGTACAATTCTGAAAGTAAAGGCTATCGTCTATATCATCCATAGACTAAACGCATTCTGGTTAGTCGTGATGTTGTATTTGTGGAAGATGCTATTCAGCCATTGCTTTCATGTACTAAGGAGACATCTGTTAGCTTCAAAGACATGTATGATACTTTGATGCCTCTTTTTATAGGTGGACAGTCTAGTGCTGGTCCTAATGAGGCAACTTCTTAGCCTTTGCAGGTTTCATATGATGATGCAGATAATTCCATTTCTGATGCAGATTTACATTATGCACTCGTTGATGAAAGAGCTGATATTGAGCAGGCAAAAACTATGCCAAAATGGTTGGTGCAGACTTTACGTGATAGCAAATTAGATGCACCTTTGTCATATCTTACTCGTTCAGGCTCTCATAGTGCCTCCTTTGCATCAGATTGCTATGCTATGGCTGTGTCTAGTCTCTGTGATGAGAATGAGCCTGTTTCTTTCGATGAAGCACATAATTCAAAAAATTGGATGGCTGTTATGCAATCTGAATATGATGCTATAATGAAGAATGGTACATGGTCTTTATGTGACTTGCCTCCTAGCAAGAAGGCCATTGGCACTAAGTGGGTATACAAGCTAAAACGTAAACCTGATGGAATAGTTGACAGGTATAAGGCTAGGATTTTTTCAAAGGGTTATGCACAGGAAAGAGGTATTGATTTTGATGAGACCTTTGCACCTACATGCCGTATGACTACTGTTCGGAGCATTTGTGCACTTGCAGCCCATCATGGTTGGAATGTACATCAGTTAGACATTAAAACAACATTTCTTAATGGTGAGTTGCATGAAGAAGTGTATGTTTTTCAGCCCCGTGGCTTTGTGCAGAAAGGGCATGAAAACCAGGTGTGCAGGTTAAAGAAGGCATTATATGGTTTAAAGCAAGCACCACGTGCTTGGTATGAGAAGATACATGCCTATCTGATTGCACATGGCTTTGAGAACAGTCCAACTGAAAGCACCTTATATGTTAAGCGTGCTAATGATGTGCTTCTGATCATTGTTGTCTATGTTGACGACATGCTGCTCGCTGGTCCTATTGAGAAGCATATTGCTGATTTTAAGGCTGATTTGCATGCCTCATTTGAGATGTCTGATTTGGGACATTTGTATCACTATTTGGGCATTCAATTTATGCAAGTTGATGGTGGAATGGCTTTGTGTCAAACAAAATATATTGACACATTATTGCAGCGTTTTGGCCTTGAAGACTGTAAGCCTATTGCCACTCCTATGGAGACAGGTTTACGTTTGAGTCTTCATGATGATGGAGATGCATTTGATGCTGTTCTCTACCAGTAGGCTGTTGGATGCTTGATTTACTTATGCATTACTCGGCCAGATATTCAGTTTGCTATCTCACAGATGAGCAGATTTATGCATTGCCCAGGATTCAAGCATTGGGAGACGGTTAAGTGCATCTTTTGCTACTTGAGTGGTACTCGGCTACTTGGGTTGTTTTATCCCAAGGGGGGATCACTACCGCCAGATTCGCATGCTTTTTCTGACTCTGATTGGGCTGGTTGCTATGACACTCGTGTGTCCACTAGTGGCTTTTGACTCATGCTTGGTAGCTCATGTATATCGTGGTTGAGCAAGAAGCAGCCTACTGTGGCCACTTCCAGTTGTGAGGCTGAGTATAGGGAAGCTTTTACAACTACTGTTGAGTGTGTGTGGTTCAGACACCTTATGGCTGATTTGGGTGTTGGTCAGTATTCTGCCACCACCATCTTCACTGACAGTCAGAGCGCATTGGCAGTTGCGAGGAACCCTATGTTCCATGCTCGCAGTAAGCACATTGAGGTGCATTATCACTATGTCAGGGAGAGGTTCTCTGCTGGGGAGATCAGCTTGGCATATGTGCCCACGCAGGAGAACATTGCAGACCTTTTCACGAAGGCTCTGCCTAGGGAGAAGTTTGAAGCTTTCCGCAAAGCTTTGGGCTTAGTTCCTTTTGTGGAGTGATTTCCACATAGCTTGGCACTTCCTTATACATGAGTGCAAGCTCCTTGTTCACCGCATCACTCCCAGGGGGGATTTGTTGATATATTTAGGTAGTGATATGTGTGAACACACTAGGACCGTCGGGGCACTTTTTTCCCTCTTTCGAATGTTTTTGTTTTCCAGCTTGTATGTATGCCTATTGCCCTAATGGGCTACTTATCTTTGTACATTCTCTAGTAATACATTCAGTATTGTGTGTTTGTGCTCCAAGCTTCTTCTTCTTCCTTGTGCTGTTCTGATATTCCCAAAACCTCGTCGTAAACATTTCTTTGAAAGTCATCTTGTAGCAGGTAGGCAGGTACTTGATCCGACATGCCAAGTGTAGCATTCCTGTAGCGATGGCATGGTACTCATTTCATATGCAAGGTCTCCATTGCCATACTTGAAAGCCGATGTGTTGACATGTGGTGCTTTGACTCTACGAAAGATTTTAAATATTGTTTGCATCATGTCAAATATTTTGATAGTTCATCGTCACAGCTAAATCAGTCATGCAATGAAGGCGGGGGAGCTAGTGGCGGATGGTTGCCATCATGTATCCAACTGTTGGAGGGCCATGTGCTGGTGCTAGATAGGGATAGTTCAGCCAATCCTCGCACTGCTTATTATTTTGAACCTTAATAGAAAATGCATTCAAGGAGTGACATTGTGGCACTAGACCCTAGCACGGATTCTACTTTAAGTGTAGTGGGGCCTTGGTCGAGGTATGCATAATTTCTAGATATTCTTGTAAAAGCTCTGAGCACCAATTTGGTTGAAAGATTTTACCTTTCTTTGCCTTCAGGGTTAGGTCTTCCGGTTCCAAATGCGGGGGTGACCGCGGAAAATTGTGATGAGCCAATATGTTGTTGTGAAATGGTGGATGTGAGTGTGGATGTTGCGGTGGTAAAATATCCATGTCACTTGATGTGGCATCGAGTGCACTAACAGTGAATAATGGTGTGACCGTGGGTGCATGAGTGGGTTTGAACACGGGATTCACAAATGAGGATGGATAGACTACCGATTGAGTGTTGTGGATGGCTTGTTGTAGAGGAGAGACTAAAGGTGACATACTAGGACTAGGAGGGGATATAGGAGAAAATATCATCGGTGGAGGAAATGGAAACATGGGTCACGGAGGAATGGGAAAGAAGAAAGGGAAGGTGTGAGGAACATGTTAAGTCGAATGGGGTGAACCATGGTGGAAGTGACAAGTGTTAGGGTTTTTGGTAGAGTTTGGGGTACATGATGTATGATAGCTTCGGCTGCAACACTCTGAATGAATTGGGTCAATGGAAATGAACGAGGGGTTATAGGGGGAATCGGATGCATAGGAGATGAAAGAGGTTCAAGTGATGTGGTGGTGATTTGTGTGGGGGTTGTGGGTACTACAGTTGAAGGTTGAGGCGGGGCATCCATGATAATCATTTCTTCTACTGGTGGTGATTCACATGGGGGTTCAAGGACTAACCTTGCTTCCTCTGGGTGATGGGAGGAATCTACATCGGTTAGGACTTGGATGTATTGTCCTGGCTTTGACATTAAACGTGTATGTCGAGGGTCAATTGCAACAATGGCTTCCTTTTCAAGAAATGGAGTGCTTGGACTGCATCGATTGACTGCTAATTCATTGAAACCTTTGATGAAAGAGTCTTCAAACCTTCCAGTAGTTAGCTCTTGTTGTAATATTTCTTGACTTTTCTCTTCTGATAATTGTCGGCGTGCCCACACGGCTTGCATATTATGATACAGTTTTTGAATGGCCATCCTGTATGTTGCGGCTTCAAATGTGTCCTCCTCATAGGTGTTAGTATCACCTTGGGCTTTGGTTTGTTGCTCTTGCTCATCATGTTGATCATCATCTTGTGAGTCTAGATTGTTTTGGTTGGCTTTGTTGTCATTGTCTTCATCATCTTTTACTCTGTGGTCTTCTTCATTTGAATTGGACACTGCTTGTTCTCGTTGCTAATCAAGTGGTGTAGTTAGGTAGCTTGGCCTTTCATATTCTTGTGAGAAAAATTGTCCTTCTAAAAACTGAAACTCACTCAAAAATGCATTATGCATTTCAAAATCAAACGTAGTGTTGCTAGGTTCTGCCTCAAGATTAGGTATGGGAAAAGTAAATGGAACCTCAGAGGCTGGGACTAGTATGCTAGCAGTCAATTTCGATAATCTGTTAGGTGGGTCTTACCCTACATTGTAACCACCAAAATTTGAAGGTTTCATGGGACCCATGCCCATCAATGATCCTCCTCTTGGACACACCGAAAAAGTACACAGCAAGTCACACTAGTTCCAAGGACTTGCACAACCTCTAGTAGAAGCAAACTACATACATGACTCAATGCATTGCTTCAGTGATAATACGTGGGGTAGATATCAATTTTTCTCATGCAAATTTGAAGATCTTCATAATCCAAAAGAATTACGACCCATTTGGGCTAGGGCTTGATTCACAGAGTACTTTAGTGCACCCTTGCTGAAATTGGATTTCTATCGATGCTACTATTTGTAACCACTCTTGAACCCCTAGTGCAAAAGGAATCACCAAAAACTTTTATTTTGCCATCACTAGTTAATGATCACCACTTCAAAACATCACCTCTCTTCATTGGCTCGGGAATGAGCCTTTCTCTTTCTATTGGCATGTGAGTGCCATGGATCTTTGCCATCACTAGAAAGAGAAAGGCTCATTCCCGAGCCAATGAAGAGAGGTGATGTTTTGAAGTGGGCAGACATTTTTGCCATCACACCCAAATTATCAAAGACACTATGTATTTGCATGCTGCATTTTGCTTTCCCTACATAGTATCACTTCACTATTCCACAAAAACACATTTGGTTCGACTTATATCTAGCCAATATAGGCCCTCAAACAATTGACCTTGCTACGTGGGTTCAAGATCAACTGTACTTAGCACAGCAAAGATGAGAACGAAAGCATGTCATCCATGGATGTTGTGCTCTCACAAGAATATTCTGCATGTGCCTAGCCTATGACTTAACAATCGAACGTGCCATGAACAGTGAAGAACTAAAACGATTTAAGGGAACCACCAAGAAGGCACACAAATCCAACAAAGCCAAAACAGGAAAGCGTATGATGGGCTCAGTTCCATGCCTACAAATCCCGGAGCCACCCTCCCCTCAACCATCACCCCAATAGTCTCCCATAAAACCTCCTACACGTGTGCCACCGATACACATTTGCCTATTATGTCCCATAGTAATTGAAGGCTCAAAATTATGATGAAGCAAAAGGTAACAAGCAATGGGAAGAATTCAATGCACTAGAGGAGAACAAGACTTGGGAACTTGTTTCTAAACCAAATGGTAAGAAGGTAATTGGAAATAAATGGATTTATAAAGTGAAGAAGCTTGCAGATGGAAGTATAACCAGATACAAAGCTAGACTCGTTGTGAAAGTCTATGCCCAAACTTATGGCACAGATTATGATGAGACATTCATTCTTGTAGCTAAGATGTCAACTATAAGTACAATCGTTGCTATAATAGCTTCAAAAGGATGGACTCTGAGTCAACTTGATATAAAGAATGCATTCTTGAATGGATACATATCAGATGACATATACATGGAACAACCTCAAGGGTTTATCGATTCCAGGTATCCAAATTTTGTCTACATATTGAGAGGAGCACTCTATGGATTGAAGCAAGCTCCAAGAGCATGGAACTATAGACTAGTGAAGTATCTCAATGATCTTGGATATCAAAGTTCAAAAGTAGATTCAAGTCCAATCATCAAAAGAACGTAGGAAGGTACAATCTACATTTGTATTTATGTAGATGACATTATAATCACAGGTACTTCACATGAAGGAATTAAGGAGGTAAAGAGATTACTTGAGAAAGCATTCAAGATCAGAGATCTAGAAAACTTATCATACTTTCTTGGTATAGAAGTCACTTATACAGATCATGGCTTATATGTATCACAAGAAAGGTATCTTCTCAACCTATTGAAGAAGTTTTGGTATGGAAAATTGCATAGAAGCTTCAACTCCACTTGAAGTTAATCACAAGCTTAGTAAATATGATGGTGCAGAATACAAAGATATGAGGAAGTATCAATCTCTTGTGGGTAGTTTGATTTATGCTACACTAACAAGACCTGATCTTAGTTATGCAGTGGGAGTTCTGTCACAATTCATGGATTGTCCAAAGGATCCACATTGGATTGCAGGTCAAAGAGTTCTCAGATATATCAAAGGAACCATAAAGGAAGGAGTATATTATCCTTTTACTTCAGATTTGAAGTTGATAGCCTATAGTGACTCAGACTAGGCAGGTAATCAAGATGAGAGAAGATCAACTCATGGCTACATGATATACATTGGTGATAAGCTTGTAAGTTGGTGTTCAAAGAAACAACATACAGTAGCATTATCATCAACTGAAGCTGAGTACAAAGGAATTGTAGAAGCAGCTAAGGAGGTCATATGGATGTAGACATTACTCAAAATCTTGGGCATTAATCAACGTATACATACAATACATTGAGATAACATGAGTTCACTTTATCTTGCAGCAAATCCAATATTTCATGCAAGAACAAAACATACAGAGATACAATATCATTTCCTAAGAGAAAAGGTAATAGAGAAAGAAATTGAAGTGGAGTACATTTCTACGAAGGATCAGATAGCAGATATAATGGCAAAGAGCTTGGATGGTGTGAAGACTAGTGGATTCAAAAGCATGGTAGGAGTAAAAAGAAAAAAAGATGATATGAAGAAACAGAGAATGTCAATTAGAGATTGAGGGGGAGCTATTGGAGAACCAAGCACAAATTGGACATAAATTTGAAGGTCAAAGTCTGAGAAGAAAAGCACATGCCTATGTGAAGGGACAATTTCACATATGTACTATATTTGTAAAGTTTGACTTAACTTCAGTTATAGAATTTTCAAAAGTCATGAGATGAGATAAATCTATATAAGTTAGTTTGTATCAATAGACGCAAGTGAGAGTGTGATAGAGAGAATGTGAGAAAGAAAGATTTTGTATGACTAAGAAATAGTTGGGCTTCTCTGATTAAGAAAGCACCTGTGAACTTCTGAGTTTTTCATAGCTATGAGAAGAACTAGTTAAAGTTCTAAGTATGAGACTCTCTCCTCCATTTCCATGCTTTGCCTACTATATAATGATCTCAAAAGTTCAAGTTTTTCAAGCAAGTCAATGCATGGTATCAAGACTGAGATGATAAATCATTAGTTTTATCTATCTGCTTCAACTACTGCTATAAAGTTTTTCAAAATAGGAGGTTGTTAGACCAAGTCGATACCTGGCATCGAGTTGTAGTTGATAACTTCTTATTTTTTATGCTTTACATTCACCCGATGATTTTGTGCTTGAAAAAGTGAAATTTTATGCGAGAAGTTGATGATCGGCATCCAATTCTTGTTGAAAAGTGGAGTTTTATGCACCAAGTCGATGCTAGGCATCGAATTTGCAGTATAGGCACATGTTTTTTACTTAAGCAAGAAAGCTTTCCTATCCTGGAAGCTCATATAGGGTCAACTTGTAAAGGTCATAACTTGGTGTGTAGTGAAAAGTTTTTAGCAAGTAATAGCTGAAGTGTTTCGATGGCGATGCACCACAGTGTGCTCTCCTTCTCAAGAGCTCCGTGACGATATGCTCGGAGTAGAAAATCGAGCTCCTCAGGCCTCACACAGTACTTCGCACAGAGGCCGTAGAATACGCAAAAAACACAGTACACAGGGAGCACGAAGACAGACTTCTTAGGTCTTACAAATGCGGTCGAACTTACAGTCTGTGACTGACCAGGTCACTATATGTTTTATTAAACAACATATACAAAGAAGTGTCTGGTGGCCATTTGGCCTTTCACATGGACACTAACGGTAACAATCTCCCACTAAAGGCCAATATGGCCAGAGTAACTATGGGAGAGAAATAAAGAATGATAAAGAATACCTGAGTGGAAGTATACAAACTATACCTCCCACCTGATGGGCATGTTACACAGTATACAAGTGACTGCGTAAGATCAAGAATCAAGTAACCCCCATCAAGTGACAACAGTGTCGAAAGCTATCCTGTGGTAGAGCTTTAGTCAAAGCATCTGCAGCATTATCTTGAGTGTGAACCTTCTCAAGAATAATGCTCTCAATGGCTAAGCAATCTCTAATGAAGTGATACCTCACCTCAATGTGCTTGGTCTTTGCATGATAGACCGGATTCTTAGCCAAAGCAATGGCACTCTGACTATCACTAAGCAAGTGAGGTACATGCTGAGGTAAACCCATATCACAAGCAAGACGAGAAAGCCGTAATGCTTCCTTACATGCCTCACTTGCTGCAACATACTCTGCTTCTGTGGTGGAAACAATTGTACATTCTTGAAGACGAGATCTCCAAGAGATAGCACCTCCAACAAAATGAAAAATGTACCCTGATGTAGACTTACGATTGTCTACACAACCAGCATAGTCAGAATGTGTGTAACCGATAATGGATGTTTTTCCTCTACCTAAGCATAGACACTTGTCCTTAGTGCCACTCAGATATCTCAAAATCATTTTGACCGCTTCCCAATGTTTCTTGCCTGGATTAGACATATATCTTCTCACAACTCCCACTACAAATGCAATGTCTGGTCTCGTAGCTACCATAGCATACATGAGACTACCAACAGCAGACTGATAGGGAATTTTGGTCATGAATTCCTTTTCCTCATCTGATTTGGGGCAGTCATCCTTGCTCAATTTCACATATGTGGGTAAAGGTGTACTTAATGCCTTTCCACCCTGCATATTGAATCGGTGAAGTACTTTGGATATGTACTCACTTTGAGACAAGTATATGCATCTTTTACTCCTATCACGAGTAATGCGCATGCCAAGAATGTGTTTGGCATCCCCCAAATCCTTCATATCAAATGTCTGACTCAACTTCTTTTTGAGAATTGACAAATCATAAGAGGACTTCCCAGCAATCAACATATCATCGATGTAAAGTATCAAGCATATCAAGCTGCCATCAGAACATCTCTTTGTGTAGAGACAATGATCCTCATTGCTTCGAGAATAGCCTTGGGACTTCATAAAAGCATCAAACTTTTTTTTTTAATGTAAAGGAAGTTCGGCATTAGCCTACTCTCCCGGACTTGAATTAAATTAAGAAACAAAGGTGCAAAAGATGGGGACTAGTGCCCTCGGGACCCCCCAAATCCCACAAAGCAGGGAAAGCTTGATTGAATCCTAGGTTGCATTACAGAGAAGGTTAATCACCCTCTCATTGCCCTCATGCGGGGCCCACTTGGGTTTGAGCTTGTTGTTGATCCACAGGAGGACTTGGTGATGCCTGAAGGGGGGGGACTTCTTACTGTTAACAATCCTTTTGCCAAGGAGGAATAGTGATTTCTCAATCGACCACTCCCTGGGGGGATCGCCGAAGTTGAGAGCACACCTCTCCCGCCAGATTTTCCACAGGACTTCCCCTCTGATGGCGTTCCAGAGTGTCGCAGAGCAGCCGATCGCTTCTCCCAAGAGGACTTGTTTCCAACTAAGCTGTTTTTGAAGTCTGATTTTCATTCCAACCGTCTGCCAGATTCTGTAGGAGTTGGGACAGGTAAGGAAGATGTGTGGGATATCTTCGATAGCCCGGTGGCAGCGTTTGCACCAGGGAGGGGTCCCACAAAGTTTGCGAGCCTTATGGTTGGTCCAAATTCCTCGATGAAGAATTTGCCATAAGAGGACAGACTTCTTAGTCTCTATAAGGGGGTGCCAGATACCCATGAATTTCATGTCCCACCGAAGCCGCGTCCAAGACAGGCACCACTTCTTGTTGAGGCTGATCTGGTGGTCAGTCGTTTCTTTGATGTTCGGGATTTTGAGTAGGCTATTTCCATTGTGCCATTTGAGACCAAGCGAGTTCGGTGTGTCGTGTCCCATGAGGAGGCGAGTCTTGTGACGATCCCATGCGAGGCATCTGCTTTGCAAAGTGTTCCATTCTTCGTAGGAGATGTTAATGCGAGGGTCAACATCCTCGAAGTTGATCCAGCTGTTGGTGTCATGTTTCCAGAGGTGTTTCCATTTTTTGAATCCTTTGTTCCATAGCTTCTTGGCCTTTTGAATGTTCCACCACTCCACCCTCCGGATGCCATGTATCGGAAACCAGATAGAGTCGTTTTGTCTGATTCCGGCCGCCCACTTCCAGTCCTCACTAATTCTTGTGAAGCTTTTGACTTTATTCCAGCCCTTCCAAAGGGAGCACACGAGATTGGAGCCTTTCGGGAAGACGGGGATCGGGGAAAATAGCAAGGTCATGATGTCAAGATTCTTCCAGTTCGGGAACCCCATGAGGGCCAACTCATCCTTGTTTCTGAAGATCAGTTTGGCCCACGAGGCCTCCCTATTGCACCAAGCCTTAATCATCCATTTGGCTGCCAGTTTGTTAGCCATACACCCAATGTCCAGGATACCAAGCCCCCCGCTATCTCTAGGGCTAGTGCAGATGGCCCATTTGATTTTAGGCACCCCCCTTCTGTTATGATCGCCCGTCCAAAGAAAGTTTCTACAAATACTATTCAGTTTGGACAAGCCCTGCTCATTCGGTCTCCAGCAAGAGAGGAAATAGATTGTAGAAGAGAGGAGGAACGTGTTGATAACCATCGCACGCCCAGCGAGATTGATTTGCATACCTCTCCAATAGTTAAGCTTGTTTTCGAGTTTGGCCAACACCCAGTTCCAACGCTGCTCCATAGAGACGCCAAACCCCAATGGGATTCCAAGAAGTCGAAAGATTTGACCTTGCGGAATGATTTGACAGCCATGATCAATGAGAAGGCCAGGATGATGTCCCACAATAGCCCTAAAGGCGGTCTTAGAGTGGTTGATTTTGGATCCAGAAGCGTCACAAAAGGTAGCAAGACACCTCCAGAAAGTCTCCAGGCTGGTATTATCATTGTGGACGAACGCGTTCATATCATCGGCAAAAAGTCTCATGATTATTTGACTGTGGTCGTGAGGCAGCCGGAGGCCTTTGATATTGCCAGCCTCCACATGATGTGCCACTAGTCTGCTCAGCCCCTCAGTGGCGATGGCAAAAAGAAGGGGGGCCAGAGGGCACCCTTGTCTAATAGATCTTCTAAGATGGATCGCCTTCGAAAGTTTGCCGTTAACGTTAATTTGGGTCGTTGCGTTTCCGAGAAGGGTTGCGATCATCTTGGTGAATTTCTGACTACATCCGAGATCTTGGAGTGACTGCAGAATGTAGTCCCATTCTAGCCTGTCGTAGGCTTTGTCAAAGTCGATCTTGAGGAAAACCACATCTTGATTAGACTCATTTGCAAATTGAATACCTTCCCAGATATCCATAATGGTTTCCAGGATAGACCTGCCTTTGATGAAACCTTTTTGGTCCTCACTAAGCCAAGATCTCAGGTGGCACGAGAGTCTGTTGGCAATGACTTTGGCGATGATCTTGTATCCTGTTTGGAGCATCGTAATAGGCCGCCAGTTCTCGATTCTGTTCTTTTCCCCCTTCTTGTGTATCAACTTGATAATTCCGTTATTTAGACAAGAAGGAAGAGCACCAAACTTTAGCGCTTCTTGCCAAACCATCCGAAGAGGGGTGGCAACCACCAGCTTGAAGGATTTAAAGAACTCGTTAGTGAGTCCGTCGGGTCCTGGGCTTTTACCGAGAGGGAGGGCGTCAATGACCTCAGTGATTTCTGATTCAGAGATAGGGGCATGAAGCAGGGAGTGGAGGTTGGGTGGTATCCTCCGGGGGGAGACCCTAGAAATGGCAGCCATACAGTCCCTTCTATGGTGGGAGAGGGGGTTCGAGGTTCCCAGGAGTCTCGTGAAGTGCCCTTCGATGATGCCAAAATTATCTTCTTTCGAATTGGCAACATTGCCGTGCGGATCTAGCAGTAGGGGGATCGATTCTCTGTTTTGTTTCCTTTTAAGGATACGGCACATCTCTTTGGTGGGTTTGTCGGCTTTGCCAGCCCACCACTCCTTGAAGAAGATTTGCAAGTTTTTCCTTTGTATTTCTTCCTCGTATCTCAACAGTGCTCTGACTTTTCGGAGACCTTTCTGGGCTTGGTGTTTTCCTTTGTTCACTTCCTCCTCGAGCCGCCAGAGTCTGTGGTAAAGAGCTTCCCTACGAGCCCGCCGCACAGTCTCGAGCATCTTCTTAGTTCTGATCATGATCTTACGAGACTTGTCGACCGCACTTCTCCAGCACTTGGCTGGGGCCAAGCCAGAGGCGAACGTCATCTTCCACACATCGGCAATTTCTTGATGGACGGAGGGGAGAGAGAAGGTGGTTGCGTTGGCATGGAACCACGGAGCCTTGTGGATCTTGTTGGAATGTTGAAAAGTGATAACGATCGGGTAGTGATCAGAGATAGTGAGGTCGGTGCATTGCGTGATGGTAGGGTGGCCCCACTGATGAGTAAGACTCTGAGAGATGTAGCATCTATCGAGTCTAGCTTTCCTCAGGTCCTCGCCCGCTTGGAGATTCGACCAAGAAAAGCCATTCGAGTCCTTGAATTCAACCAGATCCAAGTGGAGTTTGGTCATGTCCCAAGTTTCTTTCTCCCGATTGTCGATGACCCTGCCCTTGCCCATCCATCTGTCCATAGGGTCCTCCACCATGTTGAAGTCACCACATATAAGCACGTTGTGGGGAAGCGAGTCTAAGGAGGCCCAAGTGTTCAGTCTCTCCAAATCCCCGTTAGGGGCGTACAAAGAAACCATAGTAACACAAAGAGGAGCACCAAAAGAAACAGCAATCCAACGGTGACTTACATCTTCAGTGGAATTCTCAAGCTTTTCAAACCAGAGTTGTTTAACCCCGATAACCGTTCCTCCAGACCCCCGCTGGTGCTTCGTTGGGATCCACACATGGGCCGAGGAGACCTGTCTGAGCCGTTTCTGGAGGTCTTCTCCATCAATTTTTATCTCTTGAATACATATAAAGTCTGGGTTTAAGCTAATGTCGCGAAGCCATTGACCAATGATGGTCGCTCTTGAGGGGTCGGTTAGCCCTCGAGCATTTAACGAGATGACAATCATTTTTGTATTGATCCCTCTTTGCGGGAGGGAGCTTTGTCCTTTCGTCTCTTGGCTTCATCTTTCTTTTTCGCTGGGATCTGATCCCGACTTAGAAATCTGTTCTTGTGGGGGCTTTTCCAGGGTAACTCCATCGGCTGTTTTCCTTTGCGGGATGCCCCTTGCTGGGGAGACTTGGGCTCCGTGCTCGGGACCGTTTCCGGGATTGTCGATCCAATGATGGACCTTTCGCTATCCATGTTGTCTTCGTTGCTAGTGGTGAAACCATCTTCTTTGCTTGTAGTGTAGCCCTCCTAGGGGGTTTCTTTATTGTCAGGGATCTCTAGGGCTTTGTCGTAGGTGTCTACCTCAAGTAGTTTCCCACCTGGGTAGTCAAGCTCATTGATCTCCTTTCCTAGATTGCAATACAAATTGCTATAGGGGGTGAGTGGCTGGTTGTTTCTCTCACCGATGGCCCTAGGGCTTCTTTTCCTTCTTCTTCTAACTTCAATAAAGCCATCAGCATCAGCTTGTGGATTAAGGAGGCCCTTGCCTTCCCCTTCCTTGGTCGAGTGGGTCAAATCGCCAATGTTGTCTTGAGCAGTTTTGGAGGTTTCTTGGAATCGCTTGTTTTTTTTGCCTGAAAGGGCAATCTTTAATCCTGTGACCTTGTTGGCCACAGCGAAAGCACGCGTTGGGAAGGTTTTTGTAGGCGATGTCCTGCTCCCATACCTCTCCTTCGCCCATGTCCACTTTAATCATTGATGGAAGCGGCGAGCTGAGGTCGGCCTCGACACAGATTTGGGGGTGCCACCTAGCATTGAACGAGTGTCTTGCACCTTCATAGATGAGACCACCAATGTCTTCGCGTGAAGCCAGCGGCTTGCCGATAGGAGAGACAATGTCCCACACGAAGTTGTACAAGAAGTAAGGAAGGTTAGGGAGCTCAACCCAAAGAGGGTACCGAAGCGATTTCGATTTGTCGGGAGTAAAGTCCGGGGACCATCTGAAGAGGCACGGGGTCGCTCGACCGAACTGCCAGGTGCCAACGCTTAGGGCTTGGAACGCCATCTCTTCATTTTCAAAGACTAGCAGCATGTGGCTCGCTGGTAAGAACTGACATTTGCTGACAATTAGTCCGCGAGGGAACCACTCTTTTCGAAGCCATTGTCGCACAGTTTCGAGCGGGGGCCTAGGGCCAAACACTTGGCCGACGAGGCAAATTTTCTTGAGCTCCTCCTGAGCAGACAGAACTGTGGGTCTACTGAGGGAAACGATGGGGGATTCAACACTTTCGGATGCCCCGGGGGCGGCACACGACCCCCCCTCCAGCAGAGCGGCCAGGATATCGGACTCCCCAGGGGGAGGGGCCCGATTACTTTTCACGAGAGAGGAAGAAGCCACATCCATGGGGCCCACGAGCGTCAAACAATAAGCCCCCCTTTTTTTCTTTTCTAATTTAGCTTCCTTTTTTCTTCGAATCCCCACTCATTTTTCTTTCCCCCCTTTTTTTTCTTTTTTCTTTTTCTTCTTTTTTCTCTCTTTTTTTTTTTTCTCTTCTTTTTTTTTTCCCTAAAAAATCTTTCTTTTCTCTCTAGTTTTAGAGCTCCCGGCGATCGCGATCGGCGGTTGATGAATCCCCCCCACGCGCGATCGTTTCTGTCCTCAACCTGGCGATCGGGCGCCCGGCGATACCCCACCGACGATACCGCCAAGAAATATCGGCCCGAAAATTCCGCAGGTATCGCCGATCAAAATGAACCGCAAAAAGGGGCGCTTAGTGGAGCCTCTTAAAGAGGGCGCCACCCCACGCGCGATCGTTCTGTCCGCACTCAACCGGTATCGCGATACACACTGACGCCCGGCGATACACCAAAGACATCAACCTGGCGAACGGGCGCCCGGCGATACACTCCGCCGACGATACCGCCAGGAAGTATCGGCCCCGAGAATTCAGCAGATATCGCCGATCAAGCCTCCACCCAGGGAGGCGTCAGCGATACCTCCAACGGAGATATCGCGACACCAGTCACCCGGGGAGACGACCGCGATCGCAAATCGGAACCACACTTTGAAGGTCATTCGAAGAACAAGCGACGGGGATGGAGACAGAGCGTAGCCTTCGATTCCGCCATTGATGCGCAGAACCCGAGCTTCAGGCCTTCAATGTCAAGTTTCGGCACATCTGTTTTGCTCGAACTCTTTTGGCGCTAGAGGGAGGGCTTGAACCTATCAAACTTTTGGTACCATTGTCTAGGAGACTGTTTAAGTCCATACAAGCTCTTCTTGAGCTTACAAACTAGACTTTCCTTGCCAGGAACTACATAAACCTCTGGTTGTTCCATATAGATCTCATCTGTAAGATCTCCATGCAAGAAAGCTGTTTTCACATCCATTTGGACAAGCTCTAAGTCCTCCATTGCAACGAATCCAAGCAACATGCGCAAAGTAGTCATCTTGACCACTGGAGAGAATATTTCCTCAAAATCAACACCATGTTGATGCTTAAAACCCTTTGCAACAAGTCGTGCTTTATATTTTGGAGAAGCACTATCTAATGTGAATTTCAGCTTATATACCCATTTACATGGTAAAGCTTTCCTGCCCTTTGGCAAAGGTACTAAGTCCCAAGTACCATTCTTGTGAATAGAATCCAAGTCACTCTTCATGGCATGCTCCCACTTGACATGATCCTCTGTCTGCATAGCCGCTTTATAGCAAGAAGGCTCATAGGCATCTATTAGCATAACAAAATCTAAACCTGGAACATATCTATCATGTGGATATGAGACACGTGCAGAATGTCTCAATGGTTGCTGAACAGGAACATGTGCAGACTGATCTGAATGGACATTCTCTTGAACATCCCTATGTGCAACATTTTTATGCATGCTAACCGGAGGACTAGTATCCTCAAACACCACTCTTCCCACTTCAACCTCCTTAATGGGTTGTTTATGCATCTTAGATTCATTAAAAATGACATCACTACTTCTGATCACTGACCGTGTTTCTGGATCCCATAAGCGATATCCAAATTGCCCTTCTCGACCATATCCAAGAAAAATGCATTTCTTTGACTTATGGTCCAACTTTTGTCTAAGATTATTGGGTATATGAACATATGCTTCACACCCAAAAACTCGAAGATGATCATAATATGGTGGTTTCCCTGTCCATAACTATTGTGCCACTTTCAGAACTTTGGCAGTACTAGGTGAAAGGTTAATGACATGAACTGCGGTCAATACTACTTCTGCCCAAAAACCTTGTGAGAGGTTTGCATGATGCAACATAGAGACTACTCTATCTTGAAAAGTTCTATTCATCCTCTCAGCTACACCATTCTGTACTGGGGTATAAGGAGCTGTAAACTCTCTATGAATCCCTCTAGACTGACAAAAAAGGCTGAATTCATGTGAGGTATACTCACCCCCATTATCTGAACGTAAAGCCATAAGCTTAGTTCCTTTTTCAGTCTCAACTGAAGCAAGCCATTTTCTGAAAGTAGGGAATACATCATCCTTTGACTTGATAGGATATACCCAGACTTTTCTAGTAGCATCATCTATGAAAGTGACAAAGTAAAGAGAACCACCTAAGGACCTAGTGGGCATAGGACCACACACATCTGTATGAACGAGATCTAAAGGCTGAATTGAAGAATCAATGTGCGTTCTATGCACATTTTTGGTTTGCTTTCCATATTGACAATGCTCACAAAATGAAAAATCTGAGAAAGATAACACAGTTAAGTAGCCAGAACAAAAAAGATTTTCCATTCCACTACGAGATATATGGCCCAAATGACCATGCCAAATACAAGCCATAGGCTGTTCAGTAACAGCTAACAAGTGTTCTTTCTGTGATACAAATAAAGGATAAAGGCCAACTTTGCTTCCTTTTGCAATAACCATATTGCCCTTTGATATACGAAAGGACTGAGCATAGAAGACCACCTTGTAACCAAGGTCATCAAGTTGACCAATTGACATCAAATTGCGTGATAATTGAGGTACATGGCGTACATTATGCATAGTAAATTTTGAACCATCAATGAACTGCACAACCACATCTCCAATCCCCACAACATCACACTGGTAAGAGTCACCAAGTCTCACGATACCAAGAGACTTTGCTGCATAATTAGAGAACCATTCTCTATGTGGTGTCACATGGAAAGAAGAACCAGAATCTAGCAGCCAGGTGTGGGAAAGAGAATCATCCATAAGTGCCTCAGATGGCACAGTACTATCAAGTGTCAACACATCAGCATCGTCAGAAATAGCATTAATTTCTTCAATCTTCACAGTCGAAGTAGATGGTGCAGGCAACTGTTTAACATGCCCATCAACATTCTGTCCTTTACCTTTAGCATTCTTTAATGCATAACAGTCTTTCTTCATGTGTCCTTTCTTATGACAATAATGGCATTCAATATCCCTCTTCCTTGATTTACTTCTACTCTTATTCCGTTGACCATTCTTTTCCTTGTTCTTGCTCCTGCCACGTTGTTGATTCTTTCCTTGGTAAGAATCACGAACATTATATGCATCTCCAGTCTGAGTGCCAACCATAGATTTTCTACGAATCTCCTCACTCAAGAGTGCTCCACATATGTCATCATAAACGAGTTTACCACCAGGTGCACTGTTGCTAATAGTTGTGCAAAATGTATCCCATGATGATGGCAGGGTGCATAACAGCAATACTGCTTTCATTTCATTATCCATATCCATTTTCTGAGCCTGTAACTGGGAGAATATAGCATCAAACTCATTTAGATGAGCAGCAACACTATCCGTGTCCTTCATACGAAGGTCATATAATTTTCTCATCATAGACACTTTATTTGATGTCGTCTCTTTTTCATATGTATTGCATAACTTCTTCCAAAGCTCCTCTGCACTTTCACAGTCTAATACTGTAAAGTAAACATTATCTGCCAGGTGCAAGCGAATGGTAGACCTGGCCATTTCATCTAACTCATCCCAATCATCTTCATCCATGTCAGCAGGCTTCTTTGAAATCCCATTTACTGGCTTCCATTGCCTCCTTTGAATCAGCACATCTTTAATCTGATTCTTCCATAGAGCAAAATTTGTGCCATCAAATTTTCGGATCTCAAAATGGTCTTTGCCCTGCAAGTTATAGCTCCTCCTCGGAACACTAGCACTAGACCCTGATCCACCGGATGTGCCTGAGACCTCGGATGCCATGATCGTAGAGAACTAAGTAGAATGATAATGGAGCTAGAAGAGTCCAAACACCAAGAAATAAGTGTATCAAGGAGTAAATCGACCACTGCATAGTTGACTAAACCAGAAATCTGGAAAAATTTTGCCAGAGTATCCTCTACAAAATTAGCATATGACCAGTGTCAACGTATCATAAAACTGCAAGTACTGACATGTCTACATGCATAGTGAATCACTGACTCCACTGCATATAATCAGTTACCCAGTAGAAGCCAACTAGGCTTATCGAGCACCTATGAACAACTATCATACATCTCCTATGGTGATGCTTGGTAAGTCTTCCACCTGCATCATCGAAGAGAGCCCGACATCCGGGTGTCTCCCAGTTAAGAAAACCTCACCACGACCCTCTTTATCAAACGTAAAAGGCTTTATGCAAAGAACGTAACCGCTATATCAAAGACCACATGGACGTACATAAGCAGTATCCACAGAAGTGTACATGATGTGTATGTGCTCAATATATGCAGTAAAATGACATTAAAAGGCGGAATACACAGCCCAAAAACTAGCCAATAACACCTGCAAGTGTCTGTCAACTCTGATGTTTTAAGCTTTGAAAAATCTGCATAAATTTGCAGTGACTGCTCCCACCAAAACTAAAAACCCCTCAAGAAACCTATAGCTTTATGAGTGTGGCTGAAAATACAGCCTCAAAGGTTGATATTTATTGTCTGAGAAGTACAAGGAACACTCTTTTTTATGTTCTTGGACCTGTTTGAAGAGAACTATGTGCCAAAGTACTCCGAAATGGCTCCAAAAACACCCCAAAATTGCTTCAGAAATAGGCTTTGAGAGCAAAAAAATGAAGCTTTGAGGGACCAAAACTTGTTCAAGGTAATGTCAACCTTAGTCTTTCCCCTTCTTCAAACACCACAAGAGTTTAGCTTAGTGGCAAGAGATTGCCACAATTAAGCGAGCTCTAGGGGGAACAGTATTGGGATGGGTGACCTCCCGGGAAGTACCGGGAACCTCTATATTCCTTGATCGTTGAGGTCCTCCCTCGCGCGCAGCCAACGGCGCCAATGGTGACTTCGGTGACTTTGGTGACTCGGATGACAAGGTATGCCAAGGTCTATGCCTTGGTCGCCGCCTTAGTCGTAAGCCTTGACCAGGCCACTATATGTTTTATTAAAGAACATATACAAAGAAGTGTCCGGTGGCCATTTGGCCTTTCACATGGACACTAACGGTAACAATAGCTTATTGGAAAGCTCTTCTCTTCTGCTTTCTTTCACAAGAAGATTTTGAAAAAATAATATTTTTGATAAGAGAAATAAGCAAAAGAGTGAAGCTATGTCATTTCAGCGACTAAACAGTTTTGAAGAAGTAAGTAAAGTTCTCAGTTTTGGCTATCATTTTTCAAAGTTTGGAGAAGCATTGAGTTAATGGTGACCATATAGGTTGTCTAGTATCACATTAATTCATTTCTTATGATGTTTCATACATCAACATAAACTTGATACTCTCGACATTTGTCAAATACTTGCCTTAATTCAGGGATGTGGGTCTACCTCATGTTAGAAGGAGCACATATGTCGTCCATATAAACTTCCGAATTCTTCCTTAAGAATTCCTTGAAAACATGACACATTAATCGTTCGAAGTGGTGGGTGCATTTTTCATACCAAATGGCATTACACAAAATGCAAATATGCCCCACTCTATAGCAAACTCCGTCTTGTGTTGATCTTAAGGGGCAATGGCTACTTGATTATAGCTTGAGAATCCGAGAAGAAAGCTATAAACTTCCTTGCCTGCAAGTTGCAACTCTTTCCAACAAATGCTCGATGATAGGAAGGGGATACCTATCCATAATTGTGGCCACATTAACTTTCTTAAGGTTAATACATACATGCAATTTTCCATTTTTCTTTGGTACAGCCACAATGGGGGATACCCATCCAGTATGCTCAATTTTGTAAATGAATCCTAGTTCGATCAAACGATCTATCTCCTCTTTAATCTTGGCAGCATAAGTATCATTATGGGTGTATGGTTTCTACTTAGTAGGTTTGTCCTCTGGGTTCCTGAGGGGTCTTTTTGAAGCGGTGAATCAACAAAGAAGTATTATTTCTAATTTTACTTTTAGAGAATTCAATGATTGTTAGCACTCAAGGTCAGGAACGAGGCACAAGAACGTGTTGAAGAAGTCGACACACAAGAAGAAGGAGCAAGTAGGGACCTCCAAGAAGTGTATGTCAATTTTTCAAAAGAAATCCTTACAAAAACAGTAATTTTTATAACTAAAAACCATTGTAAATATCATTTCACCTTTTTGTAGCTCATTTTGCAAGCCGAGGAGTCCCCAAGCTTGAGGAGTATTAGAAGTATTTACCTACCAATTTTCATAATTTTCAGACTTCGTTTGAGCCGTCAAATAAGCCCTGGAACCTAATTTTTAACTAGGTGTTCTCAATCCGCTTCCAACTGTAATGACACATTGACATCCGTGTCTGCATATGCTTGGAATCTGTCATCTCAAACCTTTCCAATAATCTCTCAATGTATTTCTGTTGTGTCATATAGATACACTCATCTTTGTACTTGAACTCAATCCTGGGAGTTGTGATAATCATATCACCTAGTAGTGCATCTTGAACACTAGCTAGTTCATTCTCAATTGAAGTAAGTGCTAAACTATTATGATCCTCAAAATGTTCAAGATAATTTACCTGGTCTCCTTGTTGTCTCCTTGTTTGACTTCTGGTTCTTCTAATATATTCTTGTATACCACTGTCCTTCCAAGTTTGATATAACCACTTTGGCGTATTCCTGAAAAGTGGTGGTATCTCTTCCAGTTCTTTAGTATCTCTTTCTTTTGGAACTCTGGAACCTTCTCCAACTTCATTAGTCAAAACTTCAAGAGGTACTGATGATGGACTAGGTATTGATGTAGGTGATGTAACTCTCTCTTCACCTATATCTCTTAGGGTTTGAGAAGGCTCATCACCCCCTTGTATGGCTGAATGTAAGTATCCAAATTCCTTCTGAAAAATGCGTAGTCATCTCCCTTTATGAAATCTGGAATCTCTTCCTTCTTATCATAAATTTGACCTTCTCCAATATATGCATTGCGTGAGAGTATGATATCACATGTATCTGGAACATAGAATATATATCCTTTGCTTTCAATCGCATAACCAATAAAGACCACTTTAATGGCTTTTACATCAAGCTTACCACAATCTTTCTTCTCAATGTGAACATAAGCTAGGGAACCAAAAACTTTGAAGTAACTCACATTGGGCTTCTTCCCTTTTGTGGAAGACCTATTCAGAATATGATTAGCTGTATGTACTGCATGAAACCAAAACTTGGGAGAAGACCTTTTGGATGACATCATATTATGCATCATCTCAACAAGTATCCTATTCTTTCTCTCTACAATACCATTCTATTCTGGCATGTAAGCAATCATGAGTTGATGAGAGATACATTTGTCTTCAATAAAAGACTTGAAGTCTTTAGCCATGTACTCTCTTGCTCTATCACTTCTCAAAATTTGGATCTTTGACTGACTTTCATTTTCAACCATAGCTAAGAACTTCTTGAAAGTAGGAAAAACCTCTGACTTCACTTTAAGGCCGTAAATCCATGAATATCTTCAGAAATCATCAATGAACATAACAAAGTACCTAAAACCTTTAATAGAATTTGTTCTCATTGAACCATTCACATCTGAATGTATGATCTGCAACTTCCTTGTGGTCATGATAAATCCATGTTTCTTGAAAGGTAGTTTGTGAAGCCTTCCTTCATGACATCCTTCACATGACTATGCATCATCTCGTAAAGAAAAAGTAGGAAAACTCTCCGCCATACCTTGATCTTTGATACATTCGAGAGTTGTGTAAGTGATATGACCAATAGCATGCCATAACTTCATGTTCTCCTTAGATGTAGTAGACCTAGCAACATTAGCATCACTAATTTTGAATAACATAAACATGCCACTTCTATTTTCACCTTGAAGTAGACAATGCTCCTCATCAGGTGAGAGGATCTGACATGAATCATTCTTAAAAACTACTTTACAACCATCTGACAAGAAAGTCGAGATAGGGAGAAAATTCTTCTTTATTTCTAGAACATAAAGAACATTGGAAATTGTGAAATTTCCACCTGCTTTGGACTTAAGGTTCACTTCTTCAACACCAACAACATTCAAATCATGACCATCTGCAATCGTCACTCTTCTACCTTAAGAGTCTGAAAGGGAAGAAAATAACTTTCTGCAACCTATCATATGCTTAGTAGCTCTAGAATGAAAAATCCAAGGATTATCTGAAAGAGCATTTAATGTTGCCTAATCAAAAGCAATAGTAGCACATGCATTTGAATCTACCTTTGAAGATTTCGGTTTTGGATCATCTTCAACACTATTACCTGATGCTTTCTTATTCACATTAAAAATCCTTGCTCTGCATTTTGCTATGTGATATCATGGTTTCTTATAGTAATGGTATACTCCTTTCTTTGAATGAGATGTAGTCAAAGAATTTTCTTTGGGTGTAGAGGAAGCATTAGGAAAAGGATTGGAAGACTTTGGATTAGAAGACTTACTTTCCTTCTTGGATTGCTGACTCTTCTTCTCCTTCTTTGTCTCCATCTTCTTCTTACCCTTTGATGATGATAACATGGCTTCATCATTCTGTATCATACCCTTTTGTTGATCTTCATCTTGAAATAACAGGAATTGTAGCAAATGAAAGTTCTCTATCTCTTGTAGAGAGAGATAAACAGGTAACAAAAGAACGATATGTTGATGGAAGTGAGTTTAGAAGTGTATTTACCATCTGTTCATCTGAAATGTTGACACCAACATTCATTAACTGATCTCATAAATCTTTAAGCTTCAAAATATGTGTCTCATCTCATTCACCAACTTTCATCCTTGTGTTGGCTAGTTGTCTCCTTAGATGAGCTTTCCTAGCAGGGTTTTTGCTCTAATAGATATTCTCTAACTCCAACCAAGCCTGACGAGAGGTTCTGCAAGACCTCATCTAGGGTATAATATGTCTCTTGACTCCCATAGCAATGAATGAAAGTGCTAGTGCATCCCTTGAATCCCATCTAGATTGCTCTTCTGTAGGAAATAATCTGGTAGTAGCAGTACGGACTCCTAATGATGAAAGAGTTTCTTCTTCTTCACTAACCTCTTGTTGAGCAGAAATAGGAACAGCATGTCTTCTAGAAGATGAAGCAACATCTTCTCCAACTTGTCTTGGCCTTGGATAAGTGCCATTGACAATATTCCATAAGTCCTTTGATACTAATAGATTCATCATCATAAAACTCCACATTCGATAATTAGACATGCCCTCAAGCTTGTCTTCATTCTCAAGCCTATAGTCACTTATCTTGTTAAGGGTGTATGTCAACTATGCTGTGATACCAAATGTTGGTAGTGTAAGGTCTGAATACCAGATGTTGGAAGTGGTAATGGGCCACAATAACAATAAATCACAGGTTAACAGGATCTTCCAACAGATGAACCTTAACATACACACCTTAAGACTCAAAAATAGATGAGTGAGAGATAGAGAGAGAATAGACGAGACTTCAAGTGTAACAGTAAGCTATGCGACTCACCTACACTATCTATATTCTAATGTCAAATTACAATGTGTGAATATGATACAAACTAACAATATCTGTATCTAGGCAGAAATAGGAACTAGATACAAGAGATTGTGTGCCTAAGAGGTATGAAGAGTGTGTGTGTGTGTGTGAGAATATGGAGAATAAGAACAGCTTAGAACTGTTGTACAACAAACCCTAATTTTGATCAACCTAAATTAGAAACGAGTGACCTATCAAGTAAGAATAGGAATAGACTTGCTACTCACAGTAAATCAACAATGGATGTTGATGGTAAGCTGGCAGAATCTCCTCTAGATAATCACCAAGATGTAGAACACAACTCCTCCAAGTGTATGTGAACACTCCCTCCTAGAGGGCCTTCAAGATCTCCCCTTCCTCCTTGAGAGTGAGAAGAAATCTCCTTGATCACCAAGTATCTTGAACTCTCCTTGAGTGATTGCTTGAGTGATGACACATAATGAGCCAAGGGCTTGTTTATATAGCTTTGATTGAAGCTCCAAAATCATACCTTCGTAAAAGCACCACAAAAAAAACTAACTCATCGTTGTTGGTGTTCGCTATTGTAAAGTATTCAATCGCTAGATTTAGCGATTTTGAAATTAGCACCAAAATTTAAATTTTTCTATTGCTTTTCAAAATATGCTCCACGTCGTTGTGCATATTGGGGATCAAACTTGGGTGGCCTGCATGAGAGCAGTTTGATGTATCCACGTTGCCACACGACTCTTCTTGAACAAAGACATAAATAGTATTTATACAATCTCAAGAATGGACCCCTTTGACATTGTTTCCAACACATTGTTGTCAATGAAGAACAGTGAACACATCATTGTGATGAGGAGGGTTATGATATCTCTGTGTTCATGTGTGAGCCCTTGTTAGAAGAGTGTCACCATAGTGATGCCATAGAAGAAGAAGAGGCTGACGATGATTTAGAATCCATTGTGATGGATAGTTGATTTGACTCGGAGGAGCACTATCTAGAAAAGGTTGGATTATTTACCCAAAAACAAGAAGAACCTCTCACACGCATTAAAATGATGAATTAAAGGGAGGCAAGTGAAGCTAGTTGAAAGAAAATTAAAAAAAATGCAATGCAACAAGAAGAGGAGGAATCATTGTTCGAGGTACAAAAAAAATTCAAGAAATATGAACTTGAAGGCCAAAAATTTTTGGCATGAATGCCTAGGAGAGAGGCAATCATAGGAGAAGCATATGATAATAAAGAAAAGACCAAAAAAATTGTGGTAACCATTGAAGAGAATGAAGAGCGATGTACATACATAGGAGAAGACCTAAGTGCAAAAGAAGAAGTAGAGATTGTAGCTTTATTAAGGGAATATAGGGACGTGTTTGTGTGGACCTATAGAGACCCAAAGGGAGTAGATCCAGCAATATGTTCTCATACGATTCCCATGATGGCCGATGCCAAGCCCACCAAACAGAAGCCCTACACATATAATGACACTTATGCAGTCAAAATGAAAGAAGAAATTGATAGGTTGATTGAAGCTGGATTCATCTTTGAGATTGAGCATATTGAATGGGTGTCCCCCATTGTAGTGGTGCCCAAGAAGAATGGGAAGCCACGAGTGTGTATTAACCTCAAAAAAGTTAATGCTGCTACGATCAAAAGATAGATATCCGCTTCCAATCATCGAACATATATTGGAGCGTGTTGCAGGCAAGGAAGTTTATAGCTTCCTTGATGGATTTTCAGGTTACAACCAAGTAGCCATTGCCCAGAAGATCAACATAAGACTGCTTTTGCAACAGAGTGGGGAATCTTTGCATTTCGAGCGATGCCGTTTGAATCACCAATGCACCTGCAACATTCCAAAGGCTCATCTGTCATGCCTTCAAAGAGTTTGCGAAAGAGCTTAGAAGTATATGTGGATGATTTATTTGCTCATTCCCAAGAAAGAAGATATCATCTTCCTGAGCTCAAACAAATCTTCAAAAAATGTAGAGAATATCGAGTTTGTCTGAACCCAGAAAAGCATGTGTTCATGTTACTTCAAGGTAAAATCTTAGGTCATATTCTTTTTAAGAATAGAATATCAACAGACGAGGACAAAGTAAGAGCTATAGCAGAGTTGCCAAGGCCAAGGAACATTAAAGAGGTACAAGCCTTTATGGGCATTGTAGATATTACCATAGGTTTATCCACATGTATGCGATCATAGCTAAGCCTCTTTATGCTCTACTGACAAACTTTGAATGGAACAATGAATGCGAGAATTCCTTCAATGAGCTGAAGAGATGTTTTTGCACAGCACCAATACTCACCACTCCGGATTGGAATAAACCATTCCATGTCCATGTAGATGCATCCAATCATGCAATAGGATGTGTGCTAGCACAACCAACAGGTGAAGGAAATCTAGATTTGCCTATAGCATATGCTAGCAGTTGAACGTGGATGAATGAAACTATACAACAACCGAAAGAGAAGGCTTAGGCATGGTATATGCCGTGAAGAGGTTTAGATAGTATCTATTGGACAATAAGTTCAAGTTTCTCACTGATCATCAAGCGTTACTATTTGGTCAATAAACCTTGCAATACAAGACACTTAGTAAGATGGTTTCTCTTACTAATGAAATCTGAATTTGAAGTTGTTGTTAGGAAAGGTAGGACCCACCTCAAGGCAGATCACCTTTCTGGCATCACTTTAGGAGAGTCACCGCGAGGTGTGTCTAATGAACTACCTGACGCTTATCTATTCAATTTAGAAGTTGTTCCTAAATGGGAAAATAAGTTGGTACCTGTTCTAACCTTCGAACCCGCAAATAAAATTGTGAAGACGAACAAAAATGAAATTGTAAGATCACAGAACTATCAAATATTGGCAGAAAACATGTACAAACAAGATATGGAGGGTGTACTAGCTTGTTGTGTTGAGGACGATGAACATAGTAGCTGGTTGCAAGAAGCTCATGAAGGATTGCTAGGAAATCACTATTCTAAACAACGAACTTCACAAAATCTGAAATGTTTAGGAGTGGATTGGCCTTGTATGGAAGGAGAACTACATGAATGGATTAAGAATTTTCTAGTATGCTCGAAAAAAACCCCAGTGAAGCATGCCACCCTTTATCATGTGTCATTAATTCTAGAATGGAGTGTTGCTCCATTGGTAGAATTTATGAAATCGGGAACAGTTCCCAGTGAGGTAGGTCTAGCAAGAAAACGAAGCATGGAGCAAGAGGCTCAGGACTATGCCTTAGTAGGAGACAACCTATACCGAAGAGGCAAAGATGGTTACTTAAGACTGCGTGTTCACGAATCGGACTATTTGAAGATCTTAGAAACTACACATAGTGGTGTTGCAGGTGGACACTTCGGTCCAGATTGAGTAATTAAGACCATTCTATTTTCAAGACTCTAGTGGCCCACTCTTCATATGGATGCACATACCTATGTGAAGAAATGTGACACATGCCAATGTGCCCAATATTCGGTTAGGAGACATGAGATGCCCTTGAGGCCAATGATGGAAGGACGTGCATTTTCAAAGTGGGGTATAGGCTTTTTAGGTTCTATTTGTTAAAAATAAAGAAGTAAGCTCGTATATATTTTTGCAAAAAGGATTTTCTTCAAGTAGAAGGAAAATACAAAAATGAAAAATGGAAGCATTTACTTCAGCAAGTAGTGGAATTCAAAAGAGAATCAACCAAAAGAGAATCAAATCCAAAAACTGAATTGTAAGAGGAGTGGCTGTCCAAAGTAGTGGAGAAATGATGGAGAAGAGCTCTCAAACTCATCATGAGAGATTTTGGTCACTTGGCTATAAAAGAGGCAAGGGAGGACACTCAAGAATACAGGAAGAAGGCGTGGAAGTCCCCTTGTAGCTACTTCATTTGTTTTGAGTCATTTCGTTCAGTTCACTCTCATAGAGTATGTCCAGTCGCACACCCATTTTTGGGTAGTCTACTTGTGAGAGTCATATCTCTCAACATATGTATCCAATTTTAGTGTTTAAGCATTCGTTGGAAAGCTTATCTTGAGTACTTCCTCTATCTAAAACAGTTTTATGAAATTCTTTATGATCTGTGAGTTATTCAGGTTTTAGGGAAGTCCAGTTTTCAGCCTAACTGAGTGGACATGTAGTATGTTTTGAATCAAAGGCTTTCCAACCCAAACCTACTCCAAATTGAGTGTTTGATAGCTCATTTGAAAGCTCTAGGTGTCTAGTTTGAGTGAACAAAGTTTCAAGCTCATTGCATTTTTTAGTTGGTACCAGTTTTCATTTGAAGGTTCAGCTGTTGGCAAGAGTCTTGATCCTGAGAAGGTCTTCCACACTTTTTGCTACGATTAGGATTGATACTAACATCTTTCTTCTTATTTTGTGACATTGCTCCTCTCAAAAAAAATAGAGAGAAAAAGAAAAAAAAGAAAAAAAAGGAAAAAAAGAGACGAGAGAAAAAAGAGGAAAAAAAGAAAAAGCAAGAATAGGACCATGTACTCGAAGAATCGCATCAATGAATCTTCAACAAGGACATCCATTAACAATGAAAGAGAAGCCAATGGTCAATCACCGTGATGGGAGTACAACACAAAGAGATAAAAATCAACTAGCCATTTATCATGGTAAGAATCCCCTACTTTGGCAACACTATAACAATGATAGATTAGGAAACCTCTTTGTCAGAATCCCTTGAGCACTTAGCTCAAGACCCAACTTATTGCACCATATTTCTTAACATGCATTCCCCAAGTAAGCATGCATAGGGCCACATTACAAGGCCATGCACAAGGCACATATTCTCTTCAACCCATGCACTAACACACTTACCCATCATTCATTATGGGTTATGAGTACTTGGCATGCAAATTATGAAACCCATGTTTGAAAGATCCAGAGGAACTCAAGGTTACAACATCAGTACCTATGAAGAAACGCGTAGTGGACAACTCCTCAAAATCAACTATGACAACCTCTTTTGAGCAACTCGCAATTTTTGGAAGCTCACAAATACACCACAATGTTGGACACCAAAGAAGAAGTATGCACAAAAGGACTAAAACTTGCAAAGGATAGCAGTGACAAAATGAAGAACATGACAATAGACCCTGCTGCATTTGGAGGACAGACCGCTCTTGTGGATACATGATGGACACTACCTCTCAAAGTACCACATAGAATACCCACTACAACAAGGGTCTGTTAGGGATGACAGACTTGAGAGGGGGGGGGAGTAATAGCACTCAAGTTCAGGAACGAGGCACAAGAACGTGTTGAAGAAGTGGACACATAAGAAGAAGGAGGAAGTAGGGAGCTGCAAGAAGTGTATATCAAATTTTCAAAAGAAATCCTTATAAAAACAGTGATTTTTATCACTAAAAACCATTATAAATATCATTTCAAATTTTGTAGCTCTGTTTTGTGCAAGCCAAGGATTCCTCAAGCTTGAGGAGTATTAGTATTTACCTACCAATTTTCAAAATTTTTAGACTCCGTTTGAGCCCTCAAATAAGCCCTGGAACCTAATTTTTAACTAGGTCAAACACTAGGTCTGGACAGGGCCAAAACTAGTCTAAAAACTATAAAAAGAGCTAGAGAGCTCATTTTTTAGGTTGGCTTGTTTGAGAGTTAGCTTCTTAGTAGTTTGTGAGAGCTTTGAGCTTTTGTAAGAGAGTTCCTTTGCAATAGAAAGCTTTCCATTGTTCCTCTCTTTGATCTTGCCTTGTTTGTGTGTGTGTGTGTATGTGTGTGCATGCTAGTGTGCTTCTCACTCACACATTTGTGCCTTTGCATGCTCACAGTCTTCATACGAATCCTCATGTCTCCATGGATTGACAAGTAAAGGAGGTGGTGCTTATGCTTGAGCTACCATGATGAAGGAATCTAACAAGTGATGGACGTCCCTAAATTGCCTTTATTGCAATGGTTGGAATCAGGTTAAGGCTATTGTTCTTTAGCATGAGTCCAAATGCATTGTACTAAGTGAACATGTCTTCTACACGCTCCTCTTGCAACACTTGCGTAAACTCCGCAACATGGTCACAGAGATCTCTTGTCCTGTCAAAGTAATTTTTCATTGACTTCACTAACTGAGTAGGTCTCAATATTCTTGGATGCTCCCCTGGTTTAGGTAGAGGAAATTCGTCTCTACCTCCTTCTAGTCTGGGTTATCTTTTTCGTTCCAATCTATTAGTGTCCATGGTTGATGCATCCCTCCCTATGGTGTGAGTAAAACTTACTTCTAGGTTTTCCTTGTTTTTCTCTCTTTGAGAGCCATGGGTTGAGGATGTCCCAACACGTTGATGACTAGTGTTTACATTCACTCGTGATGGGGGGAATACAAACTCACCTCTCCATGTATACACATGTCTTGCATGATCTGACACTACAAACATCCGCTCTGACGTGTTGTCTAGGTACAGTACCTTTCTAGGTGTGTCACGGTCCTTGAATTCATAAATGGTGATGGATCCTACTTCACTTGGTTGTTCCATTCTGTATCTCCAAAATGCTTCTTTAGCATCCTTATTCAGGAATAATTCAATGCTTATATTATCTTGAGGGATCCATTATGGGTTTAGCATTCTTGTCAATGTTGATTTCCTTCTAGGTGTCCTAGGTTTGTCTCCTAATGATTCTTTTCCTTGGGTTCCTGCTTCCATCTTGAGAATTACTACACCAAAATCATTAGTGTGGCTAGGTTGATTAGTTATGATATACATTGTTCCTTCCTTGTCTAAGTATGCATCCCTCTTGAACTTAACCATTGGATGTTCCAATCCAATGGGTTGGCCAAGGTTGTGCAATTGGACCACTAATCTTTTCAAACCATCCTCATAGATGTGGGCACATAAGTGGTTGTTTCAGACATATTCTAATTGGGTCCTATAAGGTCCTTTAAGTCTTTCTAGATAAGCTATCTTTAACCCTCCTTCCAGTCTCTCCATGCAATAAGCCATTTCTGACTCATTAGGCTTTGAACTCAAGTCGTAGGGATAACTATTCAATTGTTGTGCCTAGGAACGTGCAATAGTCCCCACACTTACTTTTGATGATTTAAGGCTTCGTCGATCTGCCTTACCTATGTGCTTTGTTGATCTAAGGTTCATGAATTTGTTCCCTCAATCACTCAATACACGTTCCAATCACCAATATTTATTGGTTCTCAATCACTTGTTTTGTTTTTAATCTTTTAAACTCTTGTCTTGTCTCAATGTACATGTAAGGAATCGACTTTTCGTTGTATATTTAAGTTCTCGCAACACAGAAATTATGCCCTTTCCTTTAGGGTTTTGGTTTTTGCACTCTCTTAGCTTACTCTTGGAGTTAAAAAAATTAAGGCTCTTGGACTTGGTGTTCCTATTACAGTCTTATTTCAATCAACAATGCTACTTGTACTTCACCTAAGCTAGCAATTGACTGAGGGGGTTGAGAGTCCTTCCAACCTCAAGTCAGCTTCATTGAGTGCTCTGTTGCCCAAGAAGTCATGCTTCCCAAGCGTTTCTTAGCTTCGCCCCCGGGCGACCAATTGTAGACCTACAACAATCTAAAGTTTAGAACAACTTTTAATATTAATGTACAAGCACTTTGATTGATACACCTTTAAGGGTCCTAGTTTTCTTTGTGAAATTTTCAAGTGCCCCCTTGGTTTCCTAATCCCACCAATGGGTCAACTTCAATTTAACCTATCTAAATATCCACACATTATTCTTGACAAAAACAAAAAGAGCTTTCTAATGAGCTCTAGAGCTCAAAAAATAGGTTTCGTATGAGACAGTTATGGATGTTCAAGATCTGGGGGGGGTTAAAATAGGTAGACAGGTTTTCTTCAAATATGAGCTAAGGAACCCCTCAAATGCACCAATGACTCCAAAATTCACTTAAATTGGCCTTGAAATTGCCAAAAATTCCAAAGCCTAGATTTGCATTTTAGCCAAACCATCATGATGGTCTGCAATAGTCGCGATGATCTGGTTGAACCGTCGCAATGGTGTGACACAATCGTGATGGTCCGAAGATGAGTCTTCGCAATGGTCCGAACTTACCGAAGCATCGGGATGGTCTAGCGAGCCATCATGATGGTATGTCCTATCGAGGCATCTTGATGGTCTGAGTCAGGTGAGCCATCACGATGGTGGGGTACGATCATGATGGCATGGTCAATTGCACAATGGTCCAAATGACACATGCGCAGTGAGGCATCACGATGGTGTGAGCCAATCGCGATGGCGTGGGGTATGTGTGATCATCGTGATGGTCCGTGACCATCACGATGGTCTACCTAAACTGTCGCGATGGTGTGAGACCATTGCAATGGTCCGATTGAGCTGTCATGATGGCCAATCGTGATGGTAAACCCCATTGTGATTGTGTTGTCAATGGTTGCGATGGTCCAAATGATCACTACGGCGTGAGCCAATCATGATGGTCTACCTGAACCATCATGATGGTGTGAGACCATCGCGATGGTCTACCTGAACCATCCGTGATGAAGGAGGAGTGTAGGGGAGATGAAAAATGCTAAAAACAATGCAAAAACAACAACAAAAACTGAAAATATTTACCTTCCAACATTGATTCTGGCTATACTCTTACCATCAAGCATTTGTTCTAGAACTCGATCCCCAGCAGCAGTGCCAAATTTGGTATTTCTCTAGCATAATGGTAAGTACCACGTTAAGAATCTCCACCTCCTTAATGTCAATCCACAAAAGAGATAAGAGTGATATGAAGATCATGAACGCATGAAGTAGTGAAGATGAAGGTGAGAAGCATGAAAATGCACACACACATACACACACACACAAGGAAGAGACAAGCGAGACACAATGGAAAGTAGGAAGTAGACCCTATTTCTCAATAACACTATTACAAGCTCAATCTAGCTCTAAGTTCACACTATCCAACACAATCTAACCTCAAAAATAAGCTTTCTAGCTCTTTTTATAATTTCTAGACTAGTTTTGACTGGTTTCACATCTAGTGTCTGGCATAGTTAAAAAATAGGTTCCCGAGATCATTTGGGGATCCAAATGAAGTCTAAAAGTTACTAAAATTGGTATGCTTGTTCTAGCTAAGCTCCTCAGCTTGCATAAAGTGGAGCTACTAAATACAAAATTGGATGTTTTTGAAAGACAATAGTTACGCAATATAACACAGGAGCAATAGCAGAGAAGATAACAGATATAGGAGAATCTCAACAATTTTCTACTAGCAGCAAGTACAAAGATGATGGCGTTGTCCACCCGTGCGCTCTCAAGGTAGAGCTTAAATGGTGATCTAGACAACTCTAGATAGGGAGATACAAGGTAGAGGTATGCTGGCTCAACTCGGTATCTTAGGAAGTGCAGAAGTCATGTATATATAGGATCATGGGTGGCCTGCCATGGACGGCTATACATGGGCGGTAGAGCCTGGGCGGCCACCGCCCGCGTAATTGCCATACACGGCTTAGACTGGTTGAACCGACCTAACAAATATAAATGATTTCTGACTCCGACAGGGAATATTCCATGGAATATTCCCTTTACCATCGCGCCGGGGGCGCTGCCCCCGGACCCCCACCAGGGGGCCCGCTGGCCCCCTTGGACCCCCCAGCCGGGGCTGCTCACCGCTGCCCCGGACCCCACAATTGGGGACCCTGGTAACTCCCTTTCCTTATAATATCTTACATGGTCCAATATGACCTTCATCCAACATTCAAGTTGGGATTCCCATCAATTGGGTAATGCACGCTTGGCTTCTCCTCATAAAGGGGGCCTTACAAAATGTGCATACAATCATGAGGGGTAGACATTGATCATATACTAACATCCCCCCTCAATGTTTACCGATGATAAATCAAGTAGGTCTCGGTCCTATGCCCATCTGTTGAAGATGCTTGTTGAGCTGCTCTTTTCCAAGTGCTTTAGTGAATATGTCAGCACAATTTGCCTCTGTTGGGTAATATTCTAGCTCCACAATTTCATCTTCAATTAGCTCACGAATGTAATGGTACTGTACTTCTATGTGCTTGGTGCGAGCATGAAATACTGGGTTCTTTGCAATAGCCATACAACTTTGATTATCACACTTGAGTACAATTGGCATATTTGATGGAAAGCCTATATCTGCAAGAATTCTCCTTAACCAGACTGCCTCACAAGAAGCAAAACAAGCTGCTTTGTACTCTGCTTCAGTGGAGGAGAGTGCGAGAGTTGGTTGCTTCCTACTTACCCAAGAAAATATTCCTGAACCAAGTGAGAAACAATATCCAGAAACTGATTTTCTAGAATCACAATCTCCAGCCCAATCTGAATCACAATATCCTTGGAGTGTATCACCTATGGTATACAAAATACCAAAATCCAAGGTTCCTGCAATGTACCTTAGAATTCGCATTCCAGCATTCCAGTGACTCTCCTTAGGTTTGTTGGAAAACCTGCTTAACACTCCAACAGCATAGCAAATGTCTGGTCTAGTGTTGCACAGAAAAATAAGACTTCCAACGAGCTTCCTATACTTCTTAGCATCTACATCAGGCATGTTATCATCCATAGATAGCTTATGATTTACCTCCATAGGTGTGCTAGTTGGTTTGCAGTCCATCATTCCAAATGCCTTGAGAATTTCTTTGGAATATTTTTGTTGTGAGATGAAAATGCCATCCTTCCTTTGCCATACTTCAATTCCCAGACAAAAATGGAGTAGACCTAAGTCTGTCATTTCAAACTCAGTTCCCAAGCTGATCCGAGTTTGATTGATGAGTTCTTGATGATCTCCTGTAATGATCAAATCATCTACATATACAATGACAACAACTAGCTTGCTATCCCTTTTCGTTACATACAGGTTAGCATCAGAAGTACTTCTTTCAAAACCCATATTTTTGAAAAAATGATCTATTCGTTGGTACCAAGCCCGTGGAGCTTGCTTAAGTCCATACAAAGCTTTCTTCAACCTGCAAACTTTATTTTCTGAATTGGGCACCTCAAAACCTGGTGGTTGAGATACATATACCTCCTCCTTGAGGTGACCATTCAAAAATGCAGATTTGACATCCATCTGGAAAATAGGCCAAGACTTTTGTGCAGCTACTGCAAGTACCGTCCGAATAGTTGTCATGCGTGCTGTTGGTGCAAAAGTTTCTTGAACATCAAATCCTTCAATCTGTGAAAAACCCTGTGCAACTAATCGTGCCTTATACTTTTCTAATGTTCCATCAGCTTTATACTTAGCTTTCCAAATCCATTTAGTACCTATTACCTTCTTCTTTGGCGGCAAGTCGACTAGATCCCATGTATCATTTTTGAGTATACTATCATACTCAGACTGCATTGCCGCTCTCCAATCTGGATCATCAAGGGCTTCTTCAATGGTGGTAGGTTCCTTTATCGAACCCATGATATCTGCCATTAGAGCCATGTTAACAATGTGTTCTGAGGCTCTCCTTTGCTCCTCTATTCTCTTTGATCTTCGTAATCCATCCGATGATGATTCTGGTACATCTACATGTGGATTGTGATCATCAAAGAGCTGTTGTGCCCACTTCGGTAGTGGCTTACGCTGTGCAGCTACAACTGGTTGGCTTTTTATTGAGGAAATTTCTCCATTAGATGTTTCCTCCTCCTCAACTTTAACCTGTCTTTTGATAGGCACAAGGTGAGATATTTCTCCGCTTGATGAGATAGTAGATTTACCTTTATCTTCTACTAAGTGTGGTCGTTCATCAAACACCACATCTCGGCTGACAAAAATCTTCCTTGCCTCAGGATCCCATAACCTGTATGCTTTAGACTCTTCACTATATCCTAGGAAGACACACTTTTTGCTTTTTGAATCCAACTTTGATCTTGTTGAATCAGGAATATGTGCATAACAGAAACAACCAAAAATTCTGAAATGCAAAACTGAAGGCTTTTTACCAGAATATGCTTCTTGAGGAGTCATCCCCTTTAAAGCTTTTGTGTAGCTTCGATTGAGGATGTAGACTGCTGTATTGACTGCTTCTGCCCAGAATGAATCAGGCATGTCTTGAGCCTTCAACATACAACGAGCCATTTCAACTACTGTCTTGTTCCTGCGCTCAACAACGCCATTTTGTTGGGGTGTATGAGCTGTGGTAAGTTGCCTTTTCACACCATGCTCCTTACAGTAATTGTTGAATTCTGTTGACAAGAATTCACCTCCTCTATCTGTTCTAAATTTCTTCAGTTTCCTTCCTGATTCATTTTCTACATACTTATGCCACATTTTAAATTTTTCAAAAGCATCAGCCTTCTCTCGAATGAAATAAACCCACATCTTTCTACTATAATCGTCGACTAACAGCAAGAAGTAGAAAGATCCTCCTAAAGCAGGTGTAGACATTTTACCGCAGAGATCAGCATGTACCAACTCTAGAGGAGCTTGAGATCGATTGCTGGTCTCTCTTGGAAATGCCTTTCGTTGTTGCTTGCCCATCATACAAGCTTCACAAGGTTCCTGCAACTCTGAAAATGCAGGCATATGAGCAACCATCCCTGTTCGTTGCATCTCCTTCAAAACTGCAAATCCGAGATGCCCAAATCGTCGGTGCCATAACCTGCTTACATCTTTATCTTCTGTAGCAGTTAAAGCACTTAACTCATACAAGTTATCCCGTCGTATGCCTTTACCTACAACATTACCTGATGAATCCATGATTTCCGCACCACTCTTATTGAAGTGAACTTCGAGTCCACGATCTGTTATTGCAGAAACTGACAACAAATTTCTTTTGAGTGTAGGTACATAGAGAACATCGGATAACTTTTTCTCAACACCTGGAGAAGTGATAAAAGAGATGGTTCCAGTTCCTTCAGCTGGACACTTGGAGTCATTTCCCACCACTACATTGATGGATTCCCGCAGAGGCACTAGGGAACTATACCAATCCTTTTTACTAGTCATATGGCGAGAAGCTCCACTATCTAAAATCCATGGCTCATCAACACGAGCTTGAGCAGATGAACATACCTCTTCAATAGCTACCCAAAGTTCCAGCTCTGTGTTGTTTGCAGACTCTTTGTTCTTCCATGATGATTTTACAGTCCCATTCCGTTCATCAGCTTGCTTCTTTCTGCAATCCTTGATGGCATGGCCTTTCTTTTCACAATAGAAGCAACTTCCTGTGAACTTTTTCTTCTTTGGCTTCTTCTTTGATCCCTCTGAAGAGCCTTTACCTTTTGCATTTGCTGAGAATGCAGCATCAGTTGTACTTTGCCGATTCTTCAGCCGCATCTCTTCTTCTAAAAGCATGGCACAAAACTCTTCAAATGTAAGAGGAGTTGGCCTTACCTGAGTGTTAAGGGCTGTTACTAATCCATCATACTTTGCTGGAAGAACACGTACAGATCTTCGAGCCAGCTCTTCTGGTGTTATAACAACACCAACTGCAGCCAATTGATCTTGAAGATGCTTTATCCGTTTGATAAAATCTTCAGCCTTTTCAGAATCAGAATGCTTTTCATTTGCCAACTGATTTTCTAAATTCTGTATCCTAGTGTGGTTCTTGGTCTCATATTGTCGAGCCAATATGCCCCAAGCCTCATGTGCTTTAGTAGTATGTTGAACTAAAGTAAGCACAGAATCACTTACACTAGTGACAATCGCACACAATGCATCAGCATTCCGCCTCTTCCAAGCTCGTAGAAGATCTGGATCTGGCTGAATCATCAATCTTGAATTTGCTGGATCTTCAACTGGTATAGGCTCTGGATCCAATCCCATCGGTCCCATGACAGTGTCAAGTAATTCATAGGAGTCCAAAATTGCAGAAATTTTGAACTTCCAGAGTGTATAATTGGTTCCATCCAGCTTCCCTTCAGTGAATGCAGGTGGACGAATTCGAATAGGTGCAGCATTAACATTAGCTGAAGCACCAAGACTACTATTCGACGATGAAGCCATCATGTAATCACTCGAATAATCTACTGATATTCTAGTCTGCTAGTAGGCTAAAATAATGATACTTCTCAAGCTATTCGAACCTTACAGCTCTGATACCATGAAAGACAATAGTTACGCAATATAACACAGGAGCAATAGCAGAGAAGATAACAGATATAGGAGAATCTCAACAATTTTCTACTAGCAGCAAGTACAAAGATGATGGCGTTGTCCACCCGTGCGCTCTCAAGGTAGAGCTTAAATGGTGATCTAGACAACTCTAGATAGGGAGATACAAGGTAGAGGTATGCTGGCTCAACTCGGTATCTTAGGAAGTGCAGAAGTCATGTATATATAGGATCATGGGTGGCCTGCCATGGACGGCTATACATGGGCGGTAGAGCGTGGGCGGCCACCGCCCGCGTAATTGCCATACACGGCTTAGACTGGTTGAACCGACCTAACAAATATAAATGATTTCTGACTCCGACAGGGAATATTCCATGGAATATTCCCTTTACCGTCGCACCGGGGGCGCTGCCCCCGGACCCCCACCAGGGGGCCCGCTGGCCCCCTTGGACCCCCCAGCCGGGGCTGCTCACCGCTGCCCCGGACCCCACAATTGGGGACCCTGGTAACTCCCTTTCCTTATAATATCTTACATGGTCCAATATGACCTTCATCCAACATTCAAGTTGGGATTCCCATCAATTGGGTAATGCACGCTTGGCTTCTCCTCATAAAGGGGGCCTTACAAAATGTGCATACAATCATGAGGGGTAGACATTGATCATATACTAACAGTTTTATGGTACACATATTACAAAAGTGATGAAATCACTATTTGGAGTTTTGAAAAAGTAATATCAAGTATATTTCTTTGAAAAACATGACTGCATGGCTCCCCGTGACTCGTTGCAATTCCGTCTTTACATACTTCCTCTATGTCGATGCCTTTGACTATCGCCGGATGTACTACCAAAAACATCTCTATGTTGTTCCATGTTGGTCCTTGAAGTGGCTTGGATATTCAAAACTTTATGTGAGTAGGTCAAGGGAATAGCATATTTTCCTTCCAAATGAGATTTATAGTCAACATCTCTATGTTGTTCCATGTGGGTCCTTGAAGTGGCTTGGCTATTCAAAACTTTTTCGAGTATGCTTTTCTAAACTTTTTTGATGGTTTAAAGCTAGGCTCAATGAGTATGGAAGATGATGAGCTTAGCTAGGGTTTAAGCTCAAAAAGTCTAAACTTTTTGGTCAAAGGATTCTTGATGTAAGGTCTGGACATTCTCTCAATGGGCCTTGTATAAAGTTAGTTTCACACTCGTACTCACGAGCACTTTCCTATGTAAGTTCAATGTAAAACTTCGATGTACCCACAAAACTTACCTTGGTGATGGATGGGACCTTGTGTGATTAGCAAGACCTTTAATCATTGATGGGAAAGTGAATAAAGGAATCTTCTCACACCAAATCACACAAAGGCATTGCCAAAGAGTGAATGCACACACTCAAAGTGTTGCCAAATGTTTTCCCAATTGTAAATGTCAAGAAAAAGCACGAATGGGCCTCTCGTAAAGAATGCAGCCTTGGAAGCAAGGTCCCATCAGAGAGTCAAACTCAAGGATCTAGCAAGGATGACCTCACTAGGACCCTAGCCTAATAGCTAACCCTCCACGCTAGTCAAAAGTGATGTAAAACTTACACCAAGAAACTCCTCTTTGATGAGTGTGGAAAATGATATGAGACCTTCAATGAGAGTCCCAACAATGTGTTTCATTGCCAGTCTCTTTCCATGTAAAGGAATACCAAAGAGTTACAATCGTTTCTCTCTCCATTGAAATGCTGGCACTCTCCATTTTTCTATTAAACCAAGAGGCATTGTCTGTCTCTATCCATGTAAAGGAATACCAAAGAAATACAATGCTTTCTCTCTCCATGCATTTGAAATGATGGCAATCCTTCTCTCCTCCACATGATGCATTCAAAAAAAAAGGATTGGAATCACTCCTCTCGTTTTGAAAACTCACAACTCTCTCTCTCTCTCTCTCTCTCTCTCTCTCTCTCTCTCTCTCTCTCTCTCTCTCTCTCTCTCTAAATAAACCTTTAGCAGCCAATAGAGGCCAAACCTTCTCTCTTCGTCATGGAAAATGAAGTGTTGATTGACTGAGAAAGTTTTTTTCTTCTTTTTTCTTTATTTCGTCTGTGAGAGCAACAAGAAATGAGATTGTGGAATAAATTTCCCCTCCACAATATAATAAGCGGCTGCATAATAAATAATCAACAGTTCCTTTAACACTCTACAACAAAATGCCTACTTTGAAAACAATCTTATTGAATCCCTTTTAAAAGGATACAAGCATGTGCCTATCCTTTTGGTAGTACACAGTCCAGTGCATCTTTATCCATACCTTTTCATTTGGCAGTCATAGCATCAAAGATAAAAAAAGGTTATAAAAATCAACAAAGGTCAGTGCAAGATCGATACATTACCTTATCTTCCCAATGCACATAGTTCACATCCCTTTCCTACTTCCTCATGTTTCATTTTTCCTTAACTTGAGGAGTTAGAGACACAAAGCCCTTCCTCTATATGAGCTTTGAAGCATAAGCATGTAAACCCACGAGCATTCAAGTACTGTATTCGACTCTGAAATGAAACCCAAATCTATTGTTTTACATGCAAAACAATGAGGATGATGAAATGAAAAACTCAAGAAGAAGAAGATGATGATAAAACAAATATGATCTTTAGTGTTTTCTTCCACAAAACTTACCTAAATCCTACCCACCACTATGAAATGATGAGATAATGCAGCCATGTAAATGTAGAAATTAACAAAATACAAGGAGCATGCACCTCTCACAAAGAACAAACCTTGTCCCTGACATGGTTCCAATGTGTTGAGATGTATGTGAAGACCTCCACACTCATGGTTTGTCACTCAAGGAAGATGCATGCACATGCACACACACACACACAAATGCAAGCCATTTTCATGAGAAAGAAGAAGCTAACTCCAAGAATCTCACTTTCGGTTCACAAGACTTGGGAAGAATACAAGTTAACAAGCTAACTTCTCATGAGCTAACCCTAAAAAAAGTGAGAGTCCATTGACTTTTATAGAAAATTTCAAAGTTGGGCTCTATTCACATTCGAATGTCTGCATTAACTTTAAAAATGGCGATAAACCTTCATGTGACCTCCAATTTGAGATCCAAAAAATTTGGCAAAATTCTACTAGCTTGAGGAATCCTCAAATTGTACAAAAGTGGATTAAATATATAACAATAGGAGTTGGGAAAGTTTCTAATAGGGTATTTTTATGAGTAAATGGCCAAGTTTAAGGGGAAATTGGAAAAATTATGGGTCCCACTCAGCAAATTCTTGACGTTGGAAGCTCCATGTATCTCCCTAACTTTCATTTGACACTATCTCAACCTTATTCTCGTCCTTTTCCTCAAGTCATCACCACTCTTTGACTCAAAAACAATTGTTATCATTGGACATCAGAGTTGCAGGTTAGCAATAAATCTCTAAATTGCTCAAATTCTTTTATTTGTGATATCATCATCATAACCTCATCAAAACTTGCATAAAACACTTAGTCTCCAATTTAAGGATCTCCAGTCTCCATCCTCAAAAAAATTATAATGATTCTTTGAAAGAAAACATGACCGCCCTCAAACTTGGGTTCTTTTTTGCTTACATATTTGTAACACTATATATATATATATATATATATATATATATATATATATATATATATATATATATATATATATATATATATATATATATATATATTATTTTGTAAGGCATGAATCTAGTAGTTGAATTATGAGTTATACAATCAAAACATGAGCATGCATACCCAATCACTTAATCATCCTTCCCAAGATTCTGCAAGATCTTTGATGATTGGTGAATGACCTCTTTCGCCTTTATCTTTTCCTTCTAGATTTTATGCCATTGTGAGAGAAAGTTTAACTTAACAAGAGATAAGTTCTCGTGTTTCATTAGAATCAAGCCCCCCTCTATCTGAAGTGATTCATGAAATACAAATGTATTGACAAATAACATAGCCTGAAAGAAATCTACAAACCACATGTAGCTTTTGCTCATAAATCTCTTCCTTCAACTTGAAGTGATATATCCTCATAAGGAAGAACAAAACAATGCATATTTCATCATCCTCCCAACATGGTTTTTAGATTTCGAGTTCATTGAAAGCACACAAACAACACAAGGAAGAAGAAGAAGCTTGGAGAGCAATGCAACACTAAATGTATTACCAAGTGAATGTACAAAGATAAGTGATCCATTAGGTTACAGGCATATATACAAGCTGAGGGAAAAAAACCTCTTAAAGAGGGAAAAAATTATATTGGCAATCCTAAGTGTTTCAACACACTCACTACCAAAATATATTGAAAAATCCTCCTTAGGAGTGATGCGCTGAAAAAGGAATTGGCGCTCATGTATGAAGAAGTGCCAAACATTGTGGAAATAAATCAATCAACAAAAGTAAGCAAGCCCAAAGCTTTGCAAAAAGCTTCAAACTTCTCCCTAGGTAGAGCCTTTGTGAAAAGGTTTACAACATTATCTTGTGTGGGCACATATTCCAAACCAATCTCTCCTACAAAGAGTCTTTCCATGACATAATGATAGTGCACCTCAATTTGCTTTGTGTGATAATGGAACATAGGGTTCCACACAACTGCCAATGCACTCTGATTGCAGTAAAGATGTTTAGGGAAGAAGACTCACTAATACCCAAATCAGCCAAAAGGCATCTGAGCTACACACATTGAATAGTTATTTTGAAAATTGCCCTATACACAGCCTCACAACTACAAGTGTTCATACTAGGTTGCCTCTTGCTCAACCAAGATATGTGTGAGCTACCAAGCATGAAGCAAAAACCATTATTCGGCACATGATTGTTATAGCAACCATCCCAATCTGAACCTGAAAAAGCATGTAAATATGGGATTAAGGATTATCCCTTATGATAAAACAAAACAAGTGGTTGGGCACCACTTAGGTAGCAAAAGATATGCTTAACCATCTGCCAATGCTTGATGCCTAAGCAATGCATACACCTACTCATTTGTGAGATAGAAAATTGAATATTAAGATGAGTTATGAATAAGTAAATCAAGCATCCACCAAATTGTAGGAAGAGGACAATATCAAATGCATCTCCAACATCATGAAGACTCAATCTTAAACCTATCTCCATGGGAATGGCAATAAGTTTGCAATTTTCAAGGCCAAAGCATTGCAATGATGTTTCAATTTATTTTGTTTGATACAAAGTTATTCCCCCATCATCCATCAGAAATTGAATGCCCAAATAATGGTGGGAATTCCCCAAATCTAATATCTCACAAGAGGCATGCAAATCAGCCTTAAATTCAGCAATATCATCAAGATATACAACAATGATTAGAATTACATGATTTGCACGCTTAACATATAGGGTGCTCTTAGTTTCATAGTTGTCAAATCCATGTGCTAGCAAGTAAACATGTGCCTTTTCATGCAAAGCACATGGTGCTTGCTTCGATTCATAGAATGCCTTTTTCATCTTGCAACTTTGCTCTCATGCCCTTTTTGCACAAAACCACACACTTCTTTATGTAAATCACCATTCAAAAATGCATTTTTAATGTCCAAATGATGTATATTCCAACCATGACAAGATTAACATGCAGAGATGTTGTGAACAATGGTCATTTGGCATGTGGGAGCAAAATTCTCACCAAAATCTATGCCTTTCTCTTGAGCATAACCTTTGGTAACAAAGCTAACCTTATTCCTATCCATCAAGCTTATGTTTCAGCTTGTATACCATTTCGTACCAATGGCCTTTTTTCCTTGGGGGAAAATCACATAAATACAAAGTACCATTATTCATAATAGCATCATATTTTGATTACACAACAATCATCCAATTTTTTGAATTCAGTGGTTCATCAAAAGAAATTGGCTCATTCTCGTCACAAAGACAAGAGATAGCCATTGCATAACAATATAATGCAAAGGTAGCACTATGAGAGCGTGAATAAGTACAATATGAAAAAGGTGCATCTAATTTCCTATCTCTCAAAGTTTGCACTAGAAATTTAGGCATAGATTTTGCCTCCTCTATACCCAACCTCTCATAAAAAAGCACATCATGTAAATCTGCATTAAAAAATGGAATGATTTACATCATCATTTGAAATCTATAGAGGCTAAGAAATTGCCTCGTCAAGACCAATACTTGATTGTGTGCCTCTAAAACAAGGGAGCAAAGTGTCACACACATCCTTTGAGCTGATTGATGTCCCCTTGGTACATGAAACTAAGGGTTGAATTTCATCTTCCATAAAAACAACATCATAAATACCAAAACATGTTTATCCATGGACGATACAAATGATAGCCTTTGCTTTTAGAACTATACCCAATGAAAAAGCATTTCATTGCCGTAATCCAATTTTTGCACTATTGTTTAGGCACTAATACATATGCTAGGCAACCAAATACCTACTGATAAGCAACAGATGGCTTGTGACCATGCCAAGCCTCATATGGAGTGATAGGCTATAATGCTTTGGTGGGACATTTGTAAAGTACACATAGAAGCTATGTGATAATGTGTGACTTTAGACCATACACCTCACCATTTCCATGATAGACATATTCTTCCTCTCAACAACTTTATTTGTTGAGGTGCATATGGCATTGACATTGGTATTTTATCCCACACTCAAACAGAAACGTATTAAATTTAGAAGACATACACTCCCCCCTTATTAAAAGAGAGGATGCATATTTTACATGTTCAAAGAGTTAGCCATAACTAGGAACTATTTAAAGCACCTAAACACTTTAGACTTTGCTCTCAATGCATAAACCCATGCATTCTTGGAAAATTCATCAATGAATTTATGAAGTATAGGTAATTCTAAAATGAATGTCTCTACAAACGACCACAAACATCGCTATGAAGAAGTTACACTTTATGTGCAACTCTAACTGAACCATCTTTTGGGAAGAAAGAATGCTACATTTTACTCAAATACAATCATAACATACATATTTAGAGGATGCCTCAAGTTTGGATAAAGAGGATACCATTTCATATTTTTGCAAGCAAAGAAAACTAGCAAAATTCAAATGAACAAAGTGCGCATGTTAAAGCTTTGGATATAAAAAAAACTTGAGAATCATGAATTGTGTTGGAGTTAGACGTCTGCGGAAGCACGCGAACAACACAAGGAAGAAGAAGAAGCTTGGAGCATAACACACAATACTGAATGTATTACTAGAGAATGTACAAAGATAAGTAGCCCATTAGGGCAATAGGCGTATATACAAGCCGGGGGAAAAAAACCTCCTAAAGAGGGAAAAACGTGCCCCGATGATCCTAGTGTGTTCACACACATCACTACCTAAATATATCAACAAATCCCCCATAGGAGTGATGTCGTGAACAAGGAGCTGGCACTCATGTATAAGGAAGTGCCAAGCTATGTGGAAATCACTCCACAAAAGGAAGTAAGCCCAAAGCTTTGCGAAAAGCTTCAAACTTCTCCCTAGGCAGAGCCTTCGTGAAAAGGTCTGCAATGTTCTCCTGCATGGGCACATATGCCACGCTGATCTCCCTAGTAGAGAACCTCTCCCTGACATAGTGATAATGCACCTCAATGTGCTTAGTGCAAGCATGGAACACAGGGTTCCTCGCAACTGCCAATGCGCTCTGACTGTCAGTGAAGATGGTGGTGGCAGAAGTCTGACCAACACCCAAATCAGCCATAAGGCATCTAAGCCACACACGCTATGAAAGCTGCCCTATACTCAGCCTCACAACTGGAAGTGGCCATAGTAGGCTACTTCTTGCTCAACCAAGATATACATGAGCTACCAAGCATGAAGCAAAAACCACTGGTGGACACACGAGTGTCATAGCAACCAGCCCAATCTGAGTCAGAAAAAGCATGCAAATCTGGCGGTAGTGATCCCCCCTTGGGATAAAACAACCCAAGTAGCCGAGTACCACTCAAGTAGCGAAAGATGAGCTTAACCGCCTTCCAATGCATGACTCATGGGCAATGCATAAACTTGCTAACCTGTGAGACAGCAAACTGAATATCTGGCCGAGTAATGCATAAGTAAATCAAGCATCCAACAGCCTGCTGATAGAGAACAGCATCAAATGCATCTCCAGCATCATGAAGACTCAATTGTAAACATGTCTCCATAGGAGTGGCAATAGGCTTACAGTCTTCAAGGCCAAAACGCTGCAATAATGTGTCAATATATTTTGTTTTGACACAAAGCCATTCCACCATCAACTTGCATAAACTGAATGCCCAAATAGTGATGCAAATGCCCCAAATCAGACATCTCAAATGAGGCATGCAAATCAACCTTGAAATCAGCAATATGCTTCTCAATAGGACCAGTGAGCAGCATGTCGTCAACATAGACAACAATGATTAGAAGCACATCATTAGCACGCTTAACATATAAGGTGCTTTTAGTTGGACTGTTCTCAAAACCATGTGCAACCAGATAGGCATGTATCTTCTCATACCAAGCACGTGGTGCTTGCTTTAAACCATATAATGCCTTCTTTAACCTCGTTTTCATGCCCTTTCTGCACAAAGCCACGGGGCTGAAAAACATACACTTCTTCATGCAAGTCACCATTCAGAAATGATGTTTTAATGTCCAACTGATGTACATTCCAACCATGATGGGCTGCAAGTGCACATATGCTCGGAACAGTAGTCATACGACATGTAGCTGCAAAGGTCTCATCAAAATCAATGCCTCTTTCCTGCGCATAACCCTTTGCAACAAGCCTAGCCTTATACCTATCAAATGTACCATCTGGTTTACGCTTCAGCTTGTATACCCACTTAGTGCCAATGGCCTTCTTGCCAGGAGGCAAGTCACATAAAGACCATATACCATTCTTCATTATAGCATCATATTCTGATTGCATAGCAGCCATCCAATTTTCTGAATTTTGTGCTTCATCAAAAGAAACAGGCTCATTCTCATCACAGAGACTAGAGGCAGCCATAGCATAGCAATCTGATGCAAAGGAGGCACTATGAGAGCCTGAACGAGTACGATATGACAAAGATGCATCTAATTTGCTGCCACGCAAAGTCTGCACCAGCCATTTTGGCATAGTTTCTGCCTGCTCAATATCAGCTCTCTCATCAACAAGCGCATCATGTAAATCTGCATCAGAAATGGAATGATCTACATCATCATATGAAACCTGCAAAGGCTGAGAAGTTGCCTCATTAGGACCAGCACTAGACTGTCCACCTATAAAAAGAGGCATCAAAGTATCATACATGTATTTGGAGCTAACAGATGTCTCCTTAGTACACGAAAGCAATGGCTGAATAGCATCTTCCACAAAGACAACATCATGGCTAACCAGAATGCGTTTAGTCTGTGGATGATACAGACGATAGCCTTTACTTTTAGAATTGTACCCAACAAAAATACATTATACTACCTTATTATCCAATTTTCTGCGATGTTGTTCAGGCACTAGTGCATATGCCAAACAACCAAAAACATGCAAATGAGCAACAGATGGCTTGCGGTCATGCCAAGCCTCATATGGAGTGATAGACTGCAGTGCTTTAGTGGGACACATGTTCAGTACATATGCTGCACACATGACAGCCTCAAGCCAGAAACTGCCATCTCCATGAGTGACCTGTTCTTTCATTCAGCAACTCCATTCTGTTGAGGTGTATACGACACTGTACACTGGTGTTTTATCCCACGTTCAGCCAGAAATACATTAAAATCAGAAGACATATATTCCCCCCCTCGATCAGAACGGAGGGTGCCCATTTTTCATGCTGACAGATTTCTCAGCCAAAACCAAAAACTATTTAAAGCACATGAACACTTCAGACTTTGCTTTGAGTGGATATACCCATGCATGCCTGGAAAAATCATCAATGAAAGTCACGACGTAAAGCTAATTTCCAAAAGAGGGTCTCTGCATAGGACCACAGACATCACTATGTACAAGCTGCAATTTCTGTGTAGCCTGAGCTGAACCATCTTTTGGAAAGGAGGAATGCTGCATTTTGCCCAAAATACAGCCTTCACAAACATGTTTTCCAAGTGCCTCAAGTTTGGGCAAAGAGGACACCATTTCAGATTTCTGCAGGCATAGCAAACTAGCAAAATTCAGATGACCAAAGCATGCATGCCAAAGCTTTGCATCTGACATAGCCTGAGAATCATTTACAGCACATGCCAAATCATTTTCAGATCTTTCATAGTCTATGAGCTTATACAGCCCACGACATAAAATGCCAGAAGCAATAATAACATCGCCATTTGATAGATCATGAACTGTACATCTGTCATCAACAAATTTCACAACCAAGCCAATCTTGGCTAATGCAGAAACTGATAAGAGATTCTTCTTGATCCCTGTCACAAATAAAGCATCTCACAAAGTGAAAGAACTACCATCAACAGTAGTCAAAATGATCTTACCAACTCCCATAACAGGATAAGAGGAGTTGTTGGCGCATGTAACAGTATTCCCTGTAGGGGCAAGATCGAGTGAAGAGAAGAAACTACGCTGCGAGGTAATATGTTTGGTCACCCCACTGTCAAAGTACCAAACATCTGAGTCTACTCCAGACATGCACTGCTCATGAGAAGATGGGTCAAAACTGCAAACAGTAGTGAACGCCCATTCTTCTTCCTGCACAAGATTAGCAGACTCCGTTTTTGGTGTAGAGGCTTCTGCAACAACCATTGCAGCCTCTTTCTTCTTTGCCTCTTTTGCAACCAGTTTTGGATAGTTCTTTATGATATGATCATTCCCTTTACAATACTTACAAAATAATTTCTGCTTTTCTGATTTTTTTCTCATCTTTGTCTTGGTTCTTCGAATGTGAAGCATTTGCAGATTTCAGCTTACTAGTAGAAGAACTCCATTTTCCTTTGCCCTTCTGACTAGCCAGGAAAGCTTGATCTACAACATGCATAATGGACCTGTTTGCGTGGACTGATCTTCCTGCAATAGAACAGAGACTAACTCCTCAAATGACAAGGCATTTGGATTGCCTTTCATCATCAACCGAAGAGTAGAAGCAAAACTCTGATATGAATCAGGAAGACCATTTCGAACGGTCTGCACAAGTGAGCTATCTGGTATAACCTCATCAGCAAAAATCAAATGTTCCTTCAAGTCTTTGATCGTTGTTAGGAAACTATCCATAGAATCACCTTCATTCATGTACTAACTCTCCAACTATTTTCGGAGGTAAGCAACATGAGCCTCATTCCTAGCTTGGTACAATGTGGTAAGTGTATCCCAAGCATCTTTAGTTGTTCTGCAGGAGCGAATATGGGGAAATAATGGAATGTTTGACAGACAAAGCTATCGATGCATGTGCTTGGGCATCTCTACCATCCCAACGAATCTGCTCTGCAGTAGGTGCAGCAGAAACAGCAACACCAATAGGAATCTGCACAATATCATCTTCGACACCATCTCCATCAGCTCCAGCACCTTTATTTGCAGTACCTATTGTTACAGGTGTAACAGGACATCTTTCAACACCCTTCACAATGTTCCACAATCCTTTTGCAACCAATACATGTCGCATCATATAAGCCCATAATGGGTAGTTGGTACCATCCAACTTATCCTCAACAACCAACATACGGAATACATCACTGCTTTCAGCCATGGCCGGTGACTAAAATACCTTGATGCAGAAAATTGACTGTATCTCAAAAAGTTGAACAGGACTGCCCAGACGAATTCTGCTAGACCTATAGCAGACTTCGAGATGCTTATATTGGCGAACAAAAACTGGTATATACCTTGGGCACAAAAAGATGAAATAGCCTGCACAAGCACTACAATAGTGCATTCGGAGGCCGAAACGAGCTCAGATCGCGATTTCGGCACCATAAAGCGAATCTGTTTTGATCTCGGAAACACGCTGAGTATGCTCACCAAAATTCGTGCGATTCTGAGACTGCAATCAGAGGAGTGTCGACGACGCCCTAGATGAAGCGACGACCTACTCTGATACCAATTGTTGGAGTTAGACGTCTGTGGAAGCACGCGAACAACACAAGGAAGAAGAAGAAGCTTGGAGCACAACACATAGTACTGAATGTATTACTAGAGAATGTACAAAGATAAGTAGCCCATTAGGGCAATAGGTGTATATACAAGCCGGGGGAAAAAAACCTCCTAAAGAGGGAAAAAAGTTCCCCGGCGGTCCTAGTGTGTTGACACACATCACTACCTAAATATATCAACAAATTGCACATGCTGAATCATTCCCAAATTTTCCATAATATATGAGCTTATACAACCCATGACATAAAATTTCAGAAGTGATGATAACATCACCATTTGAGAGATCATGAACTTTAAATCTATTATCAAAAAATTTGACAACGAAGATAATCTTTCCCAATGCTAAAATTGATAACAAAGTTTTCCGTATCCCTGGCACATATAAGGCATCTGAAAAATATCCATCATTAGTAGTGAGAATTATCTTTCCAAATCCCATGACATGTTAAGAGGAGTTGTTAGCACATGTGAAATTAAACCATGTAGGAGCAGGCTAAAAGTTTTTGTGTTTACAAACTTGTAAACATCAAAGTACACAACGAAACATGATGAGACCTCCCAAGATCTTCAAAACACCAACCAAATATTTCCAAGCTTCAAAAACAAACTTTCCTCCAAACTTTCAAGAAAACAGAAATAGGTCACTGTAGAAAAATAACCACCAAAACCTCTTTGAGCATAATTTGACAAAACTAATCATATATCCTGAAAGTAGACTCTGAGTAGCATGCTTTCAAAACAAAAAACGTCAAAAAAGGTGGAGTATAACTCCCAAATGAACAGCTTGAAGTCAAGGCATGAAAAGGCCTGCAATAGCAAGGTATGACTAACTGTCTGAATTGAGAACTGATGTACAGCAGTACAAAAACTTAAAGATATATGAAAAATTTTGGTATGGATAGAAATTATGAGAGCTAACAAAACTCCTCCAAGTGAAATCACTCAAAACGACCTCATAATGACTAAGATATGAAAGTTTGAAGAGAGGTATGTCTCTGATGAGGCACCGGATAGACACAAAAAATAAGATCTCCAAAAACGCCTACTTGCGTGGATTTTTCTCATTGAAAATTGTATAACACTGATCTATTTATATAGTACAAGTTATAAGCTTCGTAACGCAACAAGAATCACTCAATTTGGACACCTACACTAAGAGAACCACTCTTTTTATTGAGAGACTATCAACAGAAGCGCCTTCCTTGTCTAAAAATAGACACATCTCCTTTCCTTCTTACTTTTATCTACTTTTATCTACTTTTGCTCTAAATTTGAAGATGTGAATGCGTTCACATGTTATTTTTCAACTAATAAGATCCACAAGCTTCTATATACCATTTTTAATAATTAATAAAATCCACAAGACCCCAAGATTACTTTAGAGCTTGTTTTTATGTAACATTTCCCCCCTCAAGCTCTAAATCCAAAGCCTTGAATCCAAGTAGTACTTTGATTCGCTTAAGCTTCTGGGCATCTACTACTTTTGTAAGTATGTTTTCTAATTGATCTTTAGTTCCAACATGTTGAATATCAATATCTTCATTCACCACCTTCTCTCGGATATAGTGATAGTGCACTTCAATGTGTTTTGTTCTTGCATGGTACACGGGATTAGACGCGAGCTGTAATGAACTTACATTATCCCCAAAGAGTAGTGGACGTGTTGTAGATAGATTCATATCTTCATAAAGCTTCAAATACCACATAATCTCACATGTTGCATTTGTAAGACTTCTATATTCAGCTTCTGTGCTTGAAAGTGCTACTATAGGTTGTTTTTTGGAACTCCATGAAACCAAATTATTACCTGCAAATATCAGATATCTGCCTGTACTCCTTCTATCATCCTTATTTCCAGCCCAATCTGCATCACTATATGCTTTCAAATCCAAACCTTTATGATATTTATAACATAGACCTTCATTTAATGTACCCTTCAAATATCTCAAGACCCTTTTAGCTGCTTGCATATGAACATATGTGGGTTTGTTCATGAATTGAGACAATATGCTTACACTAAATGTAATATCTGGCCTTGTTAAAGTTGCATATATAAGAGAACCAATCAAAGACCTATAGATAAGCGGATCTTCTAAGGGTTCACCATCTTCAACACTGTACTTCACATTGGGTTCCATCGGATTATTGATACTCTTGCAATGCTCCATGCCATATTTCTTTAACAAATCTGAAATATACTTCCTTTGTAGAAGATATATGCTATCTTCCTTCTTCATAACTTAGATTCCAAGAATATACGTCAGTTCTCCTAAATCTGAAATTTTAAATTCAGATACAAGCTCTCCTTTGATCTTGGCTATCTCACCTTCATTTTTTCCTGTTATTATCAAGTCATCCACATAAACTGAGATATAAACAATCAATGATCCTGTTGGAGTTAGACGTCTGCGGAAGCACGCGAACAACACAAGGAAGAAGAAGAAGCTTGGAGCACAACACACAAGACAGAATGTATTACTAGAGAATGTACAAAGATAAGTAGCCCATTAGGGCAATAGGCGTATATACAAGCCGGGGGAAAAAAACCTCCTAAAGAGGGAAAAAAGCGCCCCGGCGGTCCTAGAGTGTTCACACACATTACTACCTAAATATATCAACAAATCCCCCCTGGGAGTGATGCGGTGAACAAGGAGATGGCACTCATGTATAAGGAAGTGCCAAGCTATGTGAAATCACTCCACAAAAGGAAGTAAGCCCAAAGCTTTGCGGAAAGCTTCAAACTTCTCCCTAGGCAGAGCCTTCATGAAAAGGTCTGCAATGTTCTCCTGCGTGGGCACATATGCCAAGCTGATCTCCCCAGCAGAGAACCTCTCCCTGACATAGTGATAATGCACCTCAATGTGCTTAGTGCGAGCATGGAACACAGGGTTCCTCGCAACTGCCAATGCGCTCTGACTCTTAGTGAAGATGGTGGTGGCAGAAGACTAGCCAACACCCAAATCAGCCATAAGGCGTCTGAGCCACACACACTCAACAGTTGCTGTGAAAGCTGCCCTATACTCAGCCTCACAACTGGAAGTGGCCACAGTAGGCTGCTTCTTGCTCAACCAAGATATACATGAGCTACCAAGCATGAAGCAAAAGCCACTGGTGGACACACGAGTGTCATAGCAACCAGCCCAATCTGAGTCAGAAAAAGCATGCAAATCTGGCGGTAGTGATCCCCCCTTGGGATAAAACAACCCAAGTAGCCGAGTACCACTCAAGTAGCGAAAGATGCGCTTAACCGCCTTCCAATGCATGACTCCTGGGCAATGCATAAACCTGCTCATCTGTGAGATAGCAAACTGAATATCTGGCCGAGTAATGCATAAGTAAATCAAGCATCCAACAGTCTGCTGATAGAGAACAGCATCAAATGCATCTCCAGCAACATGAAGACTCAATTGTAAACCTGTCTCCATAGGAGTGGCAATAGGCTTACAGTCTTCAAGGCCAAAACGCTGCAATAATGTGTCAATATATTTCGTTTGACACAAAGCCATTCCACCATCAACTTGCATAAATTGAATGCCCAAATAGTGATGCAAATGCCCCAAATCAGACATCTCAAATGAGGCATGCAAATCAGCCTTAAAATCAGCAATATGCTTCTCAATAGGACCAGTGAGCAGCATGTCGTCTACATAGACAACAATGATCAGAAGCACATCATGAGCATGCTTAACATATAAGGTGCTTTCAGTTGGACTGTTCTCAAAACCATGTGCAATCAGATAGGCATGTATCTTCTCATACCAAGCACGTGGTGCTTGCTTTAAACCATATAATGCCTTCTTTAACCTACACACCTGGTTTCCATGCCCTTTCTGCACAAAGCCACGGGGCTGAAAAACATACACTTCTTCATGCAAGTCACCATTCAGAAATGTTGTTTTAATGTCCAACTGATGTACATTCCAACCATGATGGGCTGCAAGTGCACAAATGCTCCGAACAGTAGTCATAGGGCATGTAGGTGCAAAGGTCTCATCAAAATCAATGCCTCTTTCCTGTGCATAACCCTTTGCAACAAGCCTAGCCTTATACTTGTCAACTGTACCATCAGGTTTACGCTTCAGCTTGTATACCCACTTAGTGCCAATGGCCTTCTTGCCAGGAGGCAAGTCACATAAAGACCATGTACCATTCTTCATTATAGCATCATATTCAGATTGCATAGCAGCGATCCAATTTTCTGAATTTGTGCTTCATCAAAAGAAACAGACTCATTCTCATCACAGAGACTAGATGCAGCCATAGCATAGCAATCTGATGCAAAGGAGGCACTATGAGAGCCTGAATGAGTACGATATGACAAAGGTGCATCTAATTTGCTATCAAGCAAAGTCTGCACCAACCATTTCGGCATAGTTTTTGCCTGCTCAATATCAGCTCTCTCATCAGCAACTGCATCATGTAAATCTGCATCAGAAATGGAATGATCTGCATCATCATATGAAACCTGCAAAGGCTGAGAAGTTGCCTCATTAGGACCAGCACTAGACTGTCCACCTGTAAAAAGAGGCATCAAAGTATCATACATGTCTTTGGAGCTAACAGATGTCTCCTTAGTACATGAAAGCAATGGCTGAATAGCATCTTCCACAAAGACAACATCACGGCTAACTTGAATGCGTTTAGTCTGTGGATGATATAGACGATAGCCTTTACTTTCAGAACTGTACCCAACAAAAATACATTTTACTGTGTTGGCATACAAAGCAACAGAGGAGTCATGCACAATACGGCAACAAGGCCAAATCATTTTTTTCCCATGGATTATTTACAACTCAAGTGATTTTAATCACTACACAAACATTGTAAATCCCGTTTTTGGTAGAATAGACTCCATTTTGTGCAAGCCGAGGAGTCCTCGAGCTTGAGGAGTATTAGAACTAGCGACATATCAATTTTCATAATTTTTAGACTCAGTTTGAGCCCTCAAATAGACTCTAGAACCTAATTTTTAACTAGGCCGGACACTAGGTCTGGACAATACCAAAGCTAGTTAGAAAACTATAAAAAGAGCTAGAGAGCTCATTTTTGGGGTTAGATTGTTTGTGAATTGAGCTTATGTAAGAGACCTTTTGATTAATGCAAAGAACTCCATTGTTCCTCCCCTTGTTCTTGCCTTGTGTGCGCGTGTGTGTGTATGTGTGTGCATGCTTGTGTGCTTCTCACTCACGCACTTGTGCCTTCACTTGCTCATAGTCTTCATACTAGTCCTCACGTCTCCACGGATTGACAATTATGAGGTGAATCTTCTCACATTGGTACTCACCATTGTGCTAGAGTGACACCAAATTTGGCGCCGTTGCCGGGGAGAGAGCTTCGAGGACGAGCGTGTGATGGTAAGACGTCGAGCTGAGACATTGGAGTTATAGGTAATATCCTTCTTTCTCTTAATTTTTCTTCATTTTTTCCTTACTTTCGTATCACCATCATCCCCATCATCATCTCCATCATCTCCCACCTCCATCTCCATCTCCACAAAAAATTTCAGTTTTTTGGTCATATTACACCCCCCACATCATTTCCCTCATTTCATTGTGAGAGAGAGCGAGAGAGAGCTTGCATGCTATCTTTTTTTGGTGTGTTTTTGAGCTTTTGTTGCAGGAACTTGCTGTACCACCTCCTCCAGCAGTGTGCGCAGGTACGACAGACTCTGCACAGGTCCCGAGACGACGACCTCTGTCTGTCGCGACAGACAGAAAAACTTAAAATTTTGTGAATGCATGTTTGGCACGGTAACCTACACCATTAGGGCACTCTAAATCACTAGAAGTTTCTCAAAAATTTGCGTTTTTTCAGTCTATCGCGACAGACACCGTCTATCGCGACAGACACCGTCTATCGCGACAGACCAAAAATCGACGACAGACAGAGACCCACGATAGACACCGTCTATCGCGACAAACACCGTCTATCGTGACAGACCAAATCACGACAGACGACAGACAGCGTCTATCGCGACAGACACCGTCTATCGCGACAGACCAAACCACGGCAGACGACAGACAGCGTCTATCGCGACAGACACCGTCTATCGCGACAGACCAAACCACGACAGACGACAGACAGCGTCTATCGCGACAAACACCGTCTATCGCGACAGACCAGTCTATCGCGATAGACACCGTCTATCGCGACAGACACCGTCTATCGCGACAGACCAAATCACGACAGACGACAGACAGCGTCTATCACGACAGACACCGTCTATCGCGACAGACCAGTCTATCGCGACAGACACCGTCTATCGCGACAGACCAAACCACTACAGACGACAGACAGCGTCTATCGCGACAGACACCGTCTATCGCGACAGACCAAATCACGACAGACGACAGAGAGCGTCTATCGCGACAGACACCGTCTATCGCGACAGACCAAAATTCCACGATAGACACCGTCTATCGCGACAGACACCGTCTATCGCGACAGACAGCCCCCACGATAGTTTGTGTCTATCGCGACAGACACCGTCTATCGCGACAGACAGACATTTTCGGCAAAAATTAAGGGGTAAATTTTTTGGAAATTTAGGCTAAACTTTGGGCATAGTTGCACTCTCAAATACTCATACACTTGCAAAGGCCTTAGAAAAATGCATTAAAACCCTGAAAGGTTCTGCTTGTCTAAGTTAACCCCCTAAACCCTGAACGGTCATAACTTTTTCATACGAAATCCATTTTTTGAGCTCTAGGGCTTGTCGGAAAGCTCGTGGCATATGCTACACGCCCTCAACTGTTTTTTATAAGAATAACGTGTTGATTTTCAAATAGGATATTTGGAAGTTCACACACAGAGGGGTAGAAACACCAAGGGAGCTCTAGAGGAAATTTCTAGCAACACAAAAGGGGGAACAAGGGTCATTAAAAAAGTGTCTAAAATAAATTGTCTGTCAATTGAAAGGTCAACTTGGAGCTAATCTTGAAACTGATGCAGGTCTATTGAGAAGCAATTGAGAGCGTCCAAGCAAGAGTTTTGCGCAAGCTTGAGAATCAACTTCTCGAGCACTAAAGAGCAAGGTTCAACAAGAAAGGTCGGAATACTCTCAACTCCTCTTCGTCAATTCCTAGCTTAGGCTAAGAACGATTAGAGTAGGAGTAAGTCAGGGCGACGATAGGCAACTATCAAGTTGAAGCATACCTAAACTTTCAAGCTCAAGCTAAGGGCATAATCCTTGTACTGTCGAGAATTTTAAAGGGAAAGAACTTAACGTGGAACGATCAACTGTAAGTGCGAAACAACATTCAAATATTCCTGACGACGTGATATCAGACAAGACCTTAAACACGATAAAATAACTAAAAAGAACCAAGCGACTAATATAAAGTAACCAGCAACGAGGTTGTACTCTGGGCAAAGAACTGTGCTACTTAGATAGGCATATGAACCTTAGATCAGGACGACATCTAGTAAGGGAGAGACAAAGCCTCAGATCTTCAGAGGCCAGTGTTAACCACACTGCTAGGTCTTGGGCCCAGCAGTTGAGCCACCACTCGTACTACCCTAGCTCTGAGACCAGTGAGTCAGAGATGTCTCAAGGCATGGACAGACCTACAGGAAGTTCAGGAGTGCCTTACTTGCACAGGGTAGAAGGCCCTTACAAAACACAGTTGGAATACCTTAGGACCAACCGATTAGGTGCTAGCATCTATGAGGACGGCCTAGGAAGATCCGTGGTCCAGATTAAAAACCCTGACCAATCCATAGGACTAGAGCACCCAGCTGTCAAGTTTGAAAACGGTGCCTACCTGGACAAAGAAGGAACCATATACGTAGTCACCAGTCACCCAGATAGGACATATGAATTTGGAAATGTAATCTCAGAAGCGGACTTAGGTGACTTGGAACAAGGAAACATGGGAGTAGAACCTAGAACACCCCAAGGCAAATCTGTTGTCACTAGGATTATCACACCTGAGTGGGTTCCCCAAGACAACAACAGCATAGAGTTGCTCCTCAATCGAGAAACTGACGAAGCCTTCTGGAGGTATAAATCTAGTCAGCCAACTGATATAGAAACTATCATGATCTATGAGTTTAAGGATCCGGATAGCCCAGGTAGAGTGACCTACTTAGATCACACTTCGGAAAGGATCTTTGTGGTGACAGAAAATGATAGGCATGCTTACACTTGGAAGGGTGAATTCATTTTCCCTCAACCAAGATCGAATGTATCCTATGGTCACCCTGGAGCTGGAACATCCCAAGCTCATGGAATGCAAAGAGACAGAAGTAGAGATAGACCAGAAGTAAGCTTTGCCAATCCAGTGGGCAGAGAAAGAACGAGGATGGAGACGAATAGGGTAGAACCTGAGGTGCTTAGAGCTCACAGGAACCAAAGAAATGTGGATGGATTCCCTCTGCCAAGACCTAGAGAGCACGCAAGAACTCTGAGACCGACTCAGCTAGTTAAGTCCATGAAGAATTACTTTGATGGCACAGGAGATCCCTATGATCATGTGGCGGAGTTCAAGCAAGTCTTGAGAGCTGAACAAGTGGAGGATCTATTCACGCAGTACAATGCCTTCGGTCTAACCCTTAGGAACACAGCACTGACATGGTTTCAGCCATTGGATGAGCGCCAGTTCAGGAGCATAGACCAACTCCTAGAAGCATTTATTATTGAATTCTCCAAGAGTGGCATAAGACACAATACCTCCTCACTGATTCACAGCTTCAAGCAAACCACTCAAGAGACTGTGAGACTTGCAGGAAGAAGATTTAGGCAATACCTTGAAAGATGTCCTGTTTCGGAGCTACCCACATCTGCCAAACAAGTAGCCTTATTCCTTGATGGATTGCTGAGTACGAAATTGAGATCCTATGTGTATCTGAAAGACCCTAGGACTATAGAAGAGTGTGTACGCATGTGCATTGACATTGAAGATAACCTAGGGGAAGAACTAGAGCTTTCCAAAATCTACAAAGATTCAGATAGTGCATCTAGTCACTCTTCCACGCAATCCACATCAATTGAGGAACTCGCAGAGAAAGTAGCTCAGAAATTAGGGGTAACTAGTAAACAAATCCCAAGGTTTGCCCCTGTGAAAAGGTGCTACACTTGTGGTGGTGACCACATGGCGAATGTCTGTCCCATTATGGCTCAGCCCCAAGTAAATCCTAGTAGCCAGTACTGCACCATAGAACGGAGATACACCAATCACACCGCACAAGATTGCCCATACAACAAGCAGGCAGTTAGGCAACCCCACCCTCAGCCATACCCTCAGCAGGGAAGATACCAGAACCCGTACCCTCCACAACCATGTGGCAGGCCACAACAAAATTTCCAACCACAATATCAAAACCAACAAAGGCCTCAGCCTGTGCTAGCACAACAACCCCCAGCCCCAGCTAATGTGATTCCGGTAAAGTATACTGCTGCAGAAGAGAACCTGAATAGAGCTATAGTCCCTGTAACATCCTTGCTTTCTGAAAGTGACCCGAGTGACCATAGCTTTGATTCTACACATGTTGATAGCCCCCAGGCCTACTACATGCAGTCTCCTGAGCATGGTGAGTCCTATTATAGCGAAGAGACAAACGAACCTAGTTGGGAGTCAGATTACACGAACGTCATGTATGCAAACCCCAACCCTAGGCCTCAACCTAGGCAGGTAAGACCTCCATTCCCAAGAGGACCGTGCTACAGATGCCAAGGAGATCACCTCATTCGTGATTGCCCCTTACCTCCACCTACACAAAACCAGTCAGTGACGATCCAAGGCTTTTGCCAAGATTGTGGGAAAGAGCATCTCTTACGAGATTGCCCAAAGAACCCCAATAATATGCCAAAAATCACGCCTATCAATGTTATTGAGTTAGTGGTAGATTCCAGCGGAGGTGTTACTTCCACTGCACCCGTACAGGTAGTCACGAGAGCTCAAGCAGTGCAGCAAAACCAGGGGGTAGGCAAGGAAAAGAGCCCAGACGCTAGCGATACTGAGAGCCAAAATAAAAAGAGAACAAGAGCTTGGAGAGATAGCCGCGAACGCATGAAAAGGCAATGGGCAAAGAAGATGAGTGAACTTGAGGAAAGTCTACGAGAAACCAAGGCTAAAATCATAGAGATCACATCTCAACCGCACTCTCACACATTCCCACCGCTACCATCCCCATCACCCTCCATCCCTCCACCCTCTAAGACACCCCACGTAACCCACCCACCACCCCAAACAGGATCAGTATTAGCTGATCCCACTCCTGAAGACATAGACATGATGCTTAAGGCATATCAGGCCAGAATCCAAGAAGGGCCAAACGTCACGGATCATGACAAGTGCTATCCTAGAGCTGACCTAGAGATAGAAAGAACCAAGCTGTGCGCGAAAATGGTCGCATTGGCTCAGACTATGTTTGAAGCTAGTCGCCTTTTCAATTACTCGGGCTCAGCCGAGACGCAATTACACTTGGATGGATTCCTAGAGAAGTTAGAGGGAATAATTGCAAGATCTGCCAAGGAAGAAAAAAATCAAGAAAAAGATAAAGCAAGCAAAAACATGAACCATCCCCCATCGGAAGTTTATGTGGCCAATTCCACTAAACCAGACAACTTCCCCTCCTTAGAAAGAATAGAGAGGCTAATTGCACAATCAGAAAAGGAACCTGCCCCGCAAAGAAAGGAAAGGGCAAGAGAACGGATAAGCAAGCCTCTTCAGGAAGCCCATGTGCCTCCTCAAGAAGCTTATCTTCCCCCCCAAAAGGCACATGAGCCTCCCTCGAAAGCTTGCGTACCTCCACAGGTTGCCTACATTCCTTCTCAGGGAGCGTATGAGCCTATTCGGAAAAGTAATAGAATAAGTAACCCTCCCCAGGAAGCTTGTGCTCCAGCCATCTATGAGAACGAGGAGAGAGCCAACGATAGAATAAGCCCTCCTTCCCAGGTTGCTTATGCGCCTAATTCTACGGAGCCAGACACTTCTTCTTCTATGAATCGGTTTGCACCAGACTTCCTACGAGAGATTCAAGAAGACAAATGGGATAACGAAAGTGAAGTCGCCCCTCCCTTTGAACTTGTGGATGATGCACACGACCAATTCCCACAAGACATCCCATCTATTTACGGGGAACATGAGAGTACTCAATCTCACGAGAGATTGGACTTTGAATCTAATTCCATACAAGAGTTACCCCACTTCACAGGACCATGGGAGGCAAAGTCCACCTGTATGAGAGCACCTACAGTCATGGTAAGAAACGAAGATTCAGCCATACCTAGGAACACAGAGGTAGTGAAGAACACTAACGTGCAGTGTAATCTCAAGTTAGAAGAGCTACTCAAGGTTAGACCTGAATTATGGAAACATGTAGCCAAACAAGTACCAGAGATAGCAAAACCTCGTTCCCAGGTAGGATCCCATAGGACAGTGCCAGAAATTCCCTTGGATAAGATAGGAGATATGTGTGAAGGTGAAGAAGGGAACACCTATCTTCCCATCACCTACCAGGAGTACACCACCAAGGCAATTTTGGACTCAGGTGCAGGAGTTGCAATTGCCACTACTTCCCTATGGAAGCGTTGGGGCAAGCCGGCACTCAGGCCAACGAGAATGAAATTGCAGATGGCCGATGGTCACATAGAGAGACCCCTAGGATTGCTAGAAGGAATAACTCTCACCACTTGTGGTGTCGAGTTTGAGCATACATTTGCCATATGCGACTTCAGCAAAAATCATGCCTATGAGATGATTTTGGGAAGACCATTTATGCGACAGTTGCAAGTGGTACAGGATTGGGGAACCAACTCCTTGTATTTGCAACACTTGGGTGTTACGACCAAAGTCAATCTCAAGGATTATTCTCATAGAGATGTCCCTCCTATCCAATGGAATCCCATCCATAGAGCCAAAGATGATACAGAATCGGTGCATTCCATAGGGTCTGGATCCTCATGGATGCATGAAGACACTCACTTATGGATGTGCAAGGTAGCGGTAGAAGAAGAGAAGAGAGAGAAAGCCAGAGAGGTAGGTGCGAAAGAAACCCATAGATCAATCCAAGACCCAGCCTATGCACCTGTAGTTTTTCCAGACGAAGAATTTGAACCTCACGGTTGGGCAGAAATTTTAGCAACAATGGACGTAGCCATCAATGAAGAACAATGGACACCTCACTGTGATGAGGATGGCTATGACATTTCAGTCTTCTCCATAGAGCCAATCATGGGAGAGGCAGTTCTAGAAGAATGCGAACCTAGCCCTGATGCATTTGAGGATGCAAGTGACTCCGATCTAGAGTCAATCATTATGGACCCACCATTTGCATCAGATGAAGAATACTTCCATGAAGTAGAATTTCAACCCCAGAGGCATGGAGAGGTTACAAATGATGTAAGATTAGCAACACATGTGACCCCGAAGGAAGAAGGAAAGAAATGAAAGAAGAGAGAAGCCTCACCAGAAGAGGAAGAATCTTTGTTTGAGGTTCCAGAAAATTTTAAGAAGTATGAGATAGATGACAGGAGAGTCATGATAAGAATGCCTAAACGAGAGGCACAATCAGGAGAGGCCTATGATAACAAAGAAACCACCAAGAAAATAGTAGTGGCCCTAGAAGAAGGAGAGGAGAGATGCACGTACATAGGCCATGACCTAACAGGGGAAGAAGAGCATGCGTTGATAGCCTTGCTAAGAGAATACAGAGATGTATTCGCTTGGAGTTACAAGGATTTGAAAGGTGTTGACCCCGATATATGCTCACACACTATCCCCATGACCGCAGATGCTAAACCCTCTAAGCAAAAGCCCTATACTTATAACGATAATTACGCTGCTAAGATCAAAGAAGAGATAGATAGATTGGTTGAAGCTGGATTTATCTATGAAATTGAGCACACTGAATGGGTATCCCCCATCGTAGTGGTGCCCAAGAAGAATGGCAAGCTGTGTGTGTGCATTAACTTGAAAAAGGTTAATGCAGCCACAATTCGAGATAACTATCCGCTTCCCATCACAGAACATCTCTTAGAAAGAGTGGCAGGCAAGGAAGTGTACAGCTTCCTTGATGGATTTTCAGGCTACAATCAAGTAGCCATAGCCCCAGAGGATCAGCATAAGACAACCTTTGCCACAGAATGGGGCATTTTTGCTTTTAGAGTAATGCCATTTGGGCTTACCAATGCACCAGCTACCTTCCAGAGGCTGATGTGCCATGTGTTTAAGGAGTTCCTGAGGAAGAGTTTAGAAGTCTACGTTGATGATCTTTTTGCTCATTCCAACATTAGACAAACCCATATACCTGAACTCAGGCAAATCTTTGACAAATGTAGAGAATATCAAGTTTGCCTGAACCCAGAAAAGTGCGTTTTTATGGTCAGGCAAGGCAAGATTCTAGGACACATAGTGTCAAAGAATGGCATATCTACCGACGAAGAAAAAGTGAGAGCCATAGCAGAGCTACCTAGGCCAAAGAATGTCAAGGAAGTACAAGCTTTCATGGGGCATTGTGGTTATTACCGACGATTTATACACATGTATGCTGTCATTGCAAAGCCCATGTACGGGCTTCTGACTAACTTTGAGTGGACGGATGAATGTGAGAATTCCTTCCAGGAGCTTAAACGAAGATTATGTTCAGCACCAATCTTGACCACACCAGATTGGAATAAGCCATTCCATGTTCACGTGGATGCATCCAATTATGCTATTGGATGTGTACTTGCACAACCTACTGGTGAAGGTAATATGGATCTTCCAATTGCCTATGCCAGTAGACAGTTGAATGCGGCTGAACGAAATTACACCACTACGGAGAGAGAAGGTTTAGGCATGGTATATGCAGTTAAGAAATTTAGACACTATTTGCTTGCAAACAAGTTTAAATTTTTTACTGACCATCAGGCATTGTTGTACCTCGTAAACAAGCCATGCAATACAGGAAGATTAGTGAGATGGTTTCTCTTGCTAATGGAATATGATTTTGAGGTTGTGGTAAGAAAAGGTAGGACTCATTTAAGAGCAGATCATCTCTATAGGCTCACATCGGGAGAAGCCCCACAAGGAGTATCGGATGATCTTCCTGATGCTTACTTGTTTAATTTGGAAGTTATACCGCAGTGGGCTAAGCCATTGGTGCCAGTATTGACGTACGGGCCTAACCATCCAGTGGTAAACACACGGAATAGAGAGGTTGTAAAAGCCCAAAAGTACCACATCATGGCAGGAAGCATGTACAAGCACACAGATCAAGGGATCTTGGCTTGTTGCGTAGAAGAGGATGAGTACGCTAAATGGTTGCAATTAGCACATGTAGGTGCACTAGAGCAACACCATTCAAAGCAACGAACTTTATAGACCCTAAAGAGACTCGGAGTACATTGGCCAACTATGGAAGCTGATGTCCAAAAGTTGTGCAAGGAATGCCCAATCTGTTGCACTAAACCACCTGTGGAACATGCCACTCTCTATCAAGTATCCATTGTGCCAGATTGGAGTGAACCTCTAGTATCATTCTTGAGGACAAACACATTCCCTCCAGACATGACTCTAGCTAGGAAAAGGAGTTTAGAACAAGAAGCCCAGGATTATTCACTCATTGGTGATAATCTATATAAGCGTGGTAAAGATGGTTACCTGAGGCTATGTGTCCATGAAAGTGAGTATCTTAAGATCTTAGAAACTGCTCACCAAGGTGTAGCAGGAGGACACTTTGGACCGGATCGGGTGATCAAGGCAATACTATTTGCAGGTTTCTGGTGGCCTACCCTTCACATGGATGCACATACCTATGTGAAACGGTGTGATGTCTGTCAGAGGACTCAGTATCCTATACGCAAAGATGAGATGCCACTGAAACCTATGATGGGTGGACGTGCATTCTCTAAGTGGGGAATAGACTTCGTAGGTCCTATTAATCCCCCAGCTAAAGGTTCTCATGCGGAATACATCATTGTTGCAACAGATTATCTCACCAAGTGGGTAGAGGTAAAGGCTACGACAAAGAACGATGCTCAAACAACTACCAAATTCTTGTTTGAGAATGTATTCACAAGATACGGGCTACCTATAGAGCTTGTAAGTGATAGAGGCACTCATTTCTTGAACGAAGTGATTGAAAATCTACTCCAAGAATTCTTGGTAATACACAAGAAGTCTGCCCCTTATCACCCTCAAGCTAATGGACAAGCTGAGAGCACTAATAAGATCTTATGCAATGTACTGACAAAATTAGTGAACACTAAACGTTCTGATTGGGACAAACAGCTACACCATGCTGTTTGGGCATACCGAGTTGCCTACAAAACGGTACTCCAAGCCACCCCCTTTCAGATGGTATTTGGCCAAAACGCTGTGCTACCCCTGGACTTCTTGATTCCTACATTGAGAGTAGCACAAGAGCACGAATGGACAGGTCATGAGCTCTCCTCTAGGATCTTTGACCTTGAACGATTAGGGGAAACAAGACTGAGAGCCGCTGCAGGAATATATGCAGCCAAGAAGAGACAGAAGGCATACTTTGATGCCCATGTGAAGGATAAGGGCTTGAAAGCAGGAGATCTAGTTTTAGTCTATACACTGAAACAACACGCAAGGAAGCTAGAAAAGAGAGGCTACGGACCTATGATTATCAATAGGATCTCCACGAGTGGAGCAGTACAATTAGCCACGTTAGAGGGTGATATTCTCCCAAACTATATTAGCGGTTGCAGAGTCAAGTTGTATCAGGAACCCCTCACGGAGGAAATGCTCAGCCGACTCAACACTGCTAAGAAACGCAAAGAGGAAGAAAAGCGAATTCGAGAAGAAGCTCAAGCAGAAGCTTTAGAACGCATCAGAAGGATGAAGTTACGAAGGCAAGGCCGAGATCAGACTAGAACAGATGACTATGCAGATCAAGGATATCCTATGGCCATGTGTGAAGTCGCAGGAACAAGCTCGCATAGGATAATTGATCGACGTCCTTTCATAACCCTAGATATAGGACAAGGAAAGAGTGCAAGGACCGTAAGAGCCTTGATTGACTCAGGTGCAGCCACTAGTGCTGTTAAATTGTCTTACTGTCAAGAGTTGCAGTTAACTGTCAATCCTGTGGAAGCGTATCTCATAGGATTGGGAGGCGTGGAAACCCCTTGCATGGGCGAGGTGGAACTTCCCCTCTATATTCATGATGAGGCTATAACAGTTAAAGTGCTAGTGTGTCAAGACGAGGATCTCACTGAACCTCTTGTCTTGGGTCAAGATTGGATCTATGACCAAGCAGTCAACTTAAACTTAAGAAGTGGACTTCTTCAGGTTTGGGTCAATCATAGTCAAATTACAGTAGAGTTAGATAAGGGAGCACTCAAGGAACTAGGAAAGGCACAGACTCCTGGTCCTTCCAGGAATACACATGAAGATGACCATGTTGTTCTTGTCCAAAACTATGTGTTGCAGAGGAATGATACTCGCAAAAAAGGAGTCAGGGATGCAAAGGAACTCCCTTCTTTTCCAAAGGCCAGAAGGAGGCAACAACCAAAGGTGGATCAAAGGCAGAAGAAGCAGAGTACTACCTATGTCCGGGATCCAAAGTACCTGCGCAGCAAAATGTCCCAGCAAGTGAAACAAGTGTGGGTGCGGAAAGGCGAACACCCGGTTGCACTCAAGCCAACCACATGGGCAAAGCCTCTTATTAGTAACCAACAACACGACACTAATAAGAAGTCTTTCGGAAATTCTTCTGCTAACGTGAAATCTATTTGGGTGCCCAAGAAGTCGATGAAGGCTAGCCCACAATCAAGACAAATTTGGGTGCCTAAGGCTTGCTTGCGGGCGCAAATAGCTACGCCGAAGCCACAACCTATACAGCCTAACCCATTCACTCGCACAACCGGCATCCACTCGTTTTCAACACTCACGAACACACCAAGGCCCATGAGCACGAACAGAATCATTTGTAAATGGGTCCCTAAAAGGCCTCATGTTCAAGCTGATACACCTATAATGTTCTCTAGCGTCTCTACGAAACCAAGAGAAAAACCCATCCACTGCATTTGGCAGCTTAAGACCTGTAATAAACCGCCCGACCCCAATTTGTAAATTCACCCCCACTTACTAACTGCATTAGTCTCCTAGGAATACCCAAGCATTAACTACACACACTGTCTTCGTGCACTTACTAACCACTAACTCACCATCTACCTCATGTTAATGTTGTAACGGGGACAACAACGGATTTATTCTGTCCATTACGATGTTAACACATGATTCTATATTCTCACAGAATCAGAAGGCAAGAAGTAAAATGGCAGAAGCGACAGGTTCGGGCTCACAAGTAGGGATACTTACTGCAGGAATTGATGTGAATAGTCTACCTGTGGATGTGCCACCAAATGAACGACCAGTGGAGCTGCAGCACCTTCAGCAAATCCCGGTGCCGGATCCACCCACAGGGATCACAGAAAGAGTCCATGCCAATTCTCATTGGTTCAATGGCATGCCAGGTCCATTAGGAGAGGCCAAGTATATATGGGAGTCTAAGTGCGAGTATGACAGATCATGGGTTCGATTCCAATTTTTCTCCAAGGAGTTCGAGACTTTACAGAACACCGAGGATCTCCAGACCATATGGCAACGAGCAGGGCTGGCAGAATACTTTGAAGCCCCACTACCTAAACCAGATCTCCTCCGATGTTACTATTTGGTCTCCACATTACAAGCTAATGAAGAAAAGGACAAACCCGGATCATTTGTTCTTCCCTCCTTGCTGGGCAACAACGAGTTGAAGAGGTTTGAACTTACTGTGGAGTTGGTAAACGACGCTTTGAATATGCACGGCACGCATGTACCCTCTGAAAAGGATGCTCTTGTTCCCACTAACATGAAGGATAGGAAACTATTGAAGCTTAAAGACATGGCAGCACTCACACCAAACGTGTCCATCCCTCTCCGCATGTGCATGCAACATTTCGCCTTTCCCGGCCAAGACCGCTTCACACAACCACACAAGAGAATCTGGTTCGCTCTCTACTTAGCGGAAGCAGGTGCGTTACCCATTAAGCTACCGGTATGGATTATAGATCAATTGTATGAAGCAAACAAACGGTCTTCTAGGAAATTAGTGGTGAACGGATGCTGTGCAATCACACGCATTATTTACCGGTGCCTAGCATACGATGTTCCCATTGAACGTGCCTTAACTTGGGCACAATTACAAATGTTTAAGAAGCTCAAGACGTCCACACATCAATCCAAGCGCATGAGGGGTGCGATCCCTTGTGTCCAGACAAGGGAAGTTCTGACTACTCCTGAGGTATCGCCATGAAGGGAGGCCACTGTACCTCCCTTTACCATTAGGATACCCAGGTCGGGATCTGAAACTACGACACAAGCTACCCCATCGGCTCCTCCTGTTCCACCTGAATTCGAATTTGCTGCCACTGGAGATGCTGAAGGAATGGACCCCCATGACTTCGAAGCATTCCTACAAAGTACACAATTCTCTGATGTGGAGTTTTATTCAGAGGCAGAGGAACAAGGCACATCCTCACGAAGAAGAAGAAAGTCTACAGACGGTCGACATGTACATTGGAGTGACGCTCAGCAAGGTCAACAACAAGGACACCTAGAAGAAGAAGGAGCGTATGAAGAGGAGACCACTGAAGCCCCAGCCTATACAGCAGAACTCCGAAGGCTGTATCAGATTATGGAAAGAGTGCGATCGCAACAACTACTCACCGAACAGAGTAGCAGAGTACTCATGACTCAGTTGTTGGAAGAAGCAGGAGTTGACTCAGAGTATAGGGAAGGTCTCTTATTGATGGTAGAAACATATGGGGTAGTGGAAGCAGTGCGCACTGCCATTCGGAGGTCTCCAGTTCAATATGATCCACGAAGGTTCCAGACACGACCACGCTCAGGTAAGAATATCCAGATTCCCATTACAACTGCAAAAGAGCCAACTATTACATCTGAACCTATCAGGACAACCTCCCAGGCAACCGAAACGGCTAGCCAAGAGCACCCAGTCACCCATGAGGAGTCCACAGAGCCACAATCACCCACACCCCCACCCTCGCCCCCTAGAGCAGAAACAGTGGAAATCACTCGACCACTCAACCCACCGAACCAACCTTCATCTTCCGTACTCCCATCTCTAGTTCCACCCTATTCTCTACCACTGATAACCCAATCTTTGAGGCAACCCCCATCACTACACAATCCACCGAACCGCTCCTAGAGCCTGCCCTAGGGCAACCATCCCCCATGCCCTCAGCCATAGGTCATCCTGACCCTAGATCCACATTCATGGGTTTCCCTGCTACCACGCAACCCTTCGCGCCCTCCTCCAATTTACGACCTCAACCCCCGACCTCTCTCTCTCCATTTCTACAATCCCTCCATGACCTCCTTGCTAGAACTTTTCAACCAGGGTCTCAACCATTTCCTTCCTTTTCAGCTCCCCACCCCACTTCACATCTATTCACCACTTCCACACACACACCACCTACCATCCCAATGTATATGGCAGATCCCACACTCGCACCCACTCCTGAAGGTATGGACATTTCACCACCCACGGCACCTCCCCCCACGATTCCACCTCCTCCCATTCCCCCTCCACCAATTTCACTCACACACACGACTTCAATAGACACATCATTCACTCTTCCCCATCCCCTATTCCCTTCCCATGCATCTCCCACTGTAAACACCACCCACTCATCTATAGGAAGTGCATTGGACACCATGCTTGCTTGCATATCAAACTTAAGGACAGATTACATTCAGCTCCAGCAACAGAATGAACGCCTGCACGAGCACTCAGAAACACTACAGCACCGCCTCGCGGCACTAGAAGAGGAAAATGCTCGCCTCCACACACAGTTCCAAACTCTCCAAGAAGCTCATGGCATATTGGAGGTACAGTTACAGAACACAGATCAGGAAGCGATACAGGTGGTAGAAGGTCACCTACGGACACAGCTGGAACCCAACTCAAAGCTTCAGCGAAATATGGCTCTACTCAAACGCCATCTTGCGGCCACTCAGGAAGAGAATCGACGTCTGCAAGTACAAAATCAAGAGAACCTGGAGGCAGCTATTGAGAGCACACCGGGGGCACCCATCAGCCCATCCAAGTTTCAAGCAGTGACCCCCGATAATATCAAGATCATATTGGAAGACTATGCCATGCTTCTTGAAGCACATGATAAGCTATCGGAGGAACTGGGACAATTGAAGCAGAAACACCAAAAAGGACCAACAGCAGCCTCTCCAACCACCCCCTCCGCGGCTTCACTTCTCACAGACGCAGAGGCCATAAAAGATCTCCAGAAACAGGTCACTGAATTGCAAACACGTCTACTACAATATGAGAGACCACCTTCCCCTCCAGAGGCTCCCACGGACGAAGAAGTTGTGCAAATTCCTGTGGAACAAACGTTTCACGAAGAATACGATCCACAACCATTCCCAGGAGGCCAACAAACAGAAGAAGCTCAGGACACATTCGAGGCACCACGGCCCCCATGGCTACGTCAAGTGGAGGAAATCGGGAGTTCGCACGAAGAGCGCACAGTAGTGCAAAATCAGGCCATGAGGGTCATAGAGGAAACTGTGCTACAATCGGCTTACTTCAAGAACCTGACATTGAGACGCCTGATTGTTGGCAGTAGTCTTGGTACACCAGGACTTACAAGACGTGAAAGTCAAAGAAGGGAGTCAGAGCGAAGGGACAGCACAAGCAAACAGGGCAGTCAAAGAAGATCTGGCAAGTAGGCCAATATTTTTTCAAGACATTAATGCAGATCAAAGAGATGGACATGCAGGGAGGAAGAGCAAGTAGGGAGCTCGAAGATATGTATGGCAGATCACTAGAAGAAATCCCTACAACAACAGTGATTTTTATCACTAACAATCATTGTAAATATCATTTCACATTTTTGTAGCTCCATTTTGTGCAAGCCAAGGAGTCCTTGAGCTTGAGGAGCCTTAGAAGTAGTTGCGTACCAATTTTCGTATTTTTCGTTTGAGCCCCCAAATAAGCCCTGGAACCTAATTTTTAACTAGGCCGGACACTAGGTCTGGACAGGGCCAAAAGCTAGTCAAAAACTATAAAAAGAGCTAGAGAGCTCATTTTTGAGGTTAGATTGTAATTGAAACGAACTTGTAAGAGCATTCTGAAAGTAATCTAAAAGCTCCATTGATTCTCACTCTTTGTCTTGCCTTGTGTGCGCGTGTGTGTGTATGTGTGTGCAGGCTTGTGTGCTTCTCACTCACGCACTTGTGCCGCCACTTGCTCGAGGTCTTCATACCATCCTCACGTCTTCCCGGATTGACATTAAAGGAGGTGCTACTCATCATTGAGCTACACCAAATTTTGGCGCCGTTGCCGGGGATTGAGCTTTGAGGACGAGCGTGTGATGGTAAGACGTAGAGTTGACGCGTTGGAGTTGTAGGTATTTTCTTCACTCTCATCGATTTTCTTTTACTTTCATCACCATCATCATCATCACCATCTCCCACCTCCATCTCCATCATCGCGAAAAATTCAGTTTTTTGACTATATCCCCATCTCCACCTCATTTCCCTCATTTCACTTGTGAGAGAGAGCGAGAGAGTGAATTTGCATGTGCTGTTTTTTGCATGTTTTGTGAGCATTCTGCAGGTACAGGCCACATCATCGTCCCCAGCACTCCGCGCAGGTACGGAAATCTGTGTAATTGTCTGTGTGTCGCCGAGCTCTGTCAATCGCGACCGACTGAAAACTTGCTCTAATTGCTAAACAAAGTGCATATCCATGACCTACAAGCCTAGAGCTTCCCAAAAATGTGTTTAGTTTTTTGAAATTCCACAGATTTCTGTCAATCGCGATCGCTCTGTCAATCGCGATCGACAAACCACGACGGACAGACCTGTCAATCGCGATCGACACGTCAATCACGATCGACAGCCCACGACGGCTCTGTCAATCGCGACCGACAGAGTCAACGACCGATTGACCACGACCGACTGACCATACGCGTGACACGTGTCAATCGCGATCGAGTCATCAATCGCGATCGACTCATCAATCGCGACCGACACAGTCAACGACTGTTTGACCACGACGGACAGACCCTCGCGACCGACCTGTCAATCGCGATCGACTCATCAATCGCGACCGACAGAGTCAACGACCCTTTGGCCACGACTGATTGACTTTTCGGCCACGTGTCAATCGCGACTGACCAGTCAATCGCGACTGACAGCCACGACGGACCTGTCAATCGCGATCGACGACTGACCTGTCAATCGCGACCGACAGACTTTGCGAACGCGTTAGAAGGGCAAATTAGGTCAAATTTTCAAGGCAAAATTATTGGTCTAAATTTTGACTAAGTGTGGGACAAACACTAGGGTGTAGTATTGCATCGCTAGGCCGTGCCACAAGCTACTCGAGTATTCCTGTTTGACTGTTAGCTTGTATTGAATCCTGATTTAACTCCCTAAACCCTGAACAGTCATAACTTTTTCATACGAAATCCAATTTTTGAGCTCTTGGGCTTGTTGGAAAGCTCGTGGCATATACTACACGCCCTCAACTGTTTTTTATAAAGATAATGCGTTGATTTTCAGAGAGGGTATTTTGAAGTTGACCATACCCAGGGGGATCAAAGTCAGGGGTCTTTAGAATTATTTTCCTAAAGGTCACAATGCAAATGTGTGTTTGTGTCACATGAATGAAAGTGGTTGGTTTGGTCCTTTGAATATAAGCATTGAGCTAACCGTGGGACTTTTATAGGTCCATTGAGAGCAACTGAGAGCGTACAAAGCAAGGTTTCTTTGCAAGCTTGAGAACCGGGTTCTTGAGCACCATAAAGCAAGGGATCAACAAGTAAGGTTGGAATATTCTCAACTCCCTCTGTCATTTCCTAGCTCAAGCTAAGAACGACTAGTGATAGGAGTAAGCCAGGGCGACGGTAGGCAGTTATAAAGTGAAGACTACCTAAAAACTCAAGTTCAAGTTAAAAACATAATCTATGTACTGTCGATAACCTAAAGGAAAAGAACCTAACGTGGAACGATCAACCTAAAGTACGAAGAACATTCAAGTGTTCCTGACGACGTGATATCAGACAAGACCATAAACACAATAATTAACTAAAAAGACTCAAGTGACTGGTACCAATTGATCGGCAACGAGGTTGGACTCTGGAAAAAAGTGGGCTAATCAGTTAGGCATATGAACCTTCGATCAGGACGACACCTAGCAAGAGAGAGACAAAGCCATAGGTCTTCAGAGGCTAGTGTCAATCACACTGCAAGGTCTTGGGCCCAGCAGTTGAGCCACCACTCATACTACCCTAGCTCTGAGACCAGTGAGTCAGAAATGTCGCAAGGCATGGGCAGACCTACGGGAAGTTCAGGAGTGCCTTATTTGTACAGGGTAGAAGGCCCTTACAAAACACAGCTGGAATATCTTAGGACCAACCGACTAGGTGCTAGCATCTATGAGGACGGCCTAGGAAGATCCGTGGTCCAGATTAAAAACCCTGACCAATCCATAGGACTAGAGCACCCAGCTGTCAAGTTTGAAAACGGTGCATACCTGGACAAGGAAGGAACTATATATGTAGTCACTAGTCACCCGGATAGAACAGATGACTTTGGGAATGTAATCTCAGAAGCGGATTTAGGTGACCTAGAACAAGGGAACATGGGTGCGGAACCTAGAACCCCTCGAGGTAAATCAGTTCTCACTAGGATTATCACGCCTGAGTGGGTACCCCAAGACAACAAGAGCATAGAGTTGCTTATCCATCGAGAAACTGATGAAGCCTTTTGGAGGTATAAATCCAATCAGCCAACTGATATAGGAAATATCATGATCTATGAATTTAAGGATCCAGATAGCCCAGGTAGAGTGACCTACTTAGATCACACTTCGGAACGGATCTTTGTGGTGACAGAAAATGATAGGCATGCCTACACTTGGAAGGGTGAATTTATTTTCCCCCAACCAAGATCAAATGTATCCTATGGTCACCCTGGGGCTGGAACTTCCCAAGCTCATGGTACGCAAAGAGACAGAAGTAGAGATAGACCAGAAGTAAGTTTTGCCAATCCAGTGGGCAGAGAAAGAACGAGAACGGAGACGAATAGGGTAGAACCTGAGATGCTTAGAGCCCACAGGAACCAAAGAAATGTAGATGGATTCCCTCTGCCGAGGCCTAGAGAGCACACAAGAACTTTGAGACCCACCCAGCTAGTTAAGTCCATGAAGAATTACTTTGACGGCACAGGAGATCCCTATGATCATGTGGCGGAGTTCAAGCAAGTCTTGAGAGCTGAACAAGTGGAAGATCTGTTCACGCAATACAATGCCTTCGGTCTAACCCTTAGGAATACAGCACTTACATGGTTTCAGCCATTAGATGAGCGTCACTTCAGGAGCATAGACCAACTCCTAGAGGCATTCATTGTAGAGTTCTCTAAGAGCGGCATAAGACACAATACCTCCTCATTGATTCACAGCTTCAAACAGACCCCCCAAGAGACTGTCAGATTGGCCGGAAGAAGATTTAGACAATATCTTGAAAGGTGCCCTATTTCGGAGTTACCCACATCTGCTAAACAAGTAGCCTTATTCCTTGATGGATTGCTGAGTACGAAATTGAGATCCTATGTGTATCTGAAGGATCCTAGGACCATAGAAGAATGTGTACGCATGTGCATTGACATTGAAGATAACCTAGGGGAAGAACTAGAGCTCTCCAAAATCTACAAAGATTCAGATAGTGCATCTAGTCACTCTTCCACGCAATCCACATCAATTGAGGAACTTGCCGAAAAGGTAGCTCAGAAATTAGGTGTAACTAGCAAACAAATCCCAAGGTTTGCCCCTCTGAAAAGGTGCTATACATGCGGTGGTGACCATATGGCGAACGTCTGTCCCATTATGGCTCAACCCCAAGTTAACCCTAGTAGCCAGTACTGCACCATAGAACGGAAGTACACAAACCACACTGCGCAAGATTGCCCATACAACAAGCAGGCAGTTAGGCAACCCTACCCTCAGCCCTACCAACAAGGCAGATACCAGAACCAGTACCCTCCACCACCACAATATGCTAGACTCCAACAAACCTACCAACCACAATATCAAGCCCAACAGAGACCCCAACCGGTACTAGCTCAACAGCCCCTAAACCCCGCTAACGTGATTCCAGTAAAGTATGCTGTTGCAGAAGAAAACCTGAATAGGGCCATAGTACCAGTAACCCCATTGATCTCAGAAAGTGACCCAAGTGACCATAGCTTTGATTCTACACATGTCGATAGTCCCCAGGCTTACTACATGCAGTCTCCAGAACATGGTGAGTCTTACTATAGTGAAGAACCAAGTGAACCTAGTTGGGAGTCAGATTACACGAACGTCATGTATGCAAACCCCAACCTCAGGCCTCAACCTAGGCAAGTAAGACCTCCATTCCCAAGAGGACCGTGCTACAGATGCCAAGGAGATCATCTCATTCGTGATTGTCCCTTGCTCCCACCTACACAACCCCAGTCAGTGACTATCCAAGGTTTTTGCCAAGATTGTGGAAAAGAACATCTCTTACGAGATTGCCCTAAGAATCCTAATAATATGCCAAAAATCACTCCGATCAACATTATTGGGTTAGTGGTAGATTCCACAGGAAGTGTCACTTCCACTGCTCCCGTACAGGTAGTCACTCGAGCTCAAGCCTTGCAGCAGAATTAAGGGGTAAACCCGGATAAGAACTCAGAGGCGAGTGAAACCGAGAGCGTAACAAAGAAAAGGACTAGAGCATGGAAAGATAGTCGGGAAAGAATGAAAAGACAATGGGCTAAAAAGATGAGTGAACTTGAGGAAAGCATAAGAGAAACCAAAGCTAGGATAACTGAAATCACCTCTCAAACCCCCTCTCACACTATCCCATCACCACCACTCCCATCGCCCTCCGACCCGCCACCTTCCAACCCACGCCATGCGATTCCACCACCCCCTAGGGTAGGATCAGTATTAGCTGATCCCACTCCTGAAGACATAGACATGATGCTCAAAGCATATCAGGCCAGAATCCAAGAAGGGCCAAACGTCATGGATCATGACAAGTGCTATCCTAGAGCTGACCTAGAGATAGAAAGAACCAAACTGTGCGCGAAAATGGTCGCATTGGCTCAAACTATGTTTGAAGCCAGTCGCCTTTTCAATTACTCGGGCTCAGCCAAAACGCAATTACACTTGGATGGATTCCTAGGGAAGTTAGAGGAAATCATTGCAAGATCTGCCAAGGAAGAAAAAAATCAAGGAAAAGATAAAGCAAGCAAAAACATGAAGCATTCCCCATCAGAAGTGTATGTGGCCAATTCCACTAAACCAGATACCTTTCCCTCCTTAGAAAGATTAGAGAGGCTAATTGCACAGTCAGAAAAGGAACCTACCCCTCAAAGAAAGGAAAGGGCAAGAGAACAGAAAAGCCAGCCTCTTCAGGAAGCCCACGTGCCTTTCCAAGAAGCTTATCTTCCCCCCCAAAAGTCACAGGAGCCTCCCTCGAAAGCTTACGTACCTCCACAGGTAACCCACATTCCTTCCCAGAGAGCGTATGAGCCTGTTCGGAAAAGTAATAGCATAAGTAATCCTCCCCAAGAAGCTTGTGCTCCAGCTATCTATGAGAACGAGGAAAGAGCCAACGATAGAATAAGCCCTCCTTCCCAGGTAGCATATGTACCTAATTCTACAGAGCCAGACACTTCTTCTTCTATGAATCGGTTTGCACCAGACTTCCTACGAGAGATTCAAGAAGACAAATGGGATAACGAAAGCGAGGTCGCCCCTCCTTTTGAACTTGTGGACGATGCACACGACCAATTCCCACAAGACATCCCATCTATTTACGGGGAACATGAGAGTACTCAATCTCACGAGAGATTGGACTTTGAATCTAATTCCATACAAGAGTTACCCCACTTCACAGGACCATGGGAGGCAAAGTCCACCTGTATGAGAGCACCTACAGTCATGGTAAGGAACGACGACTCAGTCATACCTAGGAACACAGAGGTAGTGAAGAACACTAACGTGCAGTGTAATCTCAAGTTAGAAGAGCTACTCAAGGTTAGACCTGAATTATGGAAACATGTAGCCAAACAAGTACCAGAGATAGCAAAACCTCGTTCTCAGGTAGGATCCCATAGGACAGTGCCAGAAATTCCCTTGGATAAGATAGGAGATATGTGTGAAGGTGAAGAAGGGAACACCTATCTTCCCATCACCTACCAAGAGTACACCACCAAGGCAATTTTGGACTCAGGTGCAGGAGTTGCAATTGCCACCACCTCCCTATGGAAGCGTTGGGGCAAGCCGGCACTCAGGCCAACGAGGATGAAATTGCAGATGGCCGATGGTCACATAGAGAGACCCCTAGGATTGCTAGAAGGAATAACTCTCACCACTTGTGGTGTCGAGTTTGAGCATAGCTTTGCTATATGTGACTTCAACAAAAATCATGCCTATGAGATGATTTTGGGAAGACCATTCATGCGACAGTTGCAAGTGGTACAGGATTGGGGAACCAATTCTTTGTACCTGCAGCACTTGGGTGTTACAACCAAAGTTAATCTCAAGGATTATTCTCATAGAGATGTCCCTCCTATCCAGTGGAATCCCATCCATAGAGCCAAAGATGATACAGAATCGGTGCATTCCATAGGGTCTGGATCCTCATGGATGCATGAAGACACTCACTTATGGATGTGCAAGGTAGCAGTAGAAGAAGAGAAGAGAGAGAAAGCCAGAGAGGTAGGTGCGAAAGAAACCCATAGATCAATCCAAGACCCAGCCTATGCACCTGTAGTTTTTCCAGACGAAGAATTTGAACCTCACGGTTGGGCAGAAATTTTAGCAACAATGGACGTAGCCATCAATGAAGAACAATGGACACCTCACTGTGATGAGGATGGCTATGACATTTCAGTCTTCTCCATAGAGCCAATCATGGGAGAGGCAGTTCTAGAAGAATGCGAACCTAGCCCTGATGCATTTGAGGATGCAAGTGACTCCGATCTAGAGTCAATCATTATGGACCCACCATTTGCATCAGATGAAGAATATTTCCATGAAGTGGAATTTCAACCTCAGAAGCATGGAGAGGTTACAAATGATGTAAGATTAGCAACACATATGACCCCGAAGGAAGAAGGAAAGAAACGAAGAAAGAAAGAAGTCTTACCAGAGGAGGAAGAATCTTTGTTTGAGGTCCCAGAAAATTTTAAGAAGTACGAGATAGATGACAGGAGAGTCATGATAAGAATGCCTAAACGAGAGGCACAATCAGGAGAGGCCTATGATAACAAAGAAACCACCAAGAAAATAGTAGTGGCCATAGAAGAAGGAGAGGAGAGATGCACGTATATAGGCCATGATCTGACAGAAGAAGAAGAGCACGAATTGATTGCCTTGCTAAGAGAATACAGAGATGTATTCGCTTGGAGTTACAAGGACTTGAAAGGTGTTGACCCTGACATATGCTCACACACTATCCCCATGACCTCAGATGCTAAACCCTCTAAGCAAAAGCCTTATACATATAACGATAATTATGCTGCTAAGATCAAGGAAGAGATAGATAGACTGGTCGAAGCTGGATTTATCTATGAAATTGAGCACACTGAATGGGTATCCCCCATCGTAGTGGTGCCCAAGAAGAATGGCAAACTGCGTGTGTGCATTAACTTGAAAAAGGTTAATGCCGCCACGATTCGAGATAACTATCCGCTTCCCATCACAGAACATCTCTTAGAAAGAGTGGCAGGCAAGGAAGTGTACAGCTTCCTTGATGGATTTTCGGGCTACAATCAAGTAGCCATAGCTCCAGAGGATCAGCATAAGACAGCCTTTGCCACAGAATGGGGCATTTTTGCTTTTAGAGTAATGCCATTTGGGCTTACCAATGCACCCGCGACCTTCCAGAGGCTGATGTGCCATGTGTTTAAGGAGTTCCTAAGAAAGAGTTTAGAAGTCTATGTTGATGATCTCTGTGCTCATTCCAATGTTAGACAAACCCATATTCCTGAACTGAGACAAATCTTTGACAAATGTAGAGAATATCAGGTCTGCCTGAACCCAGAAAAGTGCGTTTTTATGGTAAGGCAAGGCAGATTCTAGGACACATAGTGTCAAAGAATGGCATATCTACCGACGAAGAAAAAGTGAGAGCCATAGCAGAGCTACCTAGGCCAAAGAATGTCAAGGAAGTACAAGCTTTCATGGGGCACTGTGGGTATTACCGACGTTTCATCCACATGTATGCGGTCATCGCAAAGCCCATGTACGGACTTCTGACTAACTTTGAGTGGACGGATGAATGTGAGAATTCCTTCCAAGAGCTTAAACGAAGATTATGTTCAGCACCAATCTTGACCACACCAGATTGGAATAAGCCATTCCATGTTCATGTGGATGCATCCAATTATGCCGTTGGATGTGTGCTTGCACAACCTACTGGTGAAGGTAATATGGATCTTCCAATTGCCTATGCCAGTAGACAATTGAATGCAGCTGAACGGAATTACACCACTACAGAGCGAGAAGGATTAGGCATGGTATATGCAGTTAAGAAATTTAGACACTATTTGCTTGCAAATAAGTTTAAATTTTTTACTGATCATCAGGCATTGTTATATCTCGTAAACAAGCCATGCAATACAGGAAGATTAGTAAGATGGTTTCTCTTGCTAATGGAATATGACTTTGAAGTGGTGGTAAGGAAAGGTAGGACTCATTTGAGAGCTGATCATCTCTCTAGGCTCACATCGGGAGAAGCCCCACAAGGAGTGTCAGATGACCTTCCTGATGCTTACTTGTTTAATTTGGAAGTGGTGCCGCAGTGGGCTAAGCCATTAGTGCCAGTATTGACATATGGGCCTAACCATCCAGTGGTTAACACGCAGAATAGGGAGGTTGTGAAAGCCCAGAAGTACCACATCATGGCAGGAAGCATGTACAAGCACACAGATCAAGGGATCTTGGCTTGTTGCGTAGAAGAGGATGAGTACGCTAGATGGTTGCAACTAGCACATGTAGGTGCACTAGAGCAACACCATTCAAAGCAACGAACGTTACAGACTCTAAAGAGATTCGGAGTGCATTGGCCAACTATGGAAGCGGATGTCCAAAAGTTGTGCAAGGACTGCCCAATCTGTTGCACTAAACCACCAGTGGAACATGCCACTCTTTATCAAGTATCCATTGTGCCAGATTGGAGCGAACCACTAGTATCATTCCTGAGGACAAACACATTCCCTCCAGACATGACTCTGGCGAGGAAAAGGAGTTTAGAACAAGAAGCCCTGGATTATTCACTCATTGGTGAAAATCTATATAAGCGTGGTAAAGATGGTTACCTGAGACTATGTGTCCACGAAAGTGAATATCTGAAGATCTTGGAAACTGCTCACCAAGGTGTAGCAGGAGGACACTTTGGACCAGATCGGGTGATCAAGGCGATACTATTTGCGGGCTTCTGGTGGCCTACCCTTCACATGGATGCACATACCTATGTGAAACGGTGTGATGTCTGTCAGAGGACTCAGTACCCCATACGCAAAGATGAGATGCCACTGAAACCTATGATGGGCGGACGTGCATTCTCTAAGTGGGGAATAGACTTCGTAGGTCCTATTAATCCCCCAGCTAGAGGTTCTCATGCGGAATACATCATTGTTGCGACAGATTATCTCACCAAGTGGGTAGAGGTAAAGGCGACGACAAAGAACGATGCTCAAACAACTGCCAAATTCTTGTTTGAGAATGTATTCACGAGATACGGGCTACCTATAGAGCTTGTAAGTGATAGAGGCACTCATTTCTTGAACGAAGTGATTGAAAATCTACTCCAAGAATTCTTGGTAATACACAAGAAGTCTGCCCCCTATCATCCTCAAGCTAATGGACAAGCTGAGAGCACTAATAAGATTTTATGCAATGTACTGACGAAATTAGTGAACACTAAACGCTCTGATTGGGACAAACAGCTACACCATGCTGTTTGGGCATACCGAGTGGCCTACAAAACGGTACTCCAAGCCACTCCCTTTCAGATGGTATTTGGCCAAAACGCTGTGCTACCCTTGGACTTTTTGATCCCTACATTGAGAGTAGCACAAGAGTACGAATGGACAGGTCATGAGCTCTCCTCTAGGATCTTTGACCTTGAACGATTAGGAGAAACAAGACTGAGAGCTGCCGCAGGAATATATGCAGCCAAGAAGAGACAGAAAGCATATTTCGATGCCCATGTGAAGGATAAAGGCTTGAAAGCAGGAGATCTAGTCTTAGTCTATACACTAAAACAACACGCGAGGAAGCTAGAAAAGAGAGGCTACGGACCTATGATCATCAATAGGATCTCCACGAGTGGAGCAGTACAATTAGCCACGCTAGAAGGTGATCTCCTCCCAAACTATATTAGCGGTTGTAGAGTCAAGTTGTATCAGGAACCCCTCACGGAGGAAATGCTCAGTCGACTCAACACTGCTAAGAAACGCAAAGAGGAAGAAAAGAGAATTAGAGAAGAAGCTCAAGCAGAAGCTTTAGAACGCATCAGAAGGATGAAATTACGTAGGCAAGGTAGAGAGCAGCCTAGGACAAATGACTATGCAGATCAAGGATATCCTATGGCCATGTGTGAAGTTGCAGGAACAAGCTCGCATAGGATAATTGATAGACGTCCTTTCATAACCCTAGAGATAGGACAAGGAAAGAGTGCAAGGACCGTAAGAGCCTTGATTGACTCAGGTGCAGCCACTAGTGCTGTTAAGTTGTCTTACTGTCAAGAGTTGCAGTTACTTGTCAATCCTGTGGAAGCATATCTCATAGGATTGGGAGGCGTGGAAACCCCTTGCATGGGCGAGGTGGAACTTCCCCTCTACATTCATGATGAGGCAATGACAGTTAAAGTACTGGTGTGTCAGGACGAGGATCTCACTGAACCTCTTGTCTTGGGTCAAGACTGGATCTATGACCAAGCAGTCAATCTAAACCTAAGAAGTGGACTTCTCCAGGTTTGGGTCAATCATAGTCGAGTTACAGTAGAATTAGACAATGGAGCACTCAAGGAACTAGGAAAGGCACAGACTCCTGGTCCTTCCAGGGGTACACATGAAGATGACCATGCTGTTCTTGTTCAAAACCCTGTGTTGCAGAGGAATGATATTTGCAAAAAAGGAGTCAGGGATGCAACGGAACTGCCTTCTTTTCCAAAGGCCAGAAGGAGGCAGCAACCAAAGGCGGATCACAAGCAGAAGAAGCAGAGTACTACCTATGTCCGAGATCAAAAGTACCTGCGCAGCAGAATGTCCCAGAAAATAAACCAGGTGGGGGTGCGGAAAGGCGAACGACCGGGTGCACCACCGTCAACTACACGGGCAAAGCCTCTTATTAGTAACCAACAACACGACGCTAATAAGAAGTCTTTCGGAAGTTCTTCTGCTAACGTGAAATATATTTGGGTACCCAAGAAGTCGATGAAGGCTAGCCCACAATCAAGAAAAATTTGGGTGCCTAAGGCTTGCTTGATGGCACAAGTAGCTACGCTGAGACCACAACCTAAACGGCATAACGCAGCTACGCATACTGCCAGTATTCACTCGTTCTCAACGCTCAAGAACACACCAAGACCCAAGAGCGTGCATGTAATCAATTGTAAATGGATCCCAAAAAGGCCTTGTTTTCAAACCACGACACCGAGAAAGCTCTCTAGAGCCTCTCCGAAACCGAAAGCAAAGCCCATTCACTGCAATTGGCAGCCTAGGGCCTGTAATAAACCCCCCGACCCCAATTTGTAAATTCATACCCACTTACTAACTGCAGTAGTCTCCTAGGACAACACAAGTACTAACTACACACACTGTCTTCATGCACTTACTAACCATTAACTCACCATCTACCTCATGTTAATGTTGTAACGGGGACAACAACGGACTTATTCTGTCCATTACGATGTTAACACTTGGTTATATATTCTCACAGAACCAATCAGCAAACAAGGCCATGGCAGAAGCTGGTACTAGTTCTCAAGCCGGATCTGGTGCCCAGATTGTGGACATAGAAACACTTCTCCTTGAGCCACGTCTCACAGCAAGGCCGCAAGAACTTCAAGCCGTACATGTGCTCCCCATTCAGGATCCTCCTCAAGGGCACACTTCTCAAGTAGGTAAGCATGCGCATTGGTTCAGTGATGTTGCTGGACCACTGGGCGATGGAACCTATTTCTGGGAAGCAGAATTGGAATTCAATGGCAAATGGGGTCGATACCACTTTTTCACACGCGAGTTTGAAAGCTATCAAAACGCCGAAGTCATGAGATCAGTTTGGATCCAAGCGGGTGTGGACAGTTATTTCAGGGCTCACTTACCAAAGCTAGATTTTTTACGATGTTCATATCTGATCAGTACAATCACGCCAAGCAGGGCCAAGGGAGGCGACAGCACCTTTGTGTTGCCATCACTGCTGCCGGGTAATGAGCTTAAAAGGTTCAAGTTGAACCTCAATCTGGTAAGAGAAGCATTGGGTATGTATGGCATGCACATCCCAACAGAAAAGGAAACCATGGTTCCAGGTCGAATGAAGCACAAGGAGCTTAATAAGTTGAAGGATATGGTAGCGATGACACCTACCATTGCGCTTCACCTGCGAACCATCATGCAACATTTTGCTTTCCCCGCCCAGGAACGATTCACAATGCCCCCGAAAAAAATATGGTTCAGCTTATATCTAGCAGAGACAGAAAGCCTTCCCATCAATGTGCCCCACTGGATCATAGATCAGATCCACCTAGCGCATCAAAGGTGGAACAAGAAACAGAAGAATGTGCTCCACGGGTGTTGTGCTCTGACCAGAATAATCTATAGATGCTTGGCTTATGACGTGCCTGTTCAGCGGGCACTCGTATGGTCCCGAGTCCAAGAATTCCAGAGAAGACTATCAGCAGCAGGTCCCCCATCAAAGAAGATGAGGGGGGGAGTCCAATTACCCTGTGCTCAACCAAGGGGAGCTACCACTACACCAGAAATCACCCCTCCCCAGACACGACGAGTTAGGCCATTCACAATCCGGCTACCAAGACCAAGCACAGAGGGGCCTAATCTGGTGTTTCCACCCATTCCATCAGATTTGGAATTTCCACAGGGATTTACTCTTGAGGACCTCACGGATGAAGAAATTGCCAGATTAATCTATGACTCTAACCTCGAAGCTGAAGCAGAGCGAGCTCAGGAACCACAACCCCAAACAACAACATCGGCCCCCACCCAACCACAAGTTGTAGAAGTCGATGTAGATGAACAAGAGGCAGGAGGAGACGAAGAAGAAGCCGACGAAGAACAACATCAAGAGTATGACGAACTCTCCGAGTTAGCAAGTGCCCCAGCATATTCGGCACAAATCAAGAGACTATATCGAACCATGCGACTGGTTCAGGAACAGCATAAGATGTCACTAGAATCGGGCAAGAGACTCATGAACGACTTGCTAGCTGAGGAAGGTGTGGATGAGTTGTTCATTGAGTCCATGAACCTTCATGCCGACGCCGTAGGATTGGATGAGGCCATTCATGAGGCAATGGCCTACATTCACAGGTTTGAGAAAAGGGTTCCCGTTCGTCCCAGGAGGTCCGGGAAGCAAATTCACATCAATGTATCAGCACCAGGCGAGGCAGCGCAAGCAGAAGAATATCAGGAAGCACCGTTGTCACCACCATCCCCACCTCGCACTACACAATTCACTCCACCACAGGACACTAGCACTACCACGTCCACTACCACTACCATTGTCATGGGCATCCCACTCTCTCCGGGAATCCAATTCGGGGGAGTCACCATGCCCACCTTCACCACCCTGTTCACCGATGTCACATCCACCCCACCCACGATCCCCATCTACACCGTCACTCAAACAATTGACACGATGGAAACATCACCTGCCACAGCACCGCTCCCTCCCCCCATGCCACCTTCATCTCCCATACCCCCTCCACCCACCTCTCCACTTGCATCCCCATCATTCACATCTCCCATTCCCGCCCCCATTCCCCCTGCATCTTCACCACTCCCAGCATTATTTAATGTAAATAGCATATTTTTAGCATTAAATCAATGTGTATACCAGCTCCAGAATGAGTACAGAGCTCTGGACAACCGGTATCAACAACTGGCAACGCACCATCAGAACTTACAAAGACAATTTCACATTCTACAAACAGAAAATGCAGAACTGAATCAACGCTACACAACGCTTGAGCAGGCTCACCAAACATTATTGGAGGCACCCCAACCATCGACAGAATCAGGTGTCAAACAACTAGAAGCTTTGCTCGAAGTATACCAAGCCGATAATCTCAAAGTCCGGCGTAACCTGGCACTTCTCAGAAAACACATGGCGGCCGCCCTTGAAGAGAACAAGAGACTGCAGCAGCAAAATGAAGCAAATCTAGAAGCAGCAATGGAAGGCTCTCCCCACGAAATTGATCCAGAGCAGTTTAAAGCTGTGCCCTCAGAGACAATGAAGACCATCTTGGACAGCTATGCAGATTTATTAGAAGCTCATGATGACTTGGAAAGGGAACGTGATGCGCTGCGCAATCAACTCCAAGAGCAACAGACAGCACCCAGAGTCACAGAAACGACCACGACTTCAGAGGAAGTCAAGACATTGAAAGAGCAGGTGGCCGAGCTCCATTGATTCTCACTCTTTGTCTTGCCTTGTGTGCGCGTGTGTGTGTATGTGTGTGCAGGCTTGTGTGCTTCTCACTCACGCACTTGTGCCGCCACTTGCTCGAGGTCTTCATACCATCCTCACGTCTTCCCGGATTGACATTAAAGGAGGTGCTACTCATCATTGAGCTACACTGATCCTCTCATCTGAACTCCAATACAGGCCGTATTATATTATCTTGGCTGATTATAATGCAGAAATACAAAGAGTCACGGGTCAGATTCCTACCTTTGCGACCCAATTTCAACCCGAAGACCTTCCTCCAGAGGTGCAAAAAGGCAAAATTCGTCAACCCACCTGGCGGCAGAAACTTCTAGAGACATATCCAGAAATGCTACGCACATGGAACAACGCGCCTTTACACCTCCTATACAATCCATGCTACGGTCCAGTCCCACGCCGCAGGTCTTGGAAGGCATTCAATATCAAGGTACAGAACAACGCGCAATGCAAGGAATGGCTGAACTACCCGTACATTGCGCCACCACAGGGACCACCGTCGGTAGCATATATGATGGGAACCATTCGCCACTGGATGCCGCGCTTGAAGCCCATGCAAGATGTAGCAGCGCAAATGATGCTTAAAATCTTAGATATGATGCAGGTAGTCCTGAAAACTTTTAGAAATGCAGCCGCACCACAGGTACGTTTCCCGGGGTTCAGCAATGGAAATTATGACTTGGTGTATGACATGAGCACCACCCCCATGCGCGCATCAAATACCTCCCTGCCTGTTACAAACAGACCTTTGAAGAAATGTTCAGATCAGGTTTCTGGGAGTATCATTCGGAGATTTTCGCACCGAAGCCAACACATCTGCTCCAACTTTTTGCTTGTGAACAAGCAATGTACTCTGAGTACTACACCACCCCGCAACCAGAGGCCCCTGGTGCAATAAATTGGGATGCATTGGAAGCTGATCTAGCAAGAGGCTTAAGGATAGGAGAACATGAACTGGCCACCAATGTCATCCAATACTATATCGACCACCCGAGAGAACAAAGGTCTGTCAGGGGCGACAGACGCTAGGAAGGGGGGCGTGTTGGCATACAAAGCAACAGAGGAGTCATGCACAATACGGCAACAAGGCCAAATCATTTTTTTCCCATGGATTATTTACAACTCAAGTGATTTTAATCACTACACAAACATTGTAAATCCCGTTTTTGGTAGAATAGACTCCATTTTGTGCAAGCCGAGGAGTCCTCGAGCTTGAGGAGTATTAGAACTAGCGACATATCAATTTTCATAATTTTTAGACTCTGTTTGAGCCCTCAAATAGACTCTAGAACCTAATTTTTAACTAGGCCGGACACTAGGTCTGGACAAGACCAAAGCTAGTTAGAAAACTATAAAAAGAGCTAGAGAGCTCATTTTTGGGGTTAGATTGTTTGTGAATTGAGCTTATGTAAGAGACCTTTTGATTAATGCAAAGAACTCCATTGTTCCTCCCCTTGTTCTTGCCTTGTGTGCGCGTGTGTGTGTATGTGTGTGCATGCTTGTGTGCTTCTCACTCACGCACTTGTGCCTTCACTTGCTCATAGTCTTCATACTAGTCCTCACGTCTCCACGGATTGACAATTATGAGGTGAATCTTCTCACGTTGGTACTCACCATTGTGCTAGAGTGACATACTGCCTTATCATCCAATTTTCTGCGATGTTGTTCAGGCACTAATGCATATGCCAAACAACCAAAAACACACAGATGAGCAACAGATGGCTTGCGGTCATGCCAAGCCTCATATGGAGTGATAGACTGCAACGCTTTAGTGGGACACCTGTTTAGTACATATGCTGCACACATGACAGCCTCAAGCCAGAAACTATGAGGTAAAGCCTGACTCTTGACCATACACCTCACCATCTCCATGAGAGACCTGTTCTTCCGTTCAGCAACTCCATTCTGTTGAGATGTATACGGCACTGTACACTGGTGTTTTATCCCACGTTCAGCCAGAAATGCATTAAATTCTGAAGACATATATTCCCCCCCTCGATCAGAACGGAGGGTGCCCATTTTACATGCTGACAGATTTTCAGCCAAAACCAAAAACTGTTTGAAGCACATGAACACTTCGGACTTTGCTTTGAGTGGATATACCCATGCATGCCTGGAAAAATCATCAATGAAAGTCACGAAGTAAAGGTAATTTCCAAAAGAGGGTGTCTGCATAGGACCACAAACATCACTATGTACAAGCTGCAATTTCTGCGTAGCCCGAACTGAACCATCTTTTGGAAAGGAAGAACGCTGCATTTTGCCCAAAATACAGCCTTCACAAACATGTTTTCCAGGTGCCTCAAGTTTGGGCAAAGAGGACACCATTTCAGATTTCTACAGGCGTAACAAACTAGCAAAATTCAGATGACCAAAGCGTGCATGCCAAAGCTTTGCATCCGACATAGCCTGAGAATCATGAACTGCACATGCCGAATCATTCACAGATCTTTCATAGTCTATGAGCTTATACAGCCCACGACATAAAATGCTAGAAGCAATAATCACATCGCCATTTGAGAGATCATGGACTGTACACCTGTCATCAACGAATTTCACAACCAAGCCAATCTTGGCTAATGCAGAAACTGATAACAGATTCTTTTTGATCCCTGGCACAAATAAAGCATCTGACAAAGTGAAAGAACTACCATCAGCAGTAGTCAGAATGATCTTACCAACTCCCATAACAGGATAAGAGGAGTTACTGGCGCATGTGACGGTATTCCATGTAGGGGCAGGCTCGAGTGACGAGAAGAAACTGCGCTGTGAGGTAATATGTTTGGTCGCCCCACTGTCAAAGTACCAAACATCTGAGTCTATTGCAGACATGCACTGATCATGAGAAGATGGGTCAAAACTACAGACAGTAGTAAACGCCCATTCTTCTTCCTGCACAAGATTTGCAGACTCTGTTTTTGGTGTAGAGGCCTCTGCAACAACCATTCCAGCCTCTTTCTTCTTTGCCTCTTTAGCAGCCAGTTTTGGACAGTTCTTTATGATATGATCATTGCCTTTGCAGTACTTACAAAACAATTTCTGCTTTTCTGATTTTTTCTCATCTTTGTCTTGGTTCTTTGAATGTGCAGCATTTGCAGATTTCTGCTTACTAGTAGAAGAGCTCCATTTTCCTTTGCCCTTCTGACTAGCTAGGAAAGCTTGATCTGCAACTCGCATAATGGACCTGTTCTGCCTGGACTGATCTTCCTGCAATAGAACAGAGACTAACTCCTCAAATGATAAGGCATTCGGATTGCCTTTCATCATCAACCGAAGAGTAGAAGCAAAACTCTGATATGAGTCAGGAAGACCATTCAAAACGGTCTGCACAAGTGAGCTATCTGGTATAACCTCATCAGCAAAAATCAACTGTTCCTTCAAATCTTTGATCTTTGTTAGGAAACTGTCCATAGAATCACCTTCATTCATGTGCTCACTCTCCAACTGTTTTCGGAGATAAGCAACATGAGCCTCATTCCTAGCTTGGTACAATGTGGTAAGTGTATCCCAAGCATCCCTAGTTGTTCTGCAAGAGCGTATGTGAGGAATAATGGCACGTTTGACAGACAAAGCTATCAATGCATGTGCCTGGGCATCTCTGCTATCCCAACAAATCTACTCTGCAGTAGGTGCAACAGAAACAGCAGCACGAACAGGAATCTGCACAATATCATCTTCGACACCATCTTCATGAGCTCCAGCACCTGTATTTGTAGTACCTGTAGTCGCAGGTGTAGCAGGACGTCTTTCAACACCCTGCACAATGTTCCACAGTCCTTTTGCAACCAATACATGTCGCATCATATAAGCCCATAATGGGTAGTTGGTACCATCCAACTTATCCTCAACAGCCAACATACGGAATACATCACTGCTTTCAGCCATGGCCGGTGACTAAAATACCTTGATGCAGAAAATTGACTGTACCTCAAAAAGTTGAACAGAACTGCCCAGACGAGTTCTGCTAGACCTGTAGCAGACTTCGAGACGCTTAAACTGGCGAACAGAAACTGGTATATACCTTTGGCACAAAAAGATGAAATAGCCTGCACAAGCATTGCGATAGTGCGTTCGGAGGCCGAAACGAGCTCAGATCACGATTTCGGCACCACAGAGCGAAGATGTTTTGATCTCGGAAACACCCTGAGTATGCTCACCAAATTTCGTGCAAATCTGAGACTGCAAACAGAGGAGTGTCGACGGCGCCCTAGAAGAAGCGACAACCTGCTTTGATACCAATTGTTGGAGTTAGACGTCTGCAGAAGCACGCGAATAGCACAAGGAAGAAGAAGAAGCTTGGAGCACAACACACAAGACTGAATGTATTACTAGAGAATGTACAAAGATAAGTAGCCCATTAGGGCAATAGGCGTATATACAAGCCGGGGGAAAAAAACCTCCTAAAGAGGGAAAAAAGTGCCACGGCGGTCCTAGGGTGTTCACACACATCACTACCTAAATATATCAACAGATCCTTCAACGTTAACATACAAAGAAGTATCTGCATTTGAACACCTGTATCCCTGCTTTTCAAGAAACTTTACCAATCTAAAATTCCAAGCCCTTGGTGCTTGCTTAAGACCATACAATGCTTTCAAGAGTTTACATACATGTGTAGGCTTCTTGGGATCTTCATAACCTGTTGGTTGCTCCATGTACACATCTTCTTTTAAATCACCATTGAGAAAATGCATTTTTTATATCTAATTGATAAAGATTCCATACCTTGCTTGCAGCAACACTTATTAATGTCCTTATTGTTGATATCTTGGCAACAGGAGAAAATGTCTCCTCATAATCGATGCCATAACTCTGTGCATAACCTTTACAAACAAGCCTTGCTTTATATCTACTTACTGAACCATCACTGTTTCTCTTTATCCTGTACACCCATTTGTTACCAATTACCTTCATGTTAGGTTGCCTTGGAACTAAACTCCATGTATTGTTCTCATACAAAGCTATCATTTCTTCATCCATTGCTTTAACCCATTTCTTTACCTTTGACGCTTCTTTAATAGTTGTTGGTTCCTGCTCCTCAAGAAGTTTTGCAATATAAGCTTCATGAGAAAATCTTTGTGGTTGCCTTCTTTCTCTTACTAGATACCTTGATTGGCTTCTTGTCCTACCATGCTTTTCTTGCCTTCGAGTTTGAGTTCTTCTTGATGTAGAACCTTCACTTTCTTCTTCCTGTGACTCAATTTCCTTTGAAATCAAATCGAGAATTTTCTTCAACTTCTGATTGGGGGGAGTTATCTCTTCATGTGTAATTTGACTCTCTGATGAACTTGGAGCACTTGGCTCTTCTTCGTGACTTCTTGTAGTTTCTTCTTCATCTACCTGCACTTCATGTTTATACCAAGATTTATCTTCATGAAAAATAACATCTTTCAAAACAATTACCTCTCCCGTATCTGGGTTCACACATCTATATCATGGTTGCCCTTCTGCCATACCAATGAAAACCATTTTTTGTGACCTTGGATCCAACTTTGACCTTAACTGTTGTGGAACATGAACAAAATATATGCTTCCAAAAATTATACAATTAGCAATATCTGGTTTTGATCCATAAAACAATTCATAAGGTGCTTTCTGTACATGATTTTGAGTAGGTGGTAACTTGTTCATCACATAAACTGCCATATTGCATGCTTCAGCCCAAAAGTTAAGTGGTAAGTCCTTTTCATTTAACATGCACCTACCCATCTCCAAGATAGACCTGTTTCTTCTTTCGGCCACACCATTTTGTTGAGGTGTGTATCTGTTTGTAGTCTCCTTTTTAATTCCTTCTTCCTCCAAAAATGCAAGAAACTGATTAGAAAAATATTCACCTCCTCCATCTGATCTCAACCTTCTTATGCTTCCACATGTTTGCTTTTCAACCAATGATTTAAACTTCTTGAACATGTCAAACACTTCGGATTTGTATTTCATAAAATAAATGAATGTAAACTGTGAGAAGTCATCAATAGATGTTACAAAGTACTTGCTACCTGCCATGGACTCTTCTTGAGATGGACCCCATACATCAGTATGAATCAAGTCCAAAATACCTCTGCTTTGCAATCCTGCTTTTGAAAAAGGACTTCGTATTTGTTTTCCAAACTGACATGCCTCACAAACAAAATCCAAATCTTGCTTAGGTAGTTGTGGTAAACCTTCAACCAATGATTTCTTTGCAATATCTTTTAGCCTGCCAATACGGATGTGTCCTAATCTTTTATGCCATAAATCCAATTGACTTACTTGAGTCCCATTAACCATTGTATAACCTACATAATCTGGAACTTCAACTTCATAAGTATATAATTTGTTTACCTTTTCTCCTTTTATAACAAAATTCCCATCCTTCTTCTGATAAGCCTGCCACTGATTACTGTCAAAATCGACCCTTAGTCCATTGTCCTCCATCTGTCCAACTGAAATCAAATTTCTTGTAATAGTAGGAACAAACAAAACATCTCTAAGAGTAACATGTTCATTAAGTGCACAATCACCAATGTAAACTACTTCATGCTCAGTACTATCTCCTGTAGCAATTGTGACTCTTGAATCAGGTTTGTGTAAGTTCACAAACATATTCATGTTGTGAGTCATGTGGTTTGAGCAACCACTATCTACATACCAAGTTTTGTTGTTTACCTTCCTCTTATGTGTCTCTATATGCATAGGCATAAGAACGTTTTCCTTCTGTGTTTGAGCCTCCTCTTGTACTATGTTGTTGTTGTGATGCATGTGATCTTGGCCTCTTCCTCTTTGTTGTCCTCTAAAACCACCTCTTCTATTCGGATTGGAGAAGCAATCCCTGGCATAATGACCAACTTTACCACAATAATGGCAAGTAAAGTTACCTTGCTGGTTTGATTGAGTTTGTTGACTTTGTTGTGTTGTTCTTCCTCCTCTAGTAGCATTGAAGCTTCCTCTTCCTCTTGCATTATTGTTGAATCTTCCTCCTCCTCTCCAATTTCCTCTACCTCTTGATCTATTTGATGAAGTATAAAGAGCTTTTCCTTGACTACCTCTTTGTGAATGATAAGAGTTGCCACCTTCTATGTTGATTTCTTCAGTCATCATGAGCGTTTGTAAATCTTCAAAGGATGGTAGATTCTCTCGAGTCATGATAGATGTAATGAAAGACTTCCATCTTTCATCCTCTCTCAAACCATTTAACATGCTATTAAACTTTATATCCTCACTAGGAGATGCATCAATAGAGGCTAATGCTTCACTAAGAGATTTTACCTCAAGAACATAATCATTAACTGATTGTCGTGGCTTCTTTTTTACTCTTGTCAACTCACCAATAAGTTGTGTTTGCCTCGCTCTGTTGGTAGTTGCAAATAACCTTTCTAGAGACTCCCAAGCCTCTCTACTAGTATTCAAACCTCTTATATGCCCAAGAATAGTATTGGAAACTGTTTGTGATATAATAAACAGAACTCTTCTGTCTCTTTCGATCCATTCTTGCTCTCTTGCTCGATCCGCTTGTGTAGGAGCTTCTGGTAATACCGGCTTCACTTTTGTACCTGTTATCAATCCCCAAAGACCTTTAGACATGAGATAAGACTCCATTCTAAATTTCCACATGGGATAATTTCTCCCATCTAATAACTTCTCAATCGATGCACTTAAATATGCCATGTTGAATTGTTGTAAACAAAGAAGATAATTCAATAAGTTGTATGAAAGATTTGATTAAAAAACAAAAAACAAAAGCTCTGATACCACAATGTTGTGTTTAAAAACTTGTAAACATCAAAGTACACAACAAAACATGATGAGACCTCCCAAGATTTTCAAAACACCAACCAAATATTTCCAAGCTTCAAAAACAAACTTTCCTCCAAACTTTCAAGAAAACAGAAATAGGTTACTATAGAAAAATAACCACCAAAAACTCTCTTAGCATAATTTGACAAAACTAATCATATATGCTGAACGTAGACTCTGAGTAGCATGCTTTAAAAACAAAAAACGTCAAAAAAGGTGGAGTATAGCTCCCAAACCAACAGTTTGAAGTCAAGGCATGAGAATGTCTGCAACAGCAAGGTATGACTAACTGTCTGAATTGAAAACTGATGTACAGAAGCAAGAAAACTTAAAGATATATGAAATATTTTGATATGGATAGAAAGTATGAGAGCTAAGGAAACTCCTCCAAGTGAAATCACTCAAAAAGACCTCATAACGACTGAGATATGAAAGTTTGAAGAGAGGTATGTCTCTGATGAGGCATCGGATAGACACAAAAAAGAAGATTTGCAAAAACGTCTACTTGCGTGGAGTTTTCTCATTAAACATTGTAGAAAAACTGATCTACTTATATAATACAAGAATCACTCAATTTGGACACCTACACTAAGAGAACCACTCTTTTTATTGAGAGGCTATCAACAGAAGCGCCTTCCTTATCTAAAAATAGACACCTCTCCTTTCCTTCTTACTTTTATCTACTTTTATCTACTTTTGCTCTAAATTTGAAGATGTGAACGCCTCCACATGTTATTTTTCATAACTAATAAGATCCACAAGCTTCCATATACCATTTTTAATAATTAATAAAATCCACAAGACTCCAAGATTACTTTAGCGCTTGTTTTTATGTAACAAAAGTGAAGTGAAGAAACTACAATGTGAGGTAATATGTTTGGTTGCACCACTATCAGAGTACCAAACATCCGAGTCTACTACAAAATTACACTGACTATGAGAAGATGGTTCATAGCTACTATGAGTAGTAAATTCCCATTCTTCATTTTGAACAAGATTAGTAGACTTTGTTTTAGGAGGCATCTAGAACAACCATTCCAACCTCTTTTGCAACATTTTAAAGGAACTCTTAATGACATGATCATTTGGCTTACATTAATTGCAAAATTATTTTTGCTTTTTTGTCTTCTTGTCATCTTTTTCTTTCTTCTTTTAATATCGAAAACTAGCAGATTTTTGCTTACTAGTAGATGAGGTCCATTTACCTTTACCCTTCTAACTAGCTAATAAAGCTCGATCTACAACACACATAATAGACATATTGTGCTTAGATTGATCTTCTTCCAACAAAACAAAGACCAACTCCTCAAATGTTAAGGCATTTGGATTGCCTTTCATCATCAATTGAAGAGTAGAAGCAAAACTATGATATGAATATGCTTTAAGAACTATGTGCACAAGTGAACGATCTAGAAAGATTTCATTAACAATAATCAATTGTTCTTTCAAATATTTGATCTTTTTCAAAAAAAATTCCATTGAATCTCCTTCATTCATATGCTCACTCTTCAACCATTTTCGGAGGTAAGAAACATGAGCCTCATTTTTTGCCTAGTATAATGTTGTTAGAGTATAATGTTGTTAGTGAATGTGAGGGACAATGGAACTTTTATAGACAAAGCTATCAATGCATGTGGCTTCGATCTTCATGAGATTCACTCAAATACCACAATGACCAGCCCACTTAATATAATGTAACTTTATTATTACCTTAGTTTATTGGGCATCTGGCCTCAAGCATGGTTTGAGCCAATTCTACCATCTTCACACAAAGCTTGGTTTGTCCCATCTCTATATCAACTTTGGGGTAATACTTTTCATGATTTGTTACGTTTGGCCCTTCTTGGATTTTGGGCTGATATGCTTTAAGCATCATGTCTAGGTCTTTGAGAGTGGGATCGGCTAGGACTAATCCTAATCTAGGTGATGGTGGGATTGCATGATGTCGATCGAATGGCGGTGGGGTTGGTGGTGGTAGTGATCTGTGAGAGTGCGTTTAAGATGTGATTTCAATTATCTTGGCCTCTGTTTCTCTTAAGCTTTCCTCAAGTTCGCTCATCTTCTTGACCATTATCTTTTTATTCGTTCGCTACTTTGTCTCCATGATCTTGTCCTCTTCTTGGTTAGGCTCTCGCTCTCACTTACCTTAGAACTCTTTTCCTAACCTAAGTCTTGGTTTTGCTTTAATGCTTGAGCTCTTGTGACTACTTGCACTAGGGCAATGGAAGTCACACTTCTAGTAGAATCAACTATTAATCCAATGATGTTAATATAAGTGATCTTTGGTACATTATTGGGATTCTTAGGACAATCTCGTAACAGGTCCTCAATCCCACAATCTGGGAAAAAACCTTGAATTGTCACTAATTGGTGTTGCATAGGTACAAGCTTAGGGCAATCACGAATGAAGTGATGACCTTGGCATTTGTAGCATGGTCATCTGGGTGCTTGGGTTCTTACCTGTCTAGGTTGGGGCCTATAGTTAGGGTTTGTGTACATGACATTAGCACATTTTGGCTCCCAACTAGGTTCACTCGGATCTTCGTAATAGTATGTCTTGTTATGCTTAGGTGATTGCATATAGTAAGCATGTGGACTATTGATATGAGTCAAGTCAAAACTGTGATCACTCGAGCCACTTTTTGTAATCAATGGTGATGTTAGCACTGAGGCTCTATTTAAGTTCTCTTTAGTGGTTGCATACTTCACTGGAATCACATTGGCTGGAGTTGGAGGTTGCTGAGCTAGCATTAGCTGAGGCCTTGGTTGTGCTTGATAGGGTTGCTCGTATGGTTGTTGGGGCCTACCATACTGCTGTGGGTACTGATTTTGGTATCTTCCTTGTTGGGGATATGGTTGTGGATAATTTTGCCTAACCACTTTCTTATTATAGGGGCAATCTTGTGTAGTGTGGTTAGTGTATCTCCTTTCTATGGTGCAGTATTGGCTGTTAGGGTTCCCTTGGGGTGGTGCCATGATTGGACACACATTAGCCATATGGTCTCCTCCACAAGTGTAGCATCGTTTCACTAGGGCAAATCTAGGTATCTGCTTGCTAGAGACTCCTAATTTTTGAGCCACCTTCTCTACAAGTTCCTTGATAGCTGTGGATTGTTTGGAGGTGAGGCTAGTGGAGCTATATGAATCATTGTAGATTTCTGAAAGCTCTGACTCCTCCCCTAGATTATCCTCAATGTCTATACATATTCATACGCACTCTTATATGGATCTAGGTTCCTTTAAGTACACATAAGATCTCAATTTGGTACTTAACAATCCATCCAAGAATAAGGCCACTTGTTTGGCTGGAATGGGTAACTCTGGAATAGGGAATCTCTCTAGGTATTGTCTAAACCATCTTCCTGCAAGTTGAATAGTTTCTTGGGGTGTCTACTTGAAGCTATGTATCAGCAAGGAAGTACTGTTTCTGATGCCACTTTAGGAGAATTTGGTAATGAATGCTTCTAGCAACTGGTCTATATTCCTGAATTGACCTAGATTTAGTGGTTGAAACCACATTAAGGCAGTGTTTTTGAGATTTAGCCCAAAGGCATTGTACTGAGTGAACAATTCCTCGACTTGTTCAGCTCTTAACACTTGTCTAAACTCTGCTACATGATCGTATGGATATCTAGTGCCATCGAAGTAATTCTTCATGGATTTGACCAATTGGTTTGGGCTCAAGATTCTAGGATGTTCTCTAGGCCTTGGTAGTGGAAACTCATTTGTGCCTCTTTGATGTCTTGGATTTTTGTATCTCTCTTGATCTATTCCTTTTGCATCTATTCCTAACCGCTCTCTCCCTAAGGGTTTTGCAAAGCTCACTTGAGGTCTCTCTCTAGCCCTTTCTCTCTAGGTTTCATGGTTCTGGGATGATCCTGCTCTTTGATGCCCATGGGAAACGTTAGATCTAGGAGGGGGAAAAATCGATTCGCTCTTCCAAGTGTATGCATGCTTTCCATGCTTTGTTATCAAGAACATTCTCTCAAACATGTTATTTAGGTAGACAACTTTTCTTGGTATCTCAGGATCTTTGAACTCATAGATGGTGACTCTGCCTACTTCACTAACTTGATGTGCCTTGAATCTCCAAAAAGCTTCCCCCGCTCCTCTATTCAAGAAAAGTCCTATGCTTTTTGTTGTCTTGGGAACCCACTCTGGTGTAATCACTCTTATCAAGAAAGACTTGTCTCGAGGAGTCTTGGGTTCTCATCCTAGGTCTCCTTGCTCAAGGTCTCCTATCTCGTTTTCGAGAATGACATTTCCAAACTCATCTGTCATATCTGGTAAGCTGGTAACCGCATACATGGCTCTTTGCTTATCAATATATGAACCCTCTTCAAATTTAACCACTGGGTGTTCAAGTTTGAAGGGTTGATTGGGACTTTTGAGTTAAACAACTAATCGCCTCAGGCCATCCTCATAAATGCATGCACCTAGTCGATTGGTCCTAATATACTCCAACTGCATCTTATAGGGACCTTCTAGTGTCTGTAAATAGGTTGTGCTTGCACTACCTATTGGTCGTTCCATGCTAAAAGACATCATTGAATCACTCGTTTCATAATGAGTATATAGGAATAATCGCTAAGTTGTTGGGCCCAAGACCTAGCTGTATGGTTGACACTAGCCTCCGATAATCTAATACTTTGTCAATCTCTCCTTAGGTGTCTACGTGACCTAAGGTTCATATGCCCTATTTATTAGCCCAATGACCCTTTTACATCCACGTTGCTAATTCCTTGATATCAATTACGTGTTCCTTTTAATTTCTTTAGAATGTATTCCCTTGTCTTTGAATATGCATCATAAGGAGCACTTAACTTTTTCGTACTTGCTATTTTTTGTCCAATTAGATTCAATTCTTTGCCCTTAAGTTATCACTTGATTGCAATTTGTTACCATTAGTGTCCATGTGAAAGGCCAAATGGCCATCAAACACTTCTTTGTATGTGTTCTTTAATAAAACATATAGTGGCCTAGTCAGCCACAGACTGTAAGTTCAACCGCATTTGTAACACCTAAGAAGTCTATGTTTGTGCTCCATGTATACTATGTTTTTCTACGTATTTTGTAGCCTCTATGCAGACTATCATGTGTAGTGCTTGGAGCTTGGTTTTCTACTCTGAGGATATCTTTGTGGAGCTCTCGAGAAGGAGAGCGCATAGTGCTCCATTGACAAGGAAATACTTCACTGGTATCAGAGCATTTTGATGCAAAAACTTTGTTCCTTTTGTGCGAGCGAAGCAAGCACCTGCCTGCCCACCCAAGGCTTATGACTAAGTTAGCAAACAAGGCATAGACCTTGGCATACCGTTTCATCTGATTCACCAAATTCATCATTGCAGCCATTGGCTGCGCACGAGGGAGGACCTCAACGATCAACGAAGATAGAGGTTTCGGGTACTTCCCGAGAGGTCACCCATCCCAGTACTGTTCCCCCGGAGCTCACTTAACTATGGAAATCTCTTGCCACTAATCTACACTCTTTTTGTGTCTAAGGAAGGGGAAAGACTAAGTTTAACATCAGCTTGAACATGTTTTGGTCCCTCAAAGCTTATTCTTTGCTTTCAAAGCCTATTTTTGAAGCATTTTTGGGGTGATTTTTGGAGCCATTTTGGAGTACTTTCATGCATAGGTTTCTTCACATAGTTTCAAGAACATCAAGAAGAGTGTTCTTTGTACTTCTCAAAAAATAAGTATTCACCTTTGGGGCCGTCTTTTCAGCCACAATCATAATCAGTGATTCACTATGCATGTAAACATGTTAGTACTTGCACTTTTATGAGATTTTGACACTAGTCATATGCTCATTTTGCAGAGGATACTTTGGTAAAATTTTTCCACATTTTTTGATTTTGTCGATTGTACAATGTTCGATTTAATCCTTGATACACTTTTTGGTGTGAGCACATTTATTCTCACATAATCCTTCTCGTTGGTCATTATTATTCATTAATTCATTTTTTTGGGGAAGATTGTTGAATTCTCTCCAAGAATCTAATACTTGGTCATCCTTCTTTGAGCCTTAGAGGTGTTTGTACTCTTCTAGATCCATTATCATTGTATTCAGTCGTCTACCATCATAGCACCAGAGGTCTCAGGCATGTCTGGTGGATCGGGGTCTAGTGCCAATGTTCCGAGGAGGAGCTATACTTGCAGGGCAGAGACCATTTTGACATCCAAAAACTTGATGGCACAAACTTTTCTCTATGGAAGAATTAGATTAAAGATGTGCTGATTCAAAGAAGGCAATGGAAGCTACTAAAATGGAATCTCAAAGAAGCCTATTAACATGGATGAAGATGATTGGGATGAGTTAGATGAGATGGCCAAGTCTACCATTCGATTGCATCTGGCAGATAATGTTTACTTTATAGTATTAGACTGTGAAAGTGTAGAGGAGCTTTGGAAGAAGTTATTCAATACATATGAAAAAGAGACGACGTCAAATAAAGTGTACCTGATGAGAAAGTTATATGACCTTCGCATGAAGGACACAGATGGTGTACCTACTCATCTAAATGAGTTTGATGCTATATTATCCCAGTTATTGGCTCAGAAAATGGATATGGATAATGAAATGAAAGCAGTCTTGTTGTTATGCACCTTGCCATCATCATGGGATATGTTTTGCACAGCTATTAGTAATAGTGCACTTGGTGGTAAATTGGTCTATGATGACATATGTGGAGCACTCTTGAGTGAGGAGATTCGTAGAAAATCTATGGTTGGCACTTAGAGTGGAGATGCATATAATGTTCATGATTCTTACCAACGAAAGAATCAACAATGTGGAAAGAGCAAGAATAAGGAAAAGAATGTTCAACGGAATAAGAGTAGAAGTAAATCAAGGAAGAGGGATATAGAATGCCATTATTGTCATAAGAAAGGACATATGAAGAAAGAATGTTATGCATTAAAGAATGCTAAAGGTAAAGGAAAGAATATTGATGGACGTGTTAAATAGTTACCTGCACCATCTACTTCGATTGTGAAGATTGAAGAAATTAATGCTATTTTTGACAATGTTGATGTGTTGACACTTGATAGTACTATGCCAACTAAGGCTCTTATGGCTGATTCTCATTCCCACATGTGGCTGCTAGATTCTGGTGCTTCTTTCCATGTGACACCACATAGAGAATGGTTCTCTAATTATGCAGCAGAGTCTCTTGGTATCGTGAGACTTGGTGACTCTTACTAGTGTGACATTGTGGGGATTGGAGATGTGGTTGTGCAGTTTATTGATGGTTCTAAATTTACTATGCATAATGTCCACCATGTACCTCATTTATCATGCAGTTTGATGTCAGTTGGTCAACTTGATGGCCTTGGTTACAAGGTGGTCTTCTATGCTCAATCCTTTCGCATATCAAAGGGCAATATGGTTATTGCAAAAGGAAGCAAATTTGGTTCACTTTATCCTTTATTTGTATCATAGAAAGAACACTTGTTAGTTGTTATTGGACAGCCTATGGCTTGTATTCGGCATGTTTGTTTTGGCCATATATCTCATAGTGGAATGGAGAATCTTTCTCATTCTAGCTACTTACATGTATTATCTTTCTCTGATTTTTCATTTTGTGAGCATTGTCAATATGGAAAGCAAACCAGAAATATGCATAGAATGCACATTGAATCTTCAATTCAGCCTTTAGATCTCATTCATACGGATGTGTGTGGTCATATGCCCACAAGGTCATTAGGTGGTTCTCTTTACTTTTTCACTTTCATAGATAATAAAACTTTGGGTATATCCTATCAAATCAAAGCATAAGGTATTCCGTACTTCCAAAAAATGGCTTGCTTCAGTTGAGACTGAAAAATGAACTAAGCTCAAAGATTTATGTTTAGATAATGGGGGTGAGTATAGCTCACATGAATTGTGTGTTTTCTACAATCTAGAGGGATTCTTAGAGAGTTTACGGCTCCGTATACCCCAATACACAATGGTGTAGTCGAAAGGATGAATAGAACTATTCAGAATAGAGTAGTCTCTATGTTGCATCATGCAAACCTTTCACAAGGCTTTGGGCACAAGCAGTATTGACTGCAGTTCATGTGATTAACCTTTCACCTAGTACTACCAAAGATATGAAAGTGGCACAAGATTTATGGGAAGCCACCATATTATGATCATCTTCGAGTTTTTTGGTGTGAAGCATATGTTCATATACCTTAGAAACTTAGACAAAAATGGGCCATAAGTCAAAACAATGCATTTTTCTTGGATATGGTCGAGAAGGACAATTTGGATATCGCTTATGGGATCCTGAAACATGGTCAATGGTCAAAAGTAGTGATGTCACTTTCAATGAGTCTAAGATGCATAAACAACCCATTTGGGAGGTTAAAGTGAGAAGAGTGGTGTTTGAGGATACTAGTCCTCCAGTTAGCATTCATAAAAATGTTGCACATAGGACGTTCAAGAGAATGTCTGATTAGATCAGTCTGTAAATGTTCGTGATCAGCAACCATTGAGATGTTATGCACATGTCTCACATCCACCTAATAGATATGTTTCAAGTTTAGATTTTTTTATGCTAACAGATGCTGATGAGCGCTAGAAAGAGGCTATGCAAACAGAGGATCATGTCAAGTGGGAGCGTGCCATGAAGAGTGAGTTGGATTCTATTCACAAGGATGGTACTTGGGATTTAGTACCTTTGCCAAAGGGCACGAAAGCTTTACCATGTAAATGGGAATATAAGCTGGAATTCACATCAGATAGTGCTTCTCCAAAGTATAAAGCACGCCTTGTTGCAAAGGGTTTTAAGCAACAACATGGTGTTGATTTTGAGGAAATTTTCTCTCCAATGGTCAAGATGACTACCCTATGCATGTTGCTTGGATTCGTTGCAATGGAGGACTTAGAGCTAGAAGTGAAAACTGCTTTCTTGCATGGAGATCTTATAGGTGAGATCTATATGGAACAACCAGAGGGTTATGTAGTTCCTGGCAAGGAAAGTCTAGTGTGTAAGCTCAAGAAGAGCTTGTATGGACTTAAATAGTCCCCTAGACAATGGCACCAGAAGTTTGATGCTTTTATGGTCTCAAGGCTATTCTCAAAACAATGAGGATCATTGTCTCTACACAAAGAGATGCTCAGATGGCAACTTGATATGCTTGATACTTTATGTCGATGATATGTTTGTTGATTGTTGGGGAGTCCTCCTATGACTTGTCAATTCTCAAAAAGAAGTTGAGTCAGACAATTGATATGAAGGATTTGGGGGATGCCAAACATATTCTTGGCATGCGCATTACTTGTGATAGGAGTAAAAGATGCATATACTTGTCTCAAAGTGAGTACATAGCAAAAGTACTTCACAAGTTCAATATGCAGGGTGGAAAGGCATTAAGTACACCTTTACCAACATATGTGAAATTGAGCAAGGATGATTGGCCCAAATCAAATGAGGAAAAGGAGGTCACGACCAAAATTTCCTATCAATCTACTGTTGGTAGTCTCATGTATGCTATGGTAGCTACAAGACCAGACATTGCATTTGCAGTGGGACTTGTGAGCAGATATATGTCTAATCTTGGCAAGAAACATTGGGAAGCGGTGAAGATGATTTTGAGATATCTGAGTGGCACTAAGGACAAGTTTCTATGCTTAGGTAGAGGGAAAGCATCCATTATTGGTTACATAGATTTTGACTATGCTGGTTGTGTAGACAATCGCAAGTCTACATCAGGGTACATTTCTCATTTTGCTAGAGGTGTTATCTCTAAGAGATCTCGTCTTCAAGAATGTACATCTGTTTCCACCACAGAAGTAGAGTATGTTGCAGCAAGTGAGGCATGTAAGGAGGCATTGTGACTTTCTCGTCTTGCTTGTGATATGGGTTTACCTTAGCATGTATTTTTTTTTCTCAGTGATAGTTAGAGTGCCATTGCTTTAGCTAAGAATCCAGGCTATCATGCAAAGACCAAACACATTGAGGTGAGGTATCACTTCATAAGAGATTGCTTAGCCATTGAGCGCATTATTCTTGAGAAGGTTCACACCCAAGTTAATGTTGCAAATGCTTTGACTAAAGCTCTACCACGGGATAGCTTTCGACATTGTCATCACTTCATGGGGGTTACGTGATTCATGATCTTACACTGTCACTTGTATACTGTGTAACATGCCCATTAGGTGGGAGGTATAGTTTGTATACTTACACTCAGGTATTCTTTATCATTCTTTATTTTTCTCCCATAGTTACTTCAACCATATTAGCCTTTAGTGGGAGATTGTCCATGTAAAAGGCCGAATGGCCACCGGATACTTATTTGTATATGTTCTTTTGATAAAACATATAATAGCCTGGTGAGCCACAGACTTTAAGTTCAATCGCATTTGTAACACCTACGAAGTTTGTGTTCGTGCTCTCTGCATACTGTGTTTTTCTACTTATTCTGTAGCCTCTGTGCAGAGTATCGTGTGTGGCGTTTGGAGCTCAGTTTGCTACTTTGAGGATATCTTCATGGAGCTCTGGAGAAGGAGAGCACACAGTGGTGCACCAAGGAAATACTTCACAATTAATCTATTCTTATACTTGAGAATTTAAATTCTCTTAGAACTTGAGTGTTCCTATCATACCCCTAATCAATCAAAACCTCTAATTACACTTAGCCTAAGCTAGGAATAGGCTGAGGGGATTGAGAGATCTTCCAACCTCAAGTTTCTTCTGCTCACTGCACTTGTATGCTCAGGATGCACATTCCCAAGTCTGCATGCACTGACACCTTGCTTTGGTCTCTCCAAGAGCTCTTAATGATCCTGTAAAAGTTCAAAGTTTAGCTCAAGCTTCCAACCTTAATTTACAGACAATTTGATTCAAACACTTTTAAAAACCCCTTTTTTTCCTTTTGTAGTGCACAAAAATTTTCTAGAGCTCCCTAGGTTTTCTAATCCGACTTGAGGGTCAACTTCAAATTACACTATCTGAAAATCAACGGATTTCATATGAAACTTATGTCGATTCAGGGTTCAAGGAGTTTAAACACACAAATAGGGTCTCTCAAGATGTTGGTGTATTTTCCTAATGCCTCCGTAATTGTATAGGTAAAAGAGTTTGTAATTATGCCCAAAATTAGTCTCAATTTTCACAAAAATAACACCTTAATTTTTGCAAAAAGTGTTTTTCTATCGTGATAGATGGGTGTCTATCACGATAGACCTGTCTATCATGATAGACGGGTGTCTGTCACGATAGACAATCTCTATCATGGAGGTTGTCTTTCGTGATAGATGGGTGTTTTTCATGATAGATGGTGTCTACCATTCATCATGGGCCTATCTGTCACAATAGATGGCTATCTTTCGCGATAGATGGGTGTCTATCATTTGTCGTGGTTTTGTTCTATCGTGATAGACAGGTGTTTGTCACGATAGACGGGTGTCTATTGTCTATTTTGGGGTTTCTATCTATCACGATAGACGGGTGCCTGTCGCGATAGATGTTGTCTGTCATCTATCATGGTTTTGGTATGTAGCGATAGACAGGTGTCTGTCATCTATCATGGGTGCTCTCTATCATGATATATGGGTGTCTATCATGATAGACATTGTTTATCATCTATTGTGGGGGTCTCTATCTATCACAATAGATAGGTGTCTATCATGATAGATGGGTGTTTGTCATGATAGATGTTGTATGTCTTCTATCGTGGTTTTGGTCTATCGCGATAGATGGATGTCTGTCATCTATCGTGGGGGCTGTCTGTCACAATGGATGTTGTCTGTCATCTATCATGGGGTCTCTCTCTGTCGCGACAGATGGGTGTCTATCGCGATAGACAGAAAAAATGCAATTTTTTTTTATGTTTCTAATGATTTAGGATGCTCTTGTGGTCCGGTTTATCATGCCATGCATGAAAACAAGAAATACAAACTTTCTCTGTCTATCGTGATAGATAGAGGTCATTGTCTTGAGACCTGTACAGAGGTTTGTCATACTTACATAAGCTATTGGAGATGATGATACAACCAAACCCTGTAACAATTGCTCAAAAACACACAAAAACAGAATGCATAATCACTCTCCCTCACAAGTGAAATGAGGGGAATGAGGTGGGGAAGGGAATATGACCAAAAAACTAAAAATTTTGCAAAGATGGAGATGGAGGTGGGAGATGGTGAGGATGATGATGGTGATGGTGATGATGCTGGTGAAGAAAGTAAGAAAAATTACTGACAAATAAAGAAAAGTAAAGATAATACCTTTGACTCCAACGTCACAACTCTAGGTATTACCATCACACACTCGTCCTCGAAGCTCTCTCCCTAGCAAACGGCGCCAAATTTGGTGTCACTCTAGCACAATGGTGAGTACCAACATGAGGAGATCCACCTTATAAATGTCAATCCATGGAGAGGTGAGGACTAGTATGACGACCATGAGCAAGTGAAGGCACAAGTGCATGAGTGAGAAGCACACTAGCATGCACACACGTACACACACATGCACACACAAGGCAAGAAGAAAGAGAGGAACAAGGGAGTGCTTTCTATTATCAAAGATCTCTTAAAAAAGCTCAAATCTCTAACAAGCTCCAACAAAAATGAGTTCTCTAGTTCTTTTTATAGTTTTTTACTAGCTTTTGGCCCTATCCTGACCTAGTGTTCGGGCTAGTTAAAAATTAGGTTCCAAGTCTTATTTGAGGGCTCAAACGGAGTCTAAAAAATATGAAAATTGATACATAGGTGCTTCTAATACTCCTTAAGCTTGAGCACTCCTTGGCTTGAACAAAATGGATTCTAATCTACCAAAAATGGCATTTACAATTGTTTGTGTAGTGATGAAAATTACTTTTGAATAAAAAATAAGGCATGGGAAAAATGATGAGGCCTCTTCTGTGCCAAATTGTACTTGACTGCTCTATCTTCTCATTGCTTGTAGGACAACAATATCATTCATCATATTTACTATTGATTTTTTTGTGCTTTGAGGTAGAGTATAAAACCATACAATTCCAAGAGGAGTCCTCATATTAGGAAGAACATGACTTTGGAGTGCAAGTTGAAAGTTATCATACCAGAGTAAAGATCTCCAATAGAATGGATAGCTCTATTTCTAAAAGGTTTTTATATCCATCTACAATAGTTCCCATTCCATGTTTCAAATGATTACATTAATGCAAGTTGAAGATCTTGAATAAAATAGAAAGAACCATTGTTCTTATGAACTATAAAACATGTATTTCGAATAAGGAGCATCAAGAAATTTATCCTTTCCAATGTTTATTTGCATGAGAGATTCTTTAGAAAAATTCTATCCAATACCTCTTCACTTTCTTGTCCATTGTCTATATTTTGTCTCCACATTAACAACATGATTATAAAGCTCTTTCATAAACATGGGAATTCCCCCATACATGAGAATAGAATGAATAGAGATCACATACATGTTGGATTTTGAGGTCCATGGAAGGACACAAATAGCACAAGGAAGAAGAAGAAGCTTGGAGAATGACACAATACTAAATGTTTTACCAAATGAATATCCAAAAGATAAGTGACATGCTAAGGTTATAGGTTCTTGGAGTTTGAGGTCTCCGAAAGCACGTGAACAACACAAGGAAGAAAAAGCTTGGAGCACAACACAAAATACTGAATGTATTACCAAAAGAATGTACAGAGATAAGTGACCCGTTAGGGTTATAGGCGTATATACAAGCTAGGGTCAAAAAAACCTCCTAAAGAGGGAAAAAAGTACCCTCGTGGTCCTAGTGTGTTCACACACATCACTACCTAAATATATCAACAAATCCCCCTTGGGAGTGATGTGGTGAACAAGGAGTTGGCACTCATGTATAAGGAAGTGTCAAGCTATGTGGAATCAATCCACAAAAGGAAGTAAGCCCAAAGCTTTGCAAAAAACTTAACTTCTCCCTAAGCAGAGCCTTTGTGAAAAGTTCTGCAATGTTCTCTTGTGTGGGCATATATGCCAAACTTATCTCTCCACCAGATAACCTCTCCTTGACATAATCATAGTAAACCTCAATGTGCTTAGTGAGCATGGAACACAGGTTTCCTCGCAATTGCCCAATGCGCTCTGATTATCAATGAAGATGGTGGTGGCAGAAGAGTGACCAACACCCAAATCATCCATAAGGCATCTGAGCCACACACACTCAATAGTCGCTATGAAAGTTGCCATATACTTAGCCTCACAACTAGAAGTGGCCACACTAGGCTTCCTCTTGCTCAACCAAGATATGCATGAGCTACCAAGCATGAAGCAAAAACCACTAGTGGGCATAGGAGTGTCATAGCAACTAGCCTAGTCAGAGTCAAAAAAAGCATGTAAATATGGCGGTAGTGACCCCCCTTGGGATAAAACAATACGAGTAGTCGGGTACCACAAGTAATGAAAGATGGGCTGTTGAGCCCATAAAAGTCATGTTGGTCAAAGTCAACTGGTCAAAGTCAACTGGTCAAAGTCAACAAGCTCAAGGTCAAAGTCAACAGGTGCAAAGTCAAAGTGCGTAAGCGCAGGTGTCAAAGTGCACAGGTAGTGCACAATGAATTGTCCACAAAGGGTAAATTGGAGAAAATGGGTTGCAAGTTGCAGAGGTATTTTCTCTAATTTCCCTAAGGTTCAAAGTGTGTTTTAAAGTGTTTTGGAAGGTTCAGGTGAACCCCCTCTTATGTGCAAAAGTGAAGACTTAAAAAGGGAACATGAAGGTATGTGAAGCGGCAAAGTGTACGCACAGGTGAAAGAATGGCCCCCCCATTAAAATTTTTGGTTTCAGTCTAAAGTCACTACAGGACAAAACAGTGAGTCGTTGGCTGACACTTGTGAGGACAATCTTGGGACATCAAAGTGAGGACCAATGTAACATAATCCTGGTAGGAGATGGTTGAACTCACAACCTCTTGGTTAGGAATGTGATGGGCTAACCACTTGCCCCAAAAGCCATGGTTGAGGATTACTTCCTAATCCTCAACCAATCTTGGGACATCAAAGTGAGGACCAATGTAACATAATCCTGGTAGGAGATGGTTGAACTCACAACCTCTTGGTTAGGAATGTGATGGGCTAACCACTTGCCCCAAAAGCCATGGTTGAGGATTACTTCCTAATCCTCTCTCTTAGGGTGTGGTTCAACCATCTCCTACCAGGATTATGTTACATTCTTCCCCCCGTGAACTCCTTGGGAATCCTTGGATGGAACTTGATTGAGTATCCTGCTAGTCCCATAGCTGGTCAGGGTACATCCTGCCAGGGTACATCCAGGGTACATCCTACCAGTCCCATAGCTGGTCAGGGTACATTCCCTAGGAGTTCAAGGGGGGAAGAATGTAACATAATCCTGGTAGGAGATGGTTGAACCACACCCTAAGAGAGAGGATTAGGAAGTAATCCTCAACCATGGCTTTTGGGGCAAGTGGTTAGCCCATCACATTCCTAACCAAGAGGTTGTGAGTTCAATTCCTTACAACCAAGATACCATTGCAGTTAGGAGCGTACATGATCGACACACTCACATCAAGGCAAGGGCAATTCTTGGACCAACCTTAGAGTAAGCAAGAGAGCATAGTCTAGGGGAGCAAGAGGAAGAAGTGCAAGAGTCACCAGTGTGCGATGCAAAGAAGTGGAAGTGAAGGAGTGCATAGGGAGTGCCTAAGGGATTGTGCAGAGAGTGCTAAGCTAGTCCCCCCAAGTATCTCAAAGTCCCATTGCAGTGGGCGCGTGCCGACAGAAGGTATTCACTCCTCCCCTTTGTGGAAGCTTGGTGCAAGGTGTGCACAAGGATAAGCTTGAAGCGGGTGGAGGTCTGGTGCAGAGGAGGCCGGCGGTAAGAAGACTTTGGGATATTGGGTATTTTGTAATTGGGCACTCTGTGGAATTGTGCACAGAGAGGTATTGGCTTGTCTTGTACTTCAAACATTGTAATTTTCTTACTGTAATCAATCGGCAGAAGCTTCCAGGTGTATTATCTCTTCTTGTTTCTTCCCTTTTCTCCTACAAACCCTCCTTCCAGGTGTATTTTGTAATCAATCGGCAAAAGCTTCCAGGTGTATTATCTCTTCTTGTTTCTTCCCTTTTCTCCTACAAACCCTCAAACTCCTTCTTGTCTAAGAATCCACCAACAAAATTTGGCACGCCCGGTGGGACCTCCAAGGAGATTTGAGCTTAGGAGAAACCAAGTGCCAAGCATAGAAGAGATCAAGTGTCGACAGAACCACAGTGCTACTTCATCAAACAAAAGGTAAATATATTCTTATCAAGTGTCTTACATTCAGTGGGCTATGAGCTGCTCATGACCGCAACCCGGTCCCAAGTATTGAGGGTCACCTGCAAGCAGACAAGGAGGAAGGTTGTTAGAAGGTCCCCCAGTCCACTATCTTCCACATCATCAGTCAAGAGCATGGTGGGTCAGGTAGACTTGGAAACTTTACTCTCTAGATTAAATATAAAGTTTCCTTCTTTCAAAGGCCTAGCTCAGGAGGATCCAGATGAACACATTAGAAGGTTTTTGGCACTATGTAAGACTAGAGGCCTAATGGGTAGGAAGGATGCTTTTTTAATTCTCTTCCCTGCCACATTAGAGGGATTAGTTGATAAGTGGTTCAGTCAATTTGCTGAAAACCATTTTACCACTTGGGATGTGATGAAAGATGCTTTTAAAAATCAGTTCCAGCATGGCAACACTGCGGAGATTATCATAGAAGAGCTAGAAAATTTAAGATTAGGTCCAGGAGAAAAGTTCCCAGAGTTTGTGACTCGGGCCAAAGCACTAATGGCTAAATTGCCAGATCCACCACATGATTTTTTTGTCAAGAAATGGTTGGCTAAGCCCCTACCAGTGGCCACCCAATGCAAAATAAAGGAATTAGTGCTACCTACAGCCTCCATAGAGGAGTTCATCAGCACAGCCACACGCTTGGAGCAGATAAGGTACCAGTATGGAGCAACCTCTTCCCAACCAACATATGGTGCAGAAATGGAGGATCCAGTGATACAGCTAGGCTTAAAAAGAAATAAGCCCTACAAAGAGGAAGAGAATGTTGTTGCTCAGTTGAGAAGGGAGATTGAAGCACTAAAGCTCCAAAAGGAGGAGGAGGCCCAGGCAGAGGAATTGGCTCAGCTGCGACAGGAGTTGCAGGAGCTCAAAGGAGGTGGCATCAAGAGTGGACTTTGGTGTTCCATGTGCAGCAAGCAAGGTCACATAGTAAGTGAATGTCCTCTGTTAAGTGTGACTTGTCAATTATGCAAGAAGGTTGGCCATGAGGCCCATGAATGCCAATCAAGAGGAATGCCTGCAATGACATACTGGACACAAGGAGGACCCCCAACACCAGCAAATGTGATGGCTGCTGCACCAAATCAAGGTAACAACTATAATCCTAGACAGAGGAATAACTTTGGAAATGGGCCTAGGAGGCCAATCATCTATTTCAGATGTGGAGAATGTGGGCACTATCAAAGTAGGTGCACCCTACCAGAAAATGCCCCTCCTTGCAGGAACTACCCTAATGCAAGAGACCATTATACAAATTGTTGTCCTAAGAATCAAGCCTCTTCCTCCGGGCCCCATATTCAAATGATTTCTGTGCACAAGGAAGAAGTGTGTGATCCAATCAATGAGCTATCTCCATCTACCAGGGTGGTGCAATTAGAAGAAATAGAATCTTTGACAGTGCAGACAAGAAGCAAGGGGAAGGCTCAAGTAGACATAGGACAAGAATCAAAGATTAAGGAAGGGATTCAAAATAGAGAAACATCTGAAGATAAAGTTAACACAGGTGCAGATTCAAGTCAAAAAGGAGATCTCATATGCACCAGTGATGCCATTGGGCATGCCTTCAACAGGGCTCATGAGGAGCTTGATAAGTCAACTGGAGCCCATGACCTCAAGGAATCAGAGGCTTCAAAACTACTCAAGTCCATGAAAAAGGAGGTTAGTATTTTTTATTTAATAAAGATGGATGGGAAATTCAGGTCAGAGTTATTGCAGATAATTGATGAAGCTTCCACTACAAGTTTGGTGGCAAAGACGGCTGTTTCACATAAAAGAAAAATTGTAGGGGAAGCACCCCTTATGGATTATAAAAGTCCTCGGCTCACAGTATCAATCAAGGGTCATGAATTTCAAGGAGTTATTGTGGATGGTGGTTCTGGCATTAACTTGATGCCTGAACATACCATGAAAAAGATTGGACTCCACCCTTCAAGACCTGCAAATTTCACTGTTACTTTGGCAGATCAGAGCAAAGTAAGGCCCTTGGGAGTGATCCCAAAAGTTCCACTTGAAGTACAAGGTAATCTATTCATTCTGGATTTTGTGGTTTTAAGATTGCCCCAGGTTGAAGGAGCATTTCCTCTCTTAATTGGATGACCATGGCTGAGGCATGCAAGTGTCATTCATGATTGGGGCAAGGACACTATGTGGGTACAAAAGAAAGGGCAGGAGCTGACACAGATTCATTTAGAAGAGGGCCCAGACAATCAAGGAAACACTAGTATGATGCAAACAGTTGGCATTTGCATGGAAAGAGAATCGGAGGATCAACCCCAAATAGATTTTGAGGAAGAAGAGGATATTCTAAATTGGCTCCAAGCAGGCAACTCTTCCTCTTGTTTTGGAATTTTTCTTAATAATTCTTGCACGACTGAAGGTTATGATCAAGATAAGGAAAAAGTCCAGGGTGATGGATTGGGAGAGCCCATCACAGACCACAGAAGGGGCAGGAAGACACCCCTCAAATACAACTTGGAGGAGGATATGACAACCACAGATAAAGAAGTTTCTAAAGCTAAAGGCAAGGTAAAAAATTCTAGTGAAGAATGTTCTTTCCCAATTCAAGAAATCCCTGCAGGATGGATGCAGGACAAGGAGGAACACATTGAAGTCCAAAATACACATGCTTATGAAGCAATGCACGAAAAGCTAGTAGAAGAAGACAAGGAAGCAGATGCACACGAAGATAATATGGTAGAGAGAAATCCTGTCCAAGAAATACAATTAGGCACTCAAGACAATAATCGGCCAGTTTTGGTGGCCACTTGGTTGTGGAGCCACCCAGGGCTCCTTGAAAAGGTAAAATCATTCTTGACCCAGTATATAGATGTTTTTGCCTGGCATTATAAAGACTTAGAAGGAGTGCCTGCAACTTATGGAGAGCACAGAATCCCTCTGGTTGATGGAGCCAAACCCATAAGAGGAAAGAGTTATAGACTTAATCCAAAATATGTTGAAGTTGTCTATGTGGAAATCCAAAAGATGGAGGATGCAAGAATCATCATTCCTGTTGAACAGTCAGAGTGGCTCTAACCTATGGTTATAGTACCAAAGAAGAATACTAATAAAATCAGAATTTGTGTTGACTTTAGAGCACTCAACAAGGTGACCATTCCAGATGGTTTCCCAATGCCTTTTGCAGAACAGGTCATTGAAGAAGTGGCTGGGCATGCATTATATAGCTTTATGGATGGATTCAGTGGCTATAACCAAATATCAATACATCCAAAGGATTGTGAAAAGACTGCTTTTATCACACCTTGGGGAACATATGTGTATGTAAAAATGCCATTTGGGCTCAGAAATGCTCCAGCCACCTTTAACAGAACGGCAATCTCATTTTTGGCCCCCTATTGCTGGAATCACTTAGAATCTTCATGGATGACTTCTCTTCGTTTTCAGGATCTCACAAAGAAACTCCTCTAGATTGTTTGGACCACCACTTGAGGCAGCTGCAGAATGTTTTAAAAGATGCAGGGAGACTAAGTTAAAGCTCAATCCAAACAAATGTCATTTCCTTGTGACAGAAGGAACTCTCTTAGGACATGTGGTGTCGGCTAAAGGTATGGCCCCAGATCCTGACAAAATCATTTCTATATTAAAGTTGCCTAAACCTAAATCCCCTAAAGAGATTCAGAGTTTCTTGGGGCATACTGGATACCATAGAAGGTTTATAAAAATGTATGCAGAGATAGCCAGACCTCTGGCTAGACTTACAGGTAAGGAAGTACCTTTTAAATGGGAAGAAGAGGAGGAAAAAGCATATCAAACATTACGGTCAAGGTTAGTGTCTGCTCCTATTTTGGTCACACCTGAGTGGTCAAAAATCTTTCATATACATGTAGATGCCAGTGGCTATGCAGTGGGGGCAGTTTTGACCCAACCCAGTGAAGAATTTAAAGTGGACAGACCAATTCAATATGCCAGTAGAATCTTGACCAAGGCTGAAGGGAATTACAGTACTACAGAAAGGGAAGCCCTAGCAATGGTCTTTGCTGTCCAAAAATTCTGTCATTACTTACTAGGAGTAAAATTTATTATTATAACAGATCACCAACCACTAAAATACCTACTCAATAAACCACAAGCCACTGGTAGAATATGGAGGTGGTTATTGTTGTTCCAAGAATTTGATTTTTCTGTAGTCCATAAACCAGGTAAAGAAAATGTTATGGCGGATCACCTATCCAGAATCAATATGATGAATCAAACTAGTGGAATCAATGATGACTTTCCAGATGCTCATCTGTTTGCTGTACAAGCTCAAGGTTGGTATTATGACATCAAAAATTTCATTAAAACTGGGTTGTATCCAGAAAAGGCTAGTGCTGTACAAAAGAAGAGACTGCTAGTCAAGAGTAGACCATATACCTTCATTGAAGATAAATTGTATAGACAGGGCAAGGATGACAGGTTCAGGAAGTGTTTGGAAGAAGAAGAAGTGAGGGAAGTCCTTCACTCTGCACATGAAGGGACAGGTGGTGGGCACCTTCCAGGGCATATTATGAGTCAGAGGATACTGGATGCTGGTCTATGGTGGCCTACACTATTTAGGGATGCAGATGAATGGGAAAGGCATGTGACATTTGCCAGAGGTGTGGACTTAAGCCAACAAAGCAGAGGCATAACCCCTTGGTTGTTTCCACTTCCTGGCAACCATTTGAGAAGTGGGGGCTAGATTTTATAGGGCCCATCTACCCTCCCGCAATTCCAAAAAGAGAAAAATATCTCTTGATAGCTACAGATTATGCGACAAAGTGGGCTGAAGCTATTGCCTCCCCCGATTGCACTGCCCAAACTGTTGCCAATTTCATTTATAGTAGCATCATTTGCAGGTTTGGATGCCCACTTGAAATTTGTACAGATCAAGGTACACATTTTGTCAATAAGGTCCTGCAGGAAATTTTCAATAGGTATAGAATTCTACATAGGACCTCTTGTGCTTACTATCCAAGAGCCAATGGACAGGCTGAGTCGACAAATAAGGTTTTAATCTCAATGTTAAGAAAGGAGTGTATGTTGCAGCCCACTTCATGGGGCATTGCTTATCAAGGTACACTGTGGGCATACAGGTTAGCCTACAAAGAGGCCACAGGATATTCTCCATTCCAGCTAGTTTATGGCATATTGCCCATTGAGCCCTTTGAATTTTTACATGGTTCACCTAAGATAGCATTCATGCAGGGCAAGAAAGATTGTGATGTCTCTCAGAGGCTCGGAGCACTACATAAAGTGGAGGAGATTCGTCTACTAGCAACGAAACAATTGGTAGAGACTCAGATGAAGAGGAAGGAGGCACATGATCGACATCTGTGGAACAACAACATTGAAGCAGGCATGTTAGTTCTTCTCCATAGACCTCATCTTCATACACAGCTGAGAGGAAAATGGCTTCCACATTGGGAAGGACCTTATAGAGTCAAAACAATGCTAAATTGGGGTGCTGTGGAGTTAGAGACGTTGAAAGGAGAGGCCTTGCCACTGGTCAACATATCCAGGCTCAAGGCCTATCTTCAACACACTTGAAGAAGTATGGATCACCTGGAACTGCATATCTATCCAGGTTGTACATAGCTTTCTCATCACATTTTGCTTAGTTTTGGTAGTTTTCTTTATCAATTTCATCCTTGTTACTCGTGTTTTTAGAAAACCTAGAAGGCATTTCATAACCTCTGCAAAAGTAAAACTTTTGGGTATTTTTGGAAATTTTTCTAGCATTTTTAGCATTTTTTTGGCATTTTTTATCCCTTTCCGATGTCATTTTCTTGCCAAATTTGAGGAATAAAGGAAGCTCTCTGTAGGTTTGATTGCAACATTCTAGCTTAGGCCTGTAGCAAATTTTTTTAAAATTTTTTGACTTTTTTTTGCAATTTTTCTGGATTTTTAATGTATTTTCTTTGATTTTTGGGACAATTTATAAATATTAAAAAAAAAAAGGGCCCCATAGGGGCGTTTTCTTTTTCTGCACAAGAAAAAAAAAAAAAAACCCCACTAACCAACCCCTCACCGACCACTCTTCCCCCCCCCCCCCCCGCACCCCCCCCCAATTCTTTTTCTTTTTTTTATTATTTTATTTTTCTTTTGTTTTATTTTATTCTTTTTAATTTTATTTTATTTTGTTTTTAGTTTATTTACGATTTTTTTTATTTTTATTTTTATTTTAATTTTAATTTTGATTTTATTTTTATTTTATTATCCGCACAGGCGTTCCAAAAAAAAAAAAGGTCTTTTTATTTTATTTTATTTTTTGTTTTCTTATTATATTTTAATATATATATATATAATAATTTTTTTTTTCATTTTTATGGCTCAAAGCTTTTGGCTCTGGATCGTGCCTCAGTTGGCCGTTTTTTACAAAAAAGGAGTCATTTTCATGTTTTTTGGCACCTCTGGACTCAGTTTTTGGCTTTATTTTTCCAAATTCCCACATTTTCTCTGAGTTTTGGTCAAAACCCTCATTATTTGCACACATTTATCACATGTTTTTAATTACCCACATTGTCCACATGGTCTATTCTCACCTTCTCTTTCCTTATGTTTACTAATATTCCATCTGTACCCTCTGTAGCTCTCCAGTTTGATCATTTTAGCCCCCATCCAGGCCCTGATTCCTACTTCCAACCCCTCCCTTTACCAATCTGCCCAACCACATCCTTCACCCTCCCGGCCCCATCCATCTTCATACCCTCAGCCCTCCCTTCCCATTCCATTCTAACCTCCCACTGCCCCTCTTTTGCTTTTCCATAACAAAATCCCACTTCTCGTTCTTTTCTGGTGCTTGTTCTGGTGGAATTGGTTGCTGCTCAGATGTTCTCTTCAAGTTGTTGCAGCTCTATTCTCATGGTGTCCTCTATGTTCAAAGTTTTGGCTGTAGCTCTCCGGGACGGAGAGCACATTAGGTGGTGGGCAACTGTTGAGCCCATAAAAGTCATGTTGGTCAAAGTCAACTGGTCAAAGTCAATTGGTCAAAGTAACAAGGTCAAAGTCAAAGTCAACAGGTGCAAAGTCAAAGTGCGTAAGTGCAAGTGTCAAAGTGCACAGGTAGTGCACAATGAATTGTCCACAAAGGGTAAATTGGAGAAAATGGGTTGCAGGTTGCAGAGGTATTTTCTCTAATTTCCCTAAGGTTCAAAGTGTGTTTTAAAGTGTTTTGGAAGGTTCAGGTGAACCCCCTCTTATGTGCAAAAGTGAAGACTTAAAAAGGAAACATGAAGGTATGTGAAGCGGCAAAGTGTACGCACAGGTGAAAGAATGGCCCCCCCATTAAAATTTTTGGTTTTAGTCTAAAGTCACTACAGGACAAAACAGTGAGTCGTTGGCTGACACTTGTGAGGACAATCTTGGGACATCAAAGTGAGGACCAAGATACCATTGCAATTAGGAGCGTACGTGATCGACACACTCACATCAAGGCAAGGGCCATTCTTGGACCAATCTTAGAGTAAGCAAGAGAGCATAGTCTAGGGGAGCAAGAGGAAGAAGTGCAAGAGTCACCAGTGTGCGACGCAGAGAAGTGGAAGTGAAGGAGTGCATAGGGAGTGCCTAAGGGATTGTGCAGAGAGTGCTAAGCTAGTCCCCCCAAGTATCTCAAGGTCCCATTGCAGTGGGTGCGTGCCGATAGAAGGTATTCACTCCTCCCCTTTGTGGAAGCTTGGTGCAAGGTGTGCACAAGGATAAGCTTGAAGCAGGTGGAGGTCTGGTGCAGAGGAGGCCGGCGGCAAGAAGACTTTGGGATATTGGGTATTTTGTAATTGGGCACTCTGTGGAATTGTGCACAGAGAGGTATCGGCTTGTCTTGTACTTCAAACATTGTAATTTTCTTACTGTAATCAATCGGCAGAAGCTTCCAGGTGTATTATCTCTTCTTGTTTCTTCCCTTTTCTCCTACAACCCTCCTTCCAAGTGTATTTTGTAATCAATCGGCAGAAGCTTCCAGGTGTATTATCTCTTCTTGTTTCTTCCCTTTTCTCCTACAAACCCTCAAACTCCTTCTTGTCTAAGAATCCACCAACATGGGCTTAACTGCTTGCCAATGCTTGACACCTAGAAAACGCATAAAATTTCTCATCTGTGAGACAACAAACTGAATATTTTGCCCAGTAATGCATAAGTAAATCAAGCATCCAATAGCTTGCTTATAGAAATTAGCATCAAATGCATCTCCAACATCATGAAGACTCAACCATAAACCTATCTCCATAGAAGTGGCAATAGGTTTGCAATCTTCAAGGCTAAAATGTTGCAATAATGTGTCAATATATTTTGTTTGAAACAAAGCTAGTCTGCCATCAACTTGCATAAATTGAATGCCCAAATAATGATGCAAATGCCCCAAATCTCACATCTCAAATGAGGCATGCAAATCAGCCTTAAAATCAGCAATATGCTTCTCATGAGGACTAATGAGCAGCATGTCATCAACATAGACAACAATGATCAGAAGCACATCATTTGCATGCTTAGCATATAAGGTGCTCTTAGTTGGATTGTGCTCAAAACCATGTGCAATCAGGCATGGATCTTTTCATATCAAGCACGTGATGCTTGCTTCAAACCATATAATGCCTTTTTCAACCTGCACACTTTGTTTCCATTCCATTTTTGCACAAAGCCACAAGGCTAAAAAACATACATTTCTTTATGCAACTCACCATTCAAAAATGCAGTTTTAATGTCCAACTGATGTACATTCCAGCCATGGTGAGTAACAAGTGCACATATGCTATGAATAGTAGTGATTTACCATGTAGGAGCAAAGGTCTCATCAAAGTCAATGCCTCTTTCTTGAGCATAACCTTCTGCAACAAGCCTAGCCTTACACATGTCAACTATTCCATCAAGCTTATGCTTCATCTTGTATACCCGCTTAGTGCCAATGGCCTTCTTGCTAGGAGGCAAGTCGCATAAAGACCAGGTATCATTTTTCATGATAGCATCATATTTTGATTGCATAGTAGTCATCCAATTCTCTGAGTTTTGTGCTTCATCAAACGAAACAAGCTCATTCTTATCACAAAACTAGAGGCAGCCAAGCATGGCAATCTGATGCAAAAGAAGTACTATGAGAGCATGAACGAGAATGATATGATAGATGTGCATCTAATTTTCTATCTCACAAAGTCTGCACCAACCATTTAGGCATAGTCTTTGCCTCCTTTATATCAGTTCTCTCATCAATAAGTGCATCATGTAAATCTGCATCAAAAATGGAATGATCTGCATCATCATGTGAAACTTGTAAAGGCTGAGAAATTGCCTCATTTGGACTAGCACTAGACTATCCACTTGTAAAAAGAGGCAACAAAGTATCATACACATCTTTGGAGCTAATTTATGTCTCCTTAGTACATGAAAGTAATGGCTGAATAGAATCTTCCACAAAAACAACATCACAACTTACCAAAATGCATTTAGTCTGTGGATGATACAGATGATAGCCTTTGCTTTCAGAACTATAGCCAACAAAAATACATTCCATTGCTTTATCATCCAATTTCTTGCATTATTGTTCAGGCACTAATGCATATGCCTGACTGTTAGTGCAATTAAACCCAAGCCCACATACTTGGTTAATTAACTTATGCTTGATTTATTGGCATAGTCTATGCAAGACTTCATATGATTACTAGTCTCTTGTAAAAAACCTTCATATTTATCCTTGTAAAAGTGGATTATGCCCACGTGGAATTACAAAGCTCTAAAATCATGAATCAATTAGTTCTTGAGTGATGAGAGAATCTAGGCTACACTTTAGGATTCACCTTTTAGGTAGAAGTTTGAATTTGAATTCAAACTTTGGCTCCAAACATGACTATAAGAAGAGGATCTAAAAGACCCGCATGTATCTCGAGTTTGGGAGATCATTTTGAAGCACACTTATTGTGAAGTGGGAGCTCATCTCATAGCTCACTCACCTCTCACACATTGAGAAATGTATGATTTCCAATGACATTGTATTTGTACATGTTTTAATAGATATATGATCATTACATTCTCATTTTATTTCTTTGTTATAACTCCATCAGAATAGTGATCTTCTCAGAGCTTGTTCTCAGTGTGTAGTTGATCATTTGCTATGATCATTAGCATTGCTTCTCAGGATCCTAGGATATTAATGTATCTTTGCTCATTGGTCTGATGATTGTTGCAGCCCGTGAATGTCAGGATGGAGCTATGACTTGCTAAACATCTTTCTCTCCATGTAGTCCATCATTCTTTATGAAATCACTCATGATTGATAGCTTACTAAGTTAATTAGAGTTCCCCAAAAGGAACTAAGTCAATTGTTGTTGTACGCAGAGTATTGTTCAAAACATTGAACAGGTGTAAGAACAAAAATAGCAACTTTTTGTTTTTGCATCAACTTTCTACCTATCTGTTTTGATCCATCTATTAGTGGATCATCTTCCAAGCTACATATATGATTAATTATGCTCATTAGCAAGATAAAGAGGCCCACTACACTCTCAAACCATCATTCTTAGCAGATGTGAAGCAGAATCTAGCTAGACCACTTCATCTCTTGTGACTATCCACCATCTCTTCCAACAGTGGTATCAGAGCAACAACAAGCAAGATGGGAGATGTATTTCCATCCTTATTGACAAATTGGACAGCCACAGCTACTCAACATGGTCGCTTAGGATGCAAGCCTACCTTCAAGGGAGAAGTCTATATGGATACATCTCAAGAGATGAAGAGATGCCAATCGTCAAGAGCAAGCAACAACCTACAAGAGAAGAGCAAAAAAGGTTGACCACATGGTGTGCAAAGGGTGCTCTTTCCAGGTCATATCTACTAAACTCAATCTCTGATTTCTTGTTACCACATGTTAGGAATCGCAAAACTTCCCAAGAGACTTGGGAAGTACTCTCATCATACTTCTCATCAAACACAAGAGCTAGGAAGAATCAGTTATGGATGGAATTTACAACTCTAAAGAAACAACCAAAGCAAGGAGTGGCTAATTATGTAACCAAAATGAAAGATGTGGCTGACCAAGCATTGGAGAGGAGATAGAAGAACAACACATAGTGAGGCACATCGTTAATGGAATCAAGGCTGATGACAAGCGGGAGTCCTTCACCACAACAATGGACCTCTACATGGATATGCAGATACCTGACCTCAACACCTTGATGGGACAACTCTTCACCCATGAGACAAAGCTCAACAAGAATGGTGACAACTCTAGAGGTAACCAATCTTCTGCCCCTTATAGAGATGAGAATAAAGCTAAGGATAAAGGTAAAAGCAAGAAGCATGAAGAAGAGCCTAGTACCTCTCAAGCTAATTATGAAGGAATAGGAAGAGGTGCTAGAGGAAGGGGTAGAGGAGGAAAGCAAGGTAGGGGGAGACCCTACAACAACTCAGCTTGCAACATTTGTGGTCTTAACAACCACACCACAAAAGAATGCTTCAAGAATACTAGGAATCAAAGGGGAAGAGGCTTCCATAGAGGTAGCTATGGACAATCCAAAGGTAGATACAACAATGGTGGAGGAAACTTTAACCATAACTACAATCAAGGCCACAACAACAACAATTCTCAAGGAGGCTTCAGAGGAAGAAGGGATTACAAAAACTATACTGAAGACCAAGAAGACACATTACTCATCATGAACATGACATCCAAGCAAGGTAAAGATGATGAGCATCTTTTCTACATTGATTCAGGTTGTTCCAATCATGTGGCTGGAAATGTAGCTCTATTATCTGATCTTGAAGAACCCAAAGGGAAGCATGAAGTACAAATAGGTGATGATACTAAACACTCTGTCAAGCAAATTGGAAATGTCAAAACATTTGATGGTAGCATGAACCTTTTGAGTAAAGTTTTGTATGTGCCAACTATTACCAAAAACCTAATAAGTGTTGGGTAGATTGTTGAGAAAGTTTTACAAGTCAGATTCACTAAGCATGGAGCATATGTGGAAGGCTTGAAAAGGGTTGCCAAAGATGAGGTCTGGTAGATTATTCACATTTGTATTTGAAGACACAAGGAACATAGCACTATTCAGTTATAGAGATCAAAACTTATCTAAGTTAGAAATATGGCACAAAAGGCTAGGATACATGTGACCAAGCAACATATGAATACAAATGTGGAGCATGCCAATTTGGCAAAGCTCACAGACAACCATTCAACAGGAGAGGATACATCCATGAACATTATTTGGAGCTTGTACACACTAATGTGTGGGGTCCTAGCAAAGATCCATCAATCTCAAGTTCAAGGTACTATGTTTCATTTATTGATGATTACCTTTTCTCTCAGGAAATGATATTGAATTTCTATGTGCTTTGTTCTTGCATGAAATACTGGATTTGCTACAAGATACAATGAACTCATATTATCTCCCTGTATGATAGGTATACCTTGATCAATACCCATGCTTTTGAACAAGGTCTGCATCCATATTACTTCTTTAGCTGCTTCCACAAGTCCTTTATATTCTGCTTCTGTTGACGATAAAGCCACTGTGTGTTGCTTCTTTGAACACCAGCTTACAAGCTTATCTCCCAGGTATATCATATACCCATGTGTTGACCTTCTCTCATCTTGACTTCCTGTCGAATCTGAGTCACTGTATGCTCTCAACTTTATATCTGATGTAAAAGGATAATATAAACCTTCTTTTATAGTTCTTTTGATATATCTAAGAACTCTTTGTCCTGCAATCCAATGTTGATCCTTCGGACAATGCATAAACTCTGAGAGAACTCCCATTGCATAACTGAGATATGGTCTTGTTAGCATAGCATAAATCAAACTTGCCACTAAAGATTGATACTTTCTCATATCTTTAAACTCTGCACCATCATATCTGCTGAGTTTATGATTTACTTCAAGCGGTGTTGAAGCTTCTCTGCAATTCTCCATGTTAAACTTCTTTAGTAAGTTTAGGAGATACCTTTCTTCCGAAACATATATACCATGATCTGTATATGTAACTTCCATTCCAAGAAAATATGATAACTTTCCTAGATCACTGATCTTGAACTCCTTTTCAAGCAGTCTCTTTACCTCCTTGATTCCTTCATCTGAGGTACCTGTGATTATAATGTCATCTACATAAATACAAATGTAGATCATACCTTCATCTGTTCTCTTGATGAGTAGACTTGCATCAACCTTTGAACTTTGGTATCCAAGGTCATTGAGATACTTCACAAGTCTATAATTCCAAGCTCTTGGAGCTTGCTTCAATCCATAGAGAGCTCTTCTTAGTCTGCAAACATGATTTGGGTATCTGGAACTTACGAACCCTTCTGGTTGTTCCATGTAGACTTCATCTGATATATATCCATTCAGAAATGCATTCTTTATATCTAGCTGACTTAACTTCCATCCTTTTGATGCTGCTACAACAATCAATGTCCTTATGGTTGACATCTTTGCCACCGGACTAAACGTCTCATCATAATCTATGCCATGCGTCTGAGCATAGCCTTTGACTACCAGTCTAGCTTTGTATCTGGCTATTCTTCCATCTGCAAGCTTCTTGACTTTGTAAACCCATTTATTTCCAATCACTTTCTTACCATTTGGTTTTGGAACAAGTTCCCAAGTCTTGTTCTCTTCAAGAGCATTGAACTCCTCCTTCATTGCTTCTTCCCATTTTTTCTTACCTTTTGCTTCACTATAATTCTAAGGTTCTTCATCTTCCTTTACTAAGTAAGCATAATTTTTCTGAGTCAAATACAAAGTATCATAGGAATACCTTGTTGGTTGTTTCCTAACTCTGTTTGACCTTCTTGGTTCAAACTCTTCATGTGTATCTGAATACACATCTTCATCAAATCTTGATCCATCTTCATTTCTCATACCTGATCCGATGCTGGATGTACTTGCCTACATATGATCTTCATCTCCATTTACCTGCATATGTGATTTACCTTTTTCATTTCTTCTTATCTCTTCTTCAAGTGTTTCAACACTATGCTCTTTATCTGTATACCAACTCTTTCCTTCATCAAATGTCACATCTCTGGAAACAATAAACTGTTTGGTTAAAGGACTCCATAACCTGTAACCCATCTGCTTTTCATCATATCCGATGAACACATATTTTTCAGCTTTTGGTTCAATCTTATGTCTCAACTGTGATGGTACATAAGCATAAGCAACTGATCCAAACACTTTACAATGATCAAGTGTTGGTTTCTTGCCCCACCAAGCTTCATAAGGGTTCATCCCATTTAAAGTTGTACATGGTAATTTGTTTACCAGATATGTTGTTGTATTTACAGCCTCAGCCCAAAGATAATTTGGACAATTCTTCTCCTTTAGCATCGCTCTTGCAAACTCAACTAGAGTTCGGTTTCTTCTTTCTGCTACTCCATTTTGTTGCGGTGTATACCTGCAAGTTATTTCTCTTTTGATACCTGCATTCCACAGATAATCATTGAACTCTCGAGAAAAATATTCTCCTCCTCCATCAGACCTTAGTCTTTTGAGTTTCTGTCCTGTAAGTCTTTCAGCATATGCATGAAAATGCCTGAAAGCTCCAAATACTTCTGACTTCTCTTTCAAAACATAAAGAGTTATCCATCTTGTTGCATCATCAATAAAAAGAACATAATACCTTGAGCCACTGATAGATCCTTCTTTTGTTGGCCCCCATACATCTATATGTATAAGTTCTAGCACACCATCGTGTTTGTAACCATTTTTCTGAAATGGTAATCTGTGGGCTTTTCCCATCTGACAGGCTTCACATTTATGAATCATATGTTGGTTCTTCATATTTGGTAATCCTCTCACGGATTGTTTCTCCACCATAGTTTTGATTCCTGTTTCATTAAAATGTCCTAACCTCTTATGCCAGAGGTCTAACTCTGTAAATACCTCATCACCATGTGTGATCAAGGCTTGACCAACATTCCCTTGTACTTTCAGAGTAAAAAGTCTACCTTCCTTTTTACCATGGACAATTTGATTATATCCATTCTCTAGATCTTCAACAAATACTCCTTCATTTGTAAACCTGACTTGAGAACCTTTTTCTACTATCTGACCCACACTGATCAGATTCTTCGGAATTGTTGGAACATACAAAAAATTTGTTAGTAGGTCAACTCCATTCTTACACTTTACCTTTCCAATTGACCTTACATTATGTTTTGTGTTATCACCTGTCTGTACTGTATGATTTGAAATACCTCCTTCAAGTTCTGATAATAATTCTATATTTCCTGACAAATGATTTGAACAACCAGAATCAATATAAAATACCTTGAGATCTTCATTCTCTGACACACTTATTGAGTTCATCATTAATGTTGTATGACCATCATTCTGCGTATCATTCGCATAGTTGTAGTAGGTAGTGTTGTGAGACTGATTCTGTCCCCAACTTCTTGCTCCACATCTACCATATCCGCCTCTTTGGCTTTGTCTTCCTCTTTGATATCTTCCGCTTCTGCCTCTACTGTTATTGTTCTGATTCTGGTTTGATCCTTGTGAATTATGCCAGCAATCATGAGCCAAATGATTGCTTAATTCACAGATCTAGCAAGCTTTCTTATTACTTCTTCCTTTTGTATTACTTCTACTTTTATTTCTGACATTACCTCGTCCTCTTGCATAATTTGCTTGAGCAGTCACTTCTTCTTCATCTTTTTCTTTACCTTTATCACCTTTCTTCTTATTCTTTGCATACATAGCCGAACTATGTCCTTTTTCTCCATTTGTCTTAAAATCTTGCTCAAACGTTAGCATTAGTCCAAGCAACTGCTTTAAATCTGGTACAAAATGATTTAAAGAAAGTTCAGTTGAGAGTATGAAAGGTTTCCACCTTTCATCTCCTCTCAAACCTACAAGCACCTTGCGCTATTAACCTGTGGTCTTCGATATCTTCATTAATTGATCCAAGACTGTCTGCCAAGTCCTTCATCTTAGTGACATAATCACTAATGCTTTGACTTTGTTTTTTCTTGAACGTTGTAAACTCTGACCATAAGCTAGCCTTTCTAGCTTTCGTTGTATTTTGGAAATGATCTTCCAATGCACTCCATATATCTTCTGCTTTCTCCGGACCTCTAATATGTGGTAGTAGATGATCTGTAACAGTATTATAGATATTTGCTCTTACTGTTGCATCTTTCTTCTACCACAGCTTCAAGGCTTCTAATTCTTCTTTCTTCGGTTGACTATCATCTTCGAAAGTCGGCTTCTTTTCTTCTCCTGTCACATATATCATTAAGTCCTTACTCATAAGTAAGGCTTTAATGCGCATTACCCATGCCGGATAATTATCTCTGTTCAATTTGTCAATAGAAATGTGATCTGCCATGATCTTCTTGTTTCTGTTACTTCCGGTGAGTGTAACGTTAAAGGATTTTACCTTTTGTAAACCTTTACCTTGAGAACGACTTCGGAATACTTCTTGATGGCATTTACTATTGATCTCTTCAGCATTCACCTTCCTTTATGAGAATCCTTCAAATTCTCCTTCTGCTTCTTCTTCTGAGAAACCTTTTTTGCTCTTCAGAACCTTTTCTTGTTCTGGTACCACCTGTTGATCTTACTGCTATGATACCACTTCTTGTGGATCTTTCATGCTCTAATACCACTTGTTGATCTTACTACTCTGATACCACTTGTTGGCGCAGCATATATTGCAGAATTCGCTTATGCCACAAGAACTAAGCTAAAGTGATGTTAGAACACCTCTATAATCATCAGTAGCTTAGCAAAATTTCTGAAACTGAAAACTTTATAACTGTATTAGTGAAAACTGAAAATTCACTTTACAGAAAGCTTCACGTTTCCTTCAAGCTTCAATTCTGAATTAATTTACTTCAGTCTTTACACTACTGTATTTGCTTACAGTTAAATAATCTTTCGGTCACTTAACTGTGCCAAAACTGTGTTTTGAAACTCACCAAAATTCCACCGGAACTTCACCAGACTGTCACTGGACTGTCACCGGAATCTTATCCGAATGTCACCGGAATCAACTGCAATTATGTTTGTAATTACTTCAAATGTGTATACATGAAGTAAGGAAGTAATATGTGAACTTCCTTCACTGAATGAACTCTATCTGAAGTTTAAGAAAAAACTTCATCAGTTCTTTACGGTCAGACTTTGTACTGTGTACATGTCCCGTTTCATATAACTCTTTTGATCAGTTTATAGTTGAGACTCCTAGCTTCAAGATAAGCTATCTCTCATGAAAAACTTTACATTGTGCTGCAAGATTCAACTCTCAGAAGTACCGGAAAATGTTTACTGAGAAAACTGTAATTGTTAACTAACTTTCACAGTAACATGAAATCACTTAGATTTCTTCACATATGAAGAATGTGCTCAAATTCTTCCACATGAACATGTGTTTTCTATTAGAGAAGATGTGTACAAAATAGCTTGGCCTCACTTTGCTCATAGCTATGGAAAACTCTCCTACTCTGAGTAGTTATTCCTTACCATCTCTCTCATATGAATACCTGACATTTCAGGTTCTATTATTCATCTCTACATATGCAATCTCTGGCGTCTTCTATATCTCTATCCTCAGTTTCTATATGCGCTATTCTATTCCGGTTCTGTTCACTCAAACTGCTCCCTTCTTCACTCATATGTATATACATTTTATCCCGAGATTCAAAATTCGTATTTCTGGAAGTTTCTATAAACTTATTACATTCGTGAATTTGTCCCTTCACTAAGGTTTAATTTTCTGAATGCTTTGTTTCTGCTTTTCTTCGTCTTTATGTCGTTATGCATAATTAGTGAGTGAATCTTCAACAACTTATTGTGAAGTGGGAGCTCATCTCATAGCTCACTCACCTCTCACACATTGAGAAATGTATGATCTCCAATGACATTGTAATTGTACATGTTTTAATACATATATGATCATTACATTCTCATTTCACTTCTCTTTTATAACTCCATCAGAACAGTGATCTTCTCATAGCTTGTTCTCAGTGTGTAGTTGATCATTTGCCATGATTTAAAGCATGTTAGATTCAGCATAAGTCTATTACACTCCTACAAATTTTCATTAGCATTGCTTCTCGGGATCATGATATATTTATGTATCTTTGCTCACTGGTCTGATGACTGTTGCAGCACATGAATGTCAGGATGGAGCTATGACTTGCTAAACATCTTTCTCTGCATGTAGTCCATCATTTTTTATGAAATCACTCATGATTTATAGCTTACTAAGTTAATTAAAGTTCCCCAAAAGGAATTAATTCAATTGCTACTGTACGCAGAGAATTGTTCAAAACACTGAACAGGTGTAAGAACAAAAATGGCAAGTTTTTGTTCTTGCATCAACTTCCCACCTATCTGTTTTGATCCATCTATTAGTGGATCATCTTACAAGCTACATATATGATTATTTGTGCTCATTAGCAAGCTAAAGAGGCCCACTACAGTCTCCAACCATCATTCTTAGCAGATGTGAAGCAGGATCTAGCTACACCACTTCAACTCTTGTGACTATCCACCATCTCTTCCAACACTGACAACCAAAGACACACAGGTGAGCAAGAGATGTCTTGCGACCATGCCAAACCTCATATGGAGTGATACACTCCAATGATTTAGTGGGACACTTGTTAAGTACTTATGCTACACACATAATAGCCTCAAGACAGAAACTATGTGGTAAAGCCTGACTCTTGACCATACACCTTGCCATCTCCATGAGTGATATGTTCTTCCTTTCAGCAACTCCATTCTGTTGAGGTGTATATGGCACTATACACTAATGGTTTATCTCATGTTCAGCTAGAAATGCATTAAAATCAGAAGACATATATTCCCCGCTTGATCAAAATGGAGGGTGCCCATTTTACATGATGACAAATTTTCAACCAAAGTAGAAACTATTTGAAGCACATGAACACTTTGGACTTTGCTTTCAATGGATATACCCATGCATGCTTGGGAAAATCATCAATGAAAGTCATGAAGTAAAAATAGTTCCCAAAGGAGGGTGTCTGCATAGGACCATAAACATCACTGTGAACAATCTGCAATTTTTGAGTGGCTCGAACCAAACCATCTTTTGGGAACATGGAACACTGCATTTTTCCAAAAATATAGCCTTCACAAACATGTTTACCAGGTGCCTCAAGTTTGGGTAGAGAGGGCACCATTTCAGATTTCTACAGGTGTAGCAAACTAGCAAAATTCAGATGACCAAAGCATGCATGCCAGAGCTTTACATCTGACACAGCCTGAGAATCTTGAACTGAACATGTTAAATCATTCACAGATTTTGCATAATCTATGAGCTTATATAGCCCACTAAATAAAGTGCCAGAAGCAATAACGACATCGCCATTTGACAGATCATGAACTGTACATATATCATCAACAAATTTCGCAAGCAAGCTAATCTTGGCTAATGCTAAAACTGATAATAGATTTTTCTTGATCCTTGGCACAAATAAAGCATCTGACAATGTAAAAGAAATACCATCGGTAGTAGTCAGAATGATCTCACCAACTCCCATGACAAGATAAGAGTTGTTGGCGCATGTGATAGAATTCCCTATAAGGGCAGGCTGAAGTGAAGTGAAGAAACTACAGTGCGAGGTAATATGTTTGGTTGCCCCACTATCAAAGTACCAAACATCTGAGTCTACTATAGACATACATTGTTCATGAGAAGATGGATCATAACTGCAAAGAGTAGTAAATGCCCATTCTTCGTTCTACACAAGATTAGCATACTATGTTTTGGATGTAGAGGCATCTGCAACAACCATTCCATCGTCTTTCTTCTTTGCCTCTTTTGCAGACTTGGACAACTCTTTATGACATGGTCATTTCCTTTATAGTATTTGCTGAATGTATCTCAAACAGTTGAATAGAACTACCCTATCAAGTTTTGCTAAACATGTAGCAAACTTTGAGGTGCTTATACAAGCAAATTAGACTTGTATATATATTTGGCACAAAAAGACAAAATTTTCTACATAGGCACTAGGATAGTTCATTTGTGGGTTGAAACGAGCTCAGATCATGATTTCAACACCACAAAGCAAAGTTGTTTCGAACTCCTAATCACCCTAATTATGCTCACCAATTTTCGTGTGATTCTAAGACTATGACCAGAGGGGTGTTGATGATGCCCTAGATGAAGCGGCGACCTTCTCTGATACCAATTGTTGGAGCTTGAGGTTTGCGAAAGCACGCAAACAACACAAGAAAGAAGAAGAAGCTTGGAGCACAAGACACAATACTGAATGTATTACCAAGAGAATACACAAAGATAAGTGACCCATTCGCGTTATAGGTGTATATACAAGTTAGGGGAAAAAACTCCAAGAGGGAAAAAGTGCCCCGGTGGTCCTAGTGTGTTCACACACATCACTACCTAAATATATCAACATAGGCATATATATAAGCCAAGGGATAAAACCTCATAGAGAGGGACAAAGTGCCTCGGAGATCCAAGTACTTGATTCAATGCTTCTAGAAGGCTTTAGAGAGTCGTTGAGAAAAAAACTCTTCCCATGCATCCCCATGGGGTTGAGCCCAAAATTTCCTCCTTCCCATCGTTGAGACTTAACCACTAGGCTAAGCTCATGATTTTTCTAATATGCTAGAAGTGCCTAATTATCATTAAGTTGAAACGTTCAAGATACTTTATAACATTTCCTCCTCCTTCAACACCATTTCTATCATGTAAATATGTTTCAAGTTATAACTATATAATAGGTTTTCTGTCAGTTGTCCTTCATGATAAGAATCATAGCTTCATCTCCTTTGTATCATCGTGCTTGTACTTTGATGCTTCAAGAGAGCATACCTTTGGTGTTCTCCCTCACTCTCTCTCTCTATGCTATTCTAAGATAAGCTATGGAGTGGGTATTATTCTCAGTTTCCCCTTTCCAGGAATGGTAAGAGAGAGTAATGCTTTGTGTTCTGCACTTATGTACAATAAAAATTTGACAAGGAGACAAAGGAAAGGCCAAATATGAGATGAAAGAGAAGTAGATGTGTGCATCTTTTTCACTTGAAAAATTCAAAGGGCATGTAATTTGACTCATGGGGGCTGATCAAGGAGTATATGGGAAGTAAAAACTTAATGGGTTGCTATAGAAGGAGAAGAAGATGAACGGCACATGCTCAGAGATTGCAAATAGAAATAAGATAATGAGAAGCAAGAAGATTCAATTGGCATGTAGGATAGCATAGGTCCTTGAGCTCTAGGAGATTATGACTTCAACCCTCATGAGCCACACTCTGTAGTACATCATTTACCATTGGAAGATTTCTCCTCCTAATGCACAATAAAAGCTTGGACCTTGCCCAAGACCTAGCCAATCTCAAACCAACACTCAATAAAACTACTATAATTCTCAATTCCCAAAACCAATCAACAAACCCTTTTAGCCACATTAACTGTACAGAGAATGATTTTGAGTGATCTATCAAGCACTAGAATTGGGAACTTGTAGACCTCTCAACTCAATCACACAAGATAAAGTGTTTTTCCTAACAAGTTTTGGAATAGAACAACATATAAATAAAGAGATATAATGCATAGTAGAAGAGAAATTTTCCAAAACCCTTTTGGGAGTAGAATCCTTATTGTATAAGATTTCTAAAAGTTATGAGAAATATGAGAATGGAGTTTCCGACAAAGAGAAAATGAAGTGCTAACATGTTGCTATAGAAATTCAGCACCCTTTAGAAAGGGTAGGAAAGATATACAAGAGAATATGAACTTCTATGATAGACTATGGCTCTATAACACCTGCACAAACAACACACAGGCTTTGAGCATCCACACACACACCTAGAATGAGCTGGAGGGTGCAAAAATATCCATGGGAACCTTCCATGACTCTTCATATATCCTCCATGTCTCATCACATGCCCTCCTTGTCTCTTCAGCTACCTTGTGACCTTGTCTCTTCATTGAAGTGTCTTTTGGTGGTTCAATGCCCCTTTTTGTATAAGGTTGCACCTTCGAACATGTGCTTTAAGTTTCCTAATGTTTGGAAGCCTTCAAATGAAGTTATCTAGTGAAAAACATATGCTTGAGCTTGCCCTAGAACTGCATAACTTTTAACACTCCCCCTCAAGTTCAAGCTCCTTTGCTTTCAAGTGTGGGGGTTAGTTACTTCATAACTATCATGCCTTTAAGCTTTTTCATCCTCTATGCATCCAAGAACTTTGTAGCAAGGTCTACAACTTGTTCCTTGGTGTTGATATGTTGAATATCTACCTACTTATCCAAAATCTTTTCTCTTATGAAGTGATAATGCACTTCTACCTAGAATGGAAAATTGGGTTCTTTGCGAGGTAGATACTTGAGATATTATCTCTAAGACATGGAACAATGCAAACCTGAATATCCAAATCTTTTAAAAGTTTTTTAAACCACATTGCCTCACATGTGAGCTCGGCCCTATATTCTGCCTCTGTGGAAGACAATGCAACTGTGGGTTGCTTCTTTGACATCCATGACATACAACTCTTCCCAAGCATCACTATGTACCTGAGGTACTCCTTCTATCATCCTTGGAGATAGCCCAAATAATGTGTGCGTAACCCTTTAGTTCCAAATCATAATCATATACATAGTACAGGCCTTCAATGATTGTACCTTTGATGTACCTTAGAAACCTTCTACCTACATTAAAGTGATCAAGTGTCGGTGCATGCATAAATTGTGAGATCACTCCAACACTATAAGATAGATCATGTCTTTATGCCTATTCTTGAGAGATTGAGCTACATTCTTGAGCATACATTGTGCTCACAGCATGAAGGATTATTCATCTACACTTCCCATGTATCATATGTTCAATATCATACACATTTTTTATCATTACTATGAGTAAGTCATTCTCCTTGTGCTAATGTTGTACACTCATGTACACAGTGAACTTGTTTTGTCTATTTCTCTGTGCATGAGTATCCAATTGCTATATTTTCACTTGATTTAGTTAGATAAGAGTGTCCAAAACCTAATTATCAAGTTTTATTATCATTGGATCAATAATCTCAAAATATGAATGATTTAAGTTGATTATGTCTGCACTTCATCTTGCTCTTGAAAAGTTGGGGTGAGCACACAGACTTTTTAGATTTATATCTCTTTGTTTATTGTCACCAAATTAATCAAGTAACTTGATTTATTTATCTATACACTTCAATTAGATGTATGCAAAATCTCTTTGGTCAATTCATACTAGGTTGTGAGCTCTGAGCATATTTTTATGATCTTCTCTTCCAAAAATAGAAGGTTTCTTCATTCCTTACAAAGTGGAAACTATCTATCTTGATGCAAACATTTAACAATGGTGTTCCAAAGGACTTGATGGTTCTTTGTGCATATTTGGGAATACAAACTAGTATATTAAGCATCCCTAGAGTTACATTGGCTGGTGTAGAGTAGGTTTGTTGCAAAAACCACTCATCTCTATATAGTTCACATCACCTCTTCACAGTTTTACCTTCGTTTCATGTTCTTTGTGGGAACATCATAAAAAAATGGCATAGTAAGATGTGGAATGAAATCTTTTAAAATCCTATGCATACTATTCACCAAATTGCCATTAAATTTGTTGCACCTTGAGGAAGAATGTACATGTGTACAAACCCTTGAGGAGCCCTCTTGGTTGTAAGATCAATAATTTCAAGTAAAAGATGGAAAGTGATTGTACTTTGAACGTAGATTTTCCGTAGAATAATATATATTCAAAAAAATTATTCACATATTCATCAATCTTTTCCATAAATCTAGAAGTTTCTTATACATGGCAATAGAATGAATATAAAATTTAATGCATAATTTTCATGTATAACTCATTGCAAATCATTCATAGTAACAAAAAATGGAATTTCATAGAAAATCTAGAAATATCCTCATTATATTAAATGACTTTGCAACTATAAAAATTCCTTTGAAAATTGGCAACATATTTCTCTTCCCACTTTTTCAAAGTTAAAAATAGATAAAATTGATAAGACCTTGAATAAAATAATGCAACAAAACTAAAAGAAAACATATGTATAAATGGGATATTTGCATCATGTAAGCTTTCATATTTTCATGTTATGAAAGCTCCCTTCAAAAACTTTATCCATCAAAATCATTGGGAATTGGCTTTGACCTTAATCTAGTTCTATTTAGGACTGACCAACACATAATGTCATAAATTGAATTGTTTTCTCACCATCTTTTTTGTGTCTCCTGGCATAACTTGATCAATCTTTCATAAATCTTGTTTTCATTTGAAGCTCTATAATATGAGTTTTTCCAAGAATAAAGGGGTAGCTTGAATAATCTTTCAACCAAAATGTTTTGAGAATCACTTAAATCTCTAGTTGTAATTTGAACTTGTGGACAAGCTCCAAAAAGATCTTTTGGTATCATAATGGACACATGAATTCCTCATCTTAGCTAAGTATAAATATGAAATTTACCTTTTAAATAATCTCTTATGACATAAGATTGACTTTAAATCCATGACCAATTAATCCTATGACTTTTATTTGGCATGGCTGTTTGGGCCACATATCTCATAGTGGAATGGAAGATCTTTATCATTCTGGATACTTGCCTATCTTATCTTTCTCTAATTTTTCATTTTGTGAGCATTTTCAATATGGAAAGCGAACTAGGAACTTTGAATCTTCAATTCAACCTTTAGATCTTGTTCACACATACATGTATAGTCCTATGCCCACAAGGTCATTAGGTGGTTCTCTTTACTTTTTCACTATCATAGATGATGCTACTAGAAAATTCTAGGTATATCCTATCAAATTGAAGGATGAGGTACTCCCTACTTTTAGAAAATGGCATTTTTTTGTTGGGATTGAAAAAGGAAATAAGCTGAAGGCTTTACATTCACATAATGAGGTGAGTATACCTCACATGAATTCATCCTTTTCTATCAGTCTAGAGGAATTCATAAAGAGTTTACAACTTCTTATACCCCAATACAAAATGGTGTAGTCGAAAGGATGAATAGAACTAGTCAAGAGAGTATAGTTTCTATGTTGCATCATGCAAATCTTTCACAAGGATTTTGGGAAAAAGTAGTATTGACTATAGTTCATGTGATTAACCTTTAACCTAGCATTGCCAAAGGTCTGAAGGTGGTACAAGAGTAATGGATAGGGAAGCCACAATATCATGATCATCTTCAAGTTTTGGGTGTGAAGCATATGTTCATATACCCAAGAATTTCAGACAAAAGTTGGACCATAAGTCAAAGAAATGCATTTTGTTTAGATATGATTGAGAAGGAAAATTTGGATATCACTTATGGGAGCTTGACACACGGTTAGTGATCAGAAGTAGTGGTGTCATTTTCAATGAGTCTAAGATGCATAAACAACCCACTAAGGATTTTGAAGTGAGAAGAGTTGTGTTTGAGGATACAAGTCCTCTAGTTAACATGCATAAAAATGTTGCACATATGGATGTTTGAGAGAATGTACAATCAAATCAGTCTCCAAATGTTCCTCTTCAACAACCATTGAGATCCATTGCTCTCGTCTCACATCCACTTCATACATATGTTCCAGGTTTGGATTTTGTTATGCTAACATATGCTAGTGATCCTTCTTTCTACAAAGAGGCTATGGAGATAGAGGATCATGTCAAGTGGGAGCATGCCATGAAGAGTGAGTTGGATTCTATTTACAAGAATGGTACTTAGGATTTAGTACCTTTTCAAGAGGGCAGGAAAGCTTTACCATGTAAATGGGTATATAAGCTTAAATTCACATCAGATAGTGCTTCTCCAAAGTATAAAGCATGACTTGTTGCAAAGGGTTTTAAGCAACAACATGGTGTTGATTTCAAGGAAATCTTCTCTCTAGTGGTCAAGATGACTACCTTGCACATATTTCTTGGATTCATTGTGATAAAGGACTTAGAGCTAGTCCAAACGGATGTGAAAATTGATTTCTTGCATGGAGATCTATCTAGAACAACCAAAGGTTTATGTAGTTCTTGGCAAAGAAAATCTAGTTTGTAAGCTAAAGTAGAGCTTATAAGGACTTAAATAGTCCCCTAGAAAATGGTACCAAAAGTTTGATGCTTTTATGAAATCTCAAGGCTATTCTGGAAGCAATCAAGATCATTGCCTCTACATAAAGAGATGCTCAGATGGTAGGTTCATATGCTTGATGCTTTACGTCAATGATATGTTGATTGCTTGGAAGTTCTTGATTTCTCAAAAAGAATTTGAGCGAGACAATTGATATGAGGGATTTGGGGGATATAGAACATTCTCTTAGCATGCACATTAATTGTGATAGGAGTAAAAGATGCATATACTTGTCTCAAAGTGATTACATATCCAAAGTACTTCATAGGCTCAATATGCATGGTGGAAAGGCATTGAGTACACCTTTACCCACGTATGTGAAATTGAGCAAGGATGATTGCCCCAAATCAGATGAGGAAAAGGAATTCATTACCAAAGTTCCTGATCAATCTGTTGTTGGTAGTCTCATGTATGCTATGGTAGCTACGACACTACGCATTAGATTTGCAATGGGAGTTGTGAGCAAATATATGTATAATCTGGCAAGAAGCATTGGGAAATGTTCAAGATTGAGATATATGAGTAGCACTAAGAAAACGTTTCTATGCTTAGGTAGAGGAAAGGCATCCATTATTGGTTACACATATTTTGATTATAGTGAGTGTGTAGAAAATTGAAAGTCTACATCTGGGTACATTTTTCATTTTGTTGGAGGAGTTATCTCTTGGAGATCTCATCTTCAAGAATGTACAACTCTTCCATCACATAATCAAAGTATGTTGCAGCAATCGAGGCATGTAAGGAAGCATTGTGGATTTCTCATCTTGCTTTTGATATGGGTATACCTTAGCATGTACCTCATTTGCTTAGTGATAGTCAGAGTGCCATTTCTTTGGCTAAGAATTATATCTATCATGCAAAGACCAAGCACATTGAGGTGAGGTATCACTTTATTAGAGACTGGTTAGCCACAGAGAGCACATTATTGTTGAGAAGGATCATACTCAAGATAATATTGCATATTCTTTGACTAAAGCTCTACCACAGGATAGCTTTCGACACTGTTGTCACTTGATGGGTGTTACTTGATTCATGATCTCACACACTTGTATATTGTGTAACATGCCCATCACGTGGGATGTATAATTTGTATATTTACACTCAGGTATTCTTTATCATTCTTTATTTTTCTCCCATAGTCACTTTGGCCATATTGGCCTTTCATGGGAGATTGTTATCGTTAGTGTCCATGTGAAAGGACAAATGGCCATCTGACACTTTGGTATACATTCTTTAATAAAACATACAATGGCATGGTTATTCATAGATTGTAAGTTTGATTGCATTTGTAACACCCAAGAAATCTATGTCCGTGCTCTCTATGTAATGTGTGTTTTCTATGTATTTCGCAGCCCCTGTGCGGAGTACTATGGGAGCTTAGTTTTCTACCACAAGGGTTTCATCGTGGAGCTCTTGAAAAGAATAATCCATTGTGGTGCATTGACATCGCAATACTTTAGGACTTTAGTGTTTTGGTTGTTCTGAGTTCTGTAAAATGACTAGAAGGAAATGTACCTTGGTAAATATCATCCATAAACTTCTTATTATGTGAACATGATTGAATCATAGCCTCCTTTTGCTCCATAGATTCCTACTCTTCATGCAATTGAATTTGAGAAAGTTACATACTTGTATCATCATCTATCTTCCTCTTCTTGTACATTTGATATAGGCAAAAAGCCTTAGAAGATCAAAAATAAACTCAGGAAGTTCCCTTTTAGCAATACCAAGAAGATGTTCAAGAGTAAATTCAATTACACTATCCAAAACAAACTTTTCAAGAACTTATTTAAGATCCATAGCTTTCTCTGTATGAAATTTCAAAGTATAAGATGTATTTTTAGCTTTATCTTGTCCCCTTTTTGATAGCTTTATCTCTAATTAGTTTGATTAAGATCCATTGGTTGAGAAAAAGCCGACATTTCCCTCTAAAATTCCTTCATTAGTCCTTCTCTTTTCTTTAACCATGGCTTTATGTCTCATAGAGCAACATAAATAAGTAACAACAGATAGTGTATCCACTGGATCTTGCCGACCTATAACATCTTGGATCTCATTGCTTGCATTTTTAAGAATTTGATGATGCATTTTTCTAATGACCTCCCCTATCTTTTATCAAAATCTCAGCTCAATGTACATGTTTCTTAATGAAGATGTTGCTACCAATTATGTGGAGATTCTCTCTTCAAATCATCTACCTAGCCACGTACCATTTCATAAAAATCTCTCTCTCTCTCTCATACCATACAAAGGCCTCACACATGGGTGCACATGGCTCTCATGTGTGAGCCCATCTAAATAGAGCTTAGAGGTGGTTCACACCTCTCTACCCTAACATACTCCATGCAACATTTCCTTCCCCTTAACTCCATTTTTGTCCATTGGAAGGTCTTATAAAAAGAGAGAATCAATGGAATAGTACTCCCACTATATTTTCATGTATCTGATGTACATGGTCATGTCTCCGTGTTGTTTCCCCGTATCCTTCCCCTTAAGAAGACTCTCGGGAAGGTAGTCTAAAATTGGGAAATTGTCTCTGAAGAGTGCTAACCCGCTCCCATGTAACACTATCTTATGAACTATCTTTCTACTTTACTAGACAGTCTTTATATAAGTGAATCCTCGTCCATTTATCTTAGGTTCGTAGTATGCTCTCAGGCTCATGTGGAATAGACAAAATAGAAATAGGCTCTACTACCTCACTATCTAGAACAAGGTTGTCAAATTCACCCAACCTTTTCTTAAGTCAGATAACATGAAATACTTGATGGATCTAGCTATTCTCTAGAAGTTGGAGCTGGTAAGCCATCTTTCGTATTCTCTTAAGTATTGAGAAGGGTTCACAATTACTAGGAGATAGTTTTGGACAAGGTCCTATCTTCATGGTTACAGACCTAGATGGAACTCTAAGATAGACTTACTCTCATGCCTCAAAGTTGATATCTCTCCTTTGAGGGTCAACATAGGCTCTAGCCCTATATTGAGATCTCCTAATGTTGTCCTTAGCAAGCCTAAGCATATAAATCATCTCTTTTAAGAATTCCTTTGCAGCTTGAACCTTCTCATTCTGCAATCCTACTGCATAAAGAGCTCTTGGCTAAAACCCGTACATAAGCATAAACGGACTATGCCCAGTGGAAGAGTGCTTGGCACTAATATATGCAAACTCCACTATAGTTAAGTACTCTTCCCAAATAGTTTTTCTTTCATTCGCATATGCTTGATGTTGTCCTCTAGGATTTGGTTAACCCTCTCTGTTTGCCCATCCGATTGTGGATGTTTGGTCATACTCATCCTAAGTTTAGTGTCCAACCTTTTGAAGAAAACTCTCCAAAAGTGGCTAGTAAATTTCCTATCCCAATCAAAGACTACATCTAAAGGAAGACCATATAACCAGTTCAAGTTCTCTACAAATAGTCTAGCCAACTCAAGTGTCTTGACTATAGTATGTGTTGGAATAAACCTAGCCATTTTAGTTAACCTATCTACAAATACCCAGACAGAGTCGTGCCCTCTCTCTATCTTAGGTAATCCTACTATGAAATCCATGGAGATACTTAGCATTTGGAGTATCCAATGGGTGGAGTAGTCCTCCAATCCTCAATCTTTCAGCTTTATTGACTTGGCATTTAGTGCACTTAAGCACATACTCTAGGATGTCCTTATGAAGTCTAGGCTAGTAAAACTGCCTCTTAACAAGATCATAAGTCTTGTTAACTCCTAGGTGTCCCACACTAGGCATGTCATGACACTCATACAAAATGTTTCATCTCATGTCAAGGTCTCTAGGGACACACATGTTACCCTTATATAACAAATATCCACCATATTGGATATTGTAATTCTTCCAATCGAATCCTTTTTGAGTACCCATCAATACCCGATCCTCACAATCCCCTTTCTCTATGGATTCCCAAATCTTGGAATATGCAAGATCAAGCCTACATTTCCCTCTAATGGACTCAAGTAGCTCACTAGTGATCTGAGTAAAACTCAATGCATTAAGCATAGGCATGCAATTGAGCAAATCAGCCACTATGTTAAACTTTCTCTTCCTATAGCTAAGCTCATAATCAAAATATTGAAGGGTCCCTACCCATCGGGCCTAACAACCTTTAAGGTCTATTTGATTAGAGAGCCACTTAATGCTCTCTTGATCAAACACTACCATGACTTTGGTACCATATAAATAATGATGCCATTTCTTCAAAGCATGGACAATTGCATATAACTTCTTCTCATAGATGGAGTAATTCTTCTGGGAAGGTTCTAGTTTCTTACTCTCAAAAGCTACTAGTCGACCATCCTAAACTAAAACTGCTCTTATGGTAAAATCACTTGCATCAATCTTACAGACTACCCTAGATAAAACCGTAATACATTATTCATGAGCTTCACAAGAGTGGTAGGAGCATTGGTGAGACTAGAAGGCATTACCAAGAACTCATAGTGCCCATATCTAGTCCTGAATCAGTTTTAGAGACACCCTCTACCATAATCGTAACCCGATGATATCCTAATCTAAGGTCAAGCTTGGTAAAATGCCTAGCTTGATGTAAGTGATCTCCAACCTAGGGATTGGAAATCTATTTTTGATAGTTATCTTGTTTAGTGCTCTATAATCTATGCATAATCTCATAGAGTTATCCTTCTTCTTAGCTAGAGCATTGGTGATGCCAAATGTGAGTTACTAGGTCTAATGAAGCCTTTATCTAAATAATCTTGTAATTGCTTCTCTACCTCCTCATGCTCAGAAACACTAAGCCTATAAGGTGGCCTACAAATAGGATTAGTGTTAGTAACTACCTCAATAGCATGTTCAATGTCGCCTCTCTTAGGTGGTAGCCCTCTAGATAAGTCAATGGGAAAAGCATCTCTAAATTCAAACATGTTTAAAACCTTTAACAACACACTCTTACAAGAAAGAATAGTGAAAATTAGTTTCCATATTTACATTTCTAGCATGAAAATATACATCTAATGAAGTGTCTGAATAATGCTCAAAGTCTTGACTATACAACAAAAAGATCTCCTGTACCTGCTAAAAAAGACAAAGATTATAAAACTATAAAGATAAGATGAGAGCATGAGGTACATCTCTCTCTACCTATATACAAAATTTACTTCCATTTCTTTAAAAATCAAGAGTGTTTTTTTGGTAACTGCATTTAACTGTGTTCCTAACCCCCATAGCCACTCTCTTCCTAAAACAAAGTCTATCCTCTCCATATTCATGATTTGGAAGTCCATATGGTCAGTGTAATCATGTGTCTTGACTTCCAAATTGGATACCATATGTCACTCTAGTACAATGGTGAGTACCAACGTGAAGAGATACACCTCATAAATGTCAATCCGTGGAGACGTGAGGACCGGTATGAAGACCGTGAGCAAGTGATGGCACAAGTGCGTGAGTGAGAGCACACAAGCATGCACACACATACACACACACGCGCACACAGTAAGAGCAAGGAGTGGAACAATGGAAGATCTTCGATTATACAAGAGCTCTCTTACAAAGCTGAAATCTACAACAAGCCAACCTCAAAAATGAGCTCTCCAGCCCTTTTTATAGTTTTTGAGTGGTTTTGGCCCTGTCCAGACATAGTGTCCGGCCTAGTTAAAAAATAGGTTCCAAGGCTTATTTGGGGGCTCAAACGGAGTCTAAAAATTATGAAACTCGGTAGGATGGTAGTTCTACTACTCCTCAAGCTCAAGGACTCCTCGGCTTGAACAAAATGGAGTTACAAAAATGGAAAATGGTATTTACAATGGTTTTTAGTGATAATAATCACTATTTTTATAGGGATTTCATCTGAAAATTGGACAGGTGCTTCTTGGAGCTCCCTACTTGCTCCTTCTTCTTGTGTGTCCACTTCCTTGATGCGCTTCCATGCTTTGTCCTTGACCTTGAGCTTCAACACTCCCCCCCCCTCTTGAGTCTGTCATCCCTGACAGACCCTTGTTGTTGTGGTTGTTCCATGTAGTACATTGAGAGGTAGTGTCCGTTACGTTGTCCAGTTCTTTACTTTGCCACTGCTAGATCTTGCAGTTTGTAGTTCCTTTGTATTTACCTCTTCCTTGTATTCCATCTTGATGGTGCATTTGTGAGCTGTCCAAAACGACTAGTTGCTCAAAGGAGGTGATCAATGTTGATTATGAGCAACTCTCGATCGTGGATGGCTTCCTTGCTCTTGTAGTGGTCACCCTGATGTCCTCTGATTCTTCCAAAGATGGCGTTCATAGTTTTCATGCCAAGTACTTGTAACCCATAATGTATGATGGTTAAGTGCATTAGTGCATGGGTTGAACAAATTATGTGCTTTGTGCATGGCCTTGTAATGTGGCCCTACGTATGCGTACTTGGAAAATGCATGGCAAAAAGTATGGTGCAAGAGATTGGGTCTTGAGCTAAGTGCTCAAGGGTATGCTGACGAAGAGGTTTCCTAATCGATCATGGTTATAGTGTTGTTGAAGCATACACGGCTTACCATGGTGAAGGGTCCGTTGATCTTCATCTCTTCGTGTTGTAGTTCCATCATGGTGTTTGACCATCGTCTTGTCCTTTTTGTTGATGGATGTCCTTGCTAAAAGTTCGCTGATGAGCATTTTCAAGCACAATTCTCTTCTTTGCCCCTTTTTTTTTTTTTTTTGCACACGATGGCATCAAACAAGAAGAAAGAGGTTAGTATCAATAACATATTTTGCAAGTGAAAATTGTGTCTCATGTGCCTGGGATTTCTCAATTGTGTCTATGCACGGCCATGTAAGGTGGCCCTATATTGATGCATACTTTGGAAATGCATGACCTGAATGGTGCAAATGACTGGGTCATGCCAAAGGCACATGGTTGCTGCTGGTCGAATCAACTAATGCTCTCACAGTCTTTACACTCTTTCCTCGTCCTACCTCTATAGTCACAAAGGGCCGGCGATCAATTATTTGAGAAGTAGTTATGCCCGATTGTTGGCACATGTCCATGTGATATTTTGGAGCTTTTGTGTTGACATCTAGGCCTAGCCGCCGTAGCTTATTTCTTCTTATGCGCTCTCTCGCCTCTACTTGTGCTTCTTCTCTAACCCTTAACTCCTCTTCTTTTCGCTTCTTAGCAGTGTTGAGTCTCATGAGCATTGCCTCTGTAAGAGGTTCTTGATATAACTTGACTCGGCATCCACTAATATAGTTTGGTAGGATATCACCTTCTAAAGTGGCCAATTGAACTGCACCACTAGTGGAGAGTCTATTAATGATCATGGGTCCATATCCTCATTTCTCCAATTTGCGGGCATGTTGCTTTAGCGTATAAACCAGCACTAGATCTCCTTCTTTCAACCCTTTGTCCTTCACATGGGCATCAAAGTATGCCTTTTGTCTTTTCTTTGCAGCATAGATGCCTGTGGCTGCTCGTAGCCTCGTCTCACCTAAACGTTCTAGATCAAAGATCCTAGAGGAGAGTTCATGACCCGTCCATTCGTGCTCTTGTGCTACTTTCAATGTAGGTATTAAGAAGTCCAACGGTAGCACTGCGTTTTGGCCAAATACCATCTGAAAGGGGGTGGCTTGGAGTACCGTTTTGTAGGCGACTCGGTATGCCCAAACAGCATGGTGTAGCTGTTTGTCCCAATCAGAGCGTTTATTGTTCACTAATTTTGTCAATACATTGCATAGGATCTTATTGGTGCTTTCGGCTTGCCCATTGGCTTGAGGGTGATAGGGGGCAAACTTCTTATGCACTACCAAGAATTCTTGGAGCAGATTTTCAATAACTTCATTCAAGAAGTGAGTGCCTCTATCACTAACTAGCTCTATGGGTAGCCCGTATCTTGTGAATACATTCTCAAACAAGAATTTAGCAGTTGTCTGAGCGTCGTTCTTCGTTGTGGCTTGTACCTCTACCCACTTGGTTAGATAGTCCGTGGCAACGATGATATACTCAGCATGGGAACCCTTAGCTGGGGGATTGATAGGACCTACAAAGTCTATTCCCCACTTAGAGAATGCACGTCCGCCCATCATGGGCTTCAGGGGCATCTCATCTTTGTGTATAGGATACTGGGTTCGCTGACAAATCTCACACCTCTTCACATAGGTATGTGCATCCATGTGAAGGTTGGGCCACCAAAATCTTGCAAATAATATTGCCTTGATCACCCGATCTGGTCCAAAGTGTCCTCCTGCTACACCTTGGTGAGCAGTTTCCAAAATCTTTAGATATTCACTCTCATGAACACAAAGTCTCAGGTAACCATCCTTGCCACGCTTGTAGAGATTATCACCAATGATTGAGTACTCTAGGGCTTCTTGTTCTAGACTTCTTTTCCTAACCAGAGTCATGTCTGGAGGGAATGTTTTCGTCCTCAAGAAGGATACTAGTGGTTCACTCCAATCTGGCACTATGGACACTTGATAAAGAGTGGCATGTTCCACAGGTGGTTTAGTGCAGCAGATTGGGCATTCCTTGCACAACTTTTGGACATCAGCTTCCATAGTTGGCCAATGCACTCCTAGTCTCCTCAGGGTCTGTAGGGTTCGTTGTTTTGAGTAGTGTTGCTCTAATGCACCTACATGTGCCAATTGCAACCACTTAGCGTACTCATCCTCTTCCACACAACAAGCCAAGATCCCTTGATCTGTGTGCTTGTACATACTTCCTGCCATGATGTGGTACTTTTGGGCTTTTACTACCTCTCTATCCTGTGTGTTTATTACTGGGTGGTTAGGCCCGTATGTCAATACTGGTACCAATGGCTTAGCCCACTGCGGTACCACTTCCAAATTAAACAAGTAAGCATCAGGAAGGTCATCTGACACTCCTTGTGGGGCTTCTCCTGATGTGAGCCTTGAGAGATGATCTGCTCTTAGGTGAGTTCTGCCTTTTCTCACTACTACCTCAAAGTCATACTCCATTAGTAAGAGAAACCATCTTACTAATCTGCCTGTATTACATGGCTTGTTTACCAAGTACAGTAGAGCTTGGTGATCAGTAAAAAATTTGAACTTATTTGCAAGCAAATAATGTCTAAACTTTTTAACTGCATATACCATGCCTAATCCTTCTCGTTCGGTGGTTGTATAGTTCCCTTCAGCAGCATTCAATTGTCTACTGGCATAGGCAATAGGGAGATCCATGTTCCCTTCACCCGTAGGTTGTGCAAGTACACATCCAATAGCATAATTGGAGGCATCCACATGAACATGGAATGGCTTGCTCCAATCTGGAGTGGTCAAGATTGGTGCTGAACATAATCTTCGTTTAAGCTCCTGGAAGGAATTCTCACATTCCTCAGTCCACTCAAAGTTAGTTAGAAGTCCGTACATGGGCTTTGCGTTGACAGCATACATGTGGATGAACCGACGGTAGTAACCACAATGTCCCATGAAAGCCTGTACTTCCTTGACGTTCTTTGGCCTAGGTAGCTCTGCTATGGCTCTCACTTTCTCTTCATCAGTGGATATGCCATTCTTTGACACTATGTGTCCTAGAATCTTGCCTTGCCTGACCATAAAAACGCACTTTTCTGGGTTCAGGCAGACTTGATATTCTCTACATTTGTCAAAGATCTGTCTGAGTTCGGGTATATGGGTCTGTCTAATGTTGGAATGAGCGCAAAGATCATCAACATAGACTTCCAAATTCTTCCTCAAGAACTCTTTAAACACGTGACACATTAATCTTTGAAAGGTAGCCGGTGCATTGGTAAGCCCGAATGGCATTACCCGAAAGGCAAATATGCCCCACTCCGTGGCAAAAGCCGTCTTATGTTGATCCTCTGGAGCAATGGCTACTTGATTGTAGCCCGAAAACCCATCTAGGAAGCTGTACACTTCCTTGCCTGCTACCCTTTCTAATAGATGCTCAGTGATAGGAAGCGGATAACTGTCTCTAATCGTGGCGGCATTAACTTTTTAAAGGTTAATACACACACGCAGCTTTCCATTTTTCTTGGGCACCACTACAATGGGGGATACCCACTCAGTGTGCTCAATTTCATAGATGAATCCGGCTTCAACCAGTCGATCTATCTCCTCTTTGATCTTAGCAGCATAGTTATCATTGTATGTGTAGGGCTTCTGTTTCGAGGGTCTGGCGTCTGAGGTCATGGGGATTGTATGTGAACATATATCAGGGTCTACCCCTTTCAAGTCCTTATAACTCCAAGCAAATACATCTCGGTATTCTCTTAGCAAGGCTATCAGCTCTTGTTCTTCCTCTTCTGTCAGGTCATGACCTATGTATGTGCATCTTTCTTCTCCTTCCTCGATGGCGACAACTATTTTCTTGGTAGTTTCCTTGCTATCATAGGCTTCTCCTGCTTGTGCCTCACGTTTAGGCATTCTTATCATGACCCTCCTATCGTCTATCTCATATTTTTTAAAGTTTTCAGGGACCTCAAACAAGGATTCTTCTGCCTCCAGAGTGACTTCCTTCTTCTTTCTTTTCTTTCCTCCGCTTTTAGAAGCTACTTGTGTGGCTAACCTCACCTCATTTGTAAGCTCTCCGTGCCTCTGGGGTTGAAATTCTACTTCATAGAAGTATTCTTCATCTGATGCAAAAGGTGGGTCCATGATGATTGGCTCTAGATCGGAGTCACTCGCATCCTCAAATGCATCAAGGATAGGTTCGCATTCTTCTAAAACTGCATCTCCCATGGCTCTGAAAAGACTGAAATGTCATAGCCATCCTCATCACAATGAGGTGTCCACTGCTCTTCATTGATGGCTACATCCATTGTTGCTAGGATTTCTGCCCAGCCATGGGGTTCAAATTCCTCATCAGGAAAGACTACAGGTGCATAGGCTGGGTCTTGAATTGATCTATGGTTTTCTTTTGCACCTACCTCTCTGGCTTTCTCTCTCTTCTCTTCTTCTACTGCTACCTTACACATCCATAAGTGGGTGTCTTCATGCATCCACGAGGATCCGGATTCTATGGAATGCACAGACTCAGTCTCATCTTTGGCTCTATGGATGGGATTCCATTGAATAGGCGGTACGTCTCTATGAGAGTAATCCTTAAGATTGACTTTGGTTGTAACACCTAGATGTTGCAAATACAAGGAATTGGTTCCCCAATCCTGGACTACTTGCAATTGCCGCATAAATGGCCTTCCCAAAATCATCTCGTAGGCTTGGTTTTTGCTAAAGTCGCATATAGCAAAAGTATGCTCAAACTCAACCCCACATGTAGTGAGAGTTATTCCTTCTAACAATCCTAAGGGCCTTTCAATATGACCATCAGCCATCTGCAATTTCATTCTCGTTGGTCGGAGTGCTAGCTTGCCCCATCGCTTCCATAGGGAAGTTGTAGCAATTGCAACTCCTGCACCTGAGTCCAAAATTGCCTTGGTGGTGTACTCCTGGTAGGTAATGGGAAGATAGGTGTTCCCTTCTTCACCTTCACACATATCTCCTATCTTATCCAAGGGTATCTCTGGCACTGTCCTATGTGATCCTACCTGGGAATGAGGTTTCACTATCGCTGGTACTTGTTTGGCGACATGTTTCCATAATTCAGGTCTAACCTTGAGTAGCTCTTCTAACTTGAGATTGCACTGCACTTTAGTCTTTTTCACTACCTCTGTGTTCCTAGGTAAGACTGAGTCCTCATTTTTTACCATGACTGTAGGTGCTCTCATACAGGCAGACTTTGCTTCCCATGGGCCTGTGAAATGGGGTAGTTCTTGTAAAGAATTAGACTCGAAGTCTAATCTTTCTTGAGATTGGGCACTCTCCCGCTCTCCATAAATGGAAGGAAGGTCTTGTGGGAATTGATCGTGTGTGTCATCCACCAGCTCAATGGGAGGAGGAACTTCACTCTCTTTAGCCCATTTCTCTTCTTGAATCTCTCGCAAGAATTCTGGTGTGTATTGATTCATAGAAGAAGAGGTGTCTGGCTCGGTAGAGTTAGGCACGTAGGCCTCAGGCACATAGGCTTTCTGGGTAGGAAGACCTGCTCTTTCACTAGCCTTGTCATGGTGTTGAGGGGCGAGTCCCTTTTGTGATTGTGCCATTAGATTCTCTATTCTTTCTAGGGAGGAGGGGTTGTCTGATTCAGTGGAATTGGGCACATAAGCTTTCGGTGGGGGATGGGTCATGTTTTTGCTTGCTTTATCTCTTTCTTGATTTTTTTCTTCCTTGGCAAATCTTGCAATTATGCCCTCTAACTTCTCTAGAAGTCCATCCAAGTGTAATTGTGTCTTGGCTGAGCCCGAGTAATTGAAAAGGCGACTGGCTTCAAACATAGTCTGAGCCAATGCGACCATTTTCGCGCAAAGCTTGGTTCTTTCTATCTCTAGGTCAGCTCTAGGGTAGCACTTGTCATGATCCGTTACATTTGGCCCTTCTTGGATTCTGGCCTGATATGCTTTAAGCATCATGTCTATGGCTTCAGGAGTGGGATCAGCTAATACTGATCCTACTCGGGGTGGTGGGTGGGTTACGTGGGGTGTATTAGAGGGTGGAGGGATGGAGGGTGATGGGGATTGTAGCGGTGGGAATGTGTGAGAGTGCGGTTGAGATGTGATCTCTATGATTTTTGCTTTGGTTTCTCTCAAGCTTTCTTCAAGTTCGCTCATCTTTTTTGCCCATTGCCTTTTCATTCTTTCACGACTATCCTTCCAGGCTCTAGTCCTCTTTTTGGTTATGCTCTCTGTTCCACTCACCTCGGGGCTCTTTTCTTGACCAACACCTTGGTTTTGTTGTAGTGCTTGGGCTCTTGTGATCACTTGCACAAGTGCAGTGGAAGTCACACTCCCTGTGGAGTCTACAACTAACCCAACAACATTGATAGGAGTGATTTTAGGCATGTTATTAGGGTTCTTTGGGCAATCTCGTAGGAGATGCTCTTTTTCGCAGTCTTGACAGAAACCCTGAATGGTTACTGGTTGAGGTTGTGTAGGGGCAGGCAGTGGACAATCACGTATAAGGTGATCTCCCTGACATCTGAAGCATGGTCCTCTAGGAAATGGGGGTCGTACCTGCCTAGGTTGAGGTCTAGAGTTGGGGTTTGTGTACATGACATTGGCATACTCAGGCTCCCCACTATTTTCACTTGGATCCTCATAATAGTATGACTCGTTATGCTCGGGTGACTGCATGTAGTAAGCCTTTGGGCTATCAATATGTGTGGAGTCAAAGCTATGGTCACTTGGATCACTGTCTGATAGCAATGGGGTGACTGGGACTATGGCTCTGTTCAGATTTTCTTCAGTAGATGCATATTTCACTGGGATCACATTGGTTGGAGCAGGGGGTTGCTGCACTAGGACTGGTTGAGGTCTCTGCTGCCCTTGATAAGGTGGCTGGTAAGTTTGCTGTGGTCTGTTGTATTGTTGTGGTGGGTACTGATTCTGGTATCTACCCTGTTGTGGATATGGCTTAGGGTAATTTTGCCTAACAGTTTGTTTGTTATATGGGCAGTCTTGTGCAGTGTGGTTGGTGTACCTGCGCTCTATGGTGCAGTACTGGCTACTAGGATTCGCCTGGGGTTGGGCCATAATGGGACATACATTTGCCATATGGTCACCGCCACAAGTGTAACACCGCTTAACTGGGGCAAATCTCAGAATTTGTTTGCTAGAGACACCTAGTTTTTGAGCTACCTTCTCTGCAAGTTCCTGAATGGATGTGGATTGACCAGATGTGAGGCTACTAGAGCTACCAGAATCCTTATAGATTTTTGATAGTTCTAATTCCTCACCTAGATTGTCCTCAATGTCTATGCACATGCGCACGCACTCTTCTATCGTTCTGGGGTCCTTCAGATACACATATGACCTGAGCTTGGTGCTCAACAATCCATCTAAGAACAAGGCCACTTGTTTGGCTCGTGTGGGTAACTCCGGCATCGGGCATCTCTCCAGGTACTGCCTAAATCTTCTTCCAGCTAGTCTGACCGTCTCTTGAGGTGTTTGTTTGAAGCTATGAATTAGTGAGGAAGTGTTGTGCCTGATTCCACTCTTAGAAAACTCAATGATAAATGCCTCTAAGAGCTGGTCTATGTTTTTGAAATGCCTCTCGTTTAGTGGTTGAAACCACGTAAGGGCAGTGTTCCTAAGGGTTAGACCAAAAGCATTATATTGTGTGAATAGGTCCTCTACCTGTTCAGCTTTCAATACTTGCCGAAATTCTGCCACATGGTCATAAGGCTCTCCCGTGCCGTCAAAATAATTCTTCATGGACTTCACCAGTTGAGTTGGTCGCAGGGTCCTAGTGTGTTCTCTCGGCCTTGGCAAAGGAAAATCGTCAGCATTCCCTTGATTCCATGGGGTTCTATGTCTCTCAGGTTCCACTCTATTCCTTTCCGTTCCCGTTCTTTCTCTTCCCAGGGAGTTGGCAAAACTTACCTCAGGTTTGCCTCTACTTCTATCTCTTTGAGCTCCATGAGCTTGGGAGGTCCCAGCTCCTTGGTGACCAAAGGACACATTAGACCTTGGTTGGGGAAAAACAAATTCACCCTTCCATGTGTAGGCATGTCTGCCATGCTCAGTGACCATGAAGATTCTCTCTGATGCATTGTCTAGGTAGGTTACTTGGCCTGGGCTATCAAGGTCTTTAAACTCATAGATTGTGAGGGCACTCACTTCCTGAGGTTGAGCAGATTTATATCTCCAAAAAGCCTCATCGGTTTCTCGGTTTAAAAGCAGATCTATGCTTTTATTATCCTATGGAATCCACTCTGGAGTCATGATTCTGGTCAAGACAGATTTACCCCGGGGAGTTCTCGGCTCTTTCTCTAAATTTCCTTGTTCTATATCACCCATGTCGGTCTCTGCAATCACATTTCCAAACTCGTCTGTTCTATCAGGAAGAGTGGTGACTACATAAATAGTCCCCTCTTTATCCAGGTATGCTCCATTCTCGAACTTGACTACCGGGTGTTCTAGTCCATGGGGTTGATCGGGGTTCTTAATCTGGACCACAGATCTTCTCAGTCCGTCTTCGTAGATGCGAGCACCTAGACGATTCGTCCTGATGTATTCCAATTGAGTCTTGTAAGGTCCCTCTGGCTTTTCTAGATAAGCCACCCCTGAGCTACCTACTGGTCTCTCCATGTGATAGGACATCTCAGAATCACTTGTTTCTGATCTGGGAGTGTATGGGTAATCACTCAACTGCTGGGCCCAAGACCTGGCAGTGTGATTGACACTAGCTTCAGAAGATCTGAGGCTTTGTCTGTCTCGACCTAAGTGTTTGCCTGATCTAAGGTTCATATGCCTGATTTATCTACCCCCTTGGACTCAAGCACACTCTCGTTGCAGGTTAATTTGCACCAATCACTTTGTTCTTTTGAGTTGAATATTATGTTTATGATCTTGTCTGAAATCGCGTCGTCAGGAGTACTTAAGTGAATTTCGCACTTGATAAGTGATCGACTCCAGTTTACCTTTTGTCCCTTAGGGTTTTCGCCCTTAAGACCTACTTAATTCTTGCACTTGGTTGATTAATTCTCTTGGACTTGATTCGTGCCTAACATTGCCCTAATTAATTACCACACCTAAGTCGTACTTAGCCTAGGCTAGGAATTGACAAAGGAGGGTTGAGAGATCTTCCAACCTCAATTAGCTGGTTGACCAGACTGCTACACAAGCCCAGGAAGCCTTCTCCCAAGCTTGGTACTCACCCTTGCTAGCTTGCTTTGGATTGCCTTGAGTGCACACAATGTTCCTGCAAAAGCTCACCAATCAGTATAGCTCTATTACCACAAGTAATTGAAAGACACACATCAATATTTTCAGTCCCCCCTGGAGTAACTCACTGAACCCCCTCAATCTTAGGACCATCTAGTCTCACCTAAAGGCCAACTTGAAAATACATGTTCTAAAACTCCACGTATGATTCTACAAAAAACCAGTCGAGGTCCACGTAGGATTTTCAACAAGCTTTCCAACGAGACCAAAATCTCATCAATCGGAGTTCGTATGGTGAAGTTATGACCCTTCAGGCACTTAGGGGTCCAAACAGGCTCTTAGGGTTCAGGAAATTCCTCCCTGGTTTCTAGGTCTTTTGCCCACTCCTAAGGCTCTTATATCCTCCCAATGTGTCCAAGATTAAACCCAAAGATACCTCAATTCAGTCAATTAATTTACTCTAAATTTTCATGCGTTAAGCCCATGTATCGCGATAGGTCGGGTCGAGGTGTCGCGATAGCTCGTGAGGTGTCGCGATAGCTCGTGAGGTGTCGCGATAGTCCCAAGTGTCGCGATAGGTCGTGAAGTGTCGCGATAGGTCATGAGGTGTCGCGATAGTCCCAAGTGTCGCGATAGGTCGTGAGGTGTCGCGATACTCCCAAGTGTCGCGATAGGTCGTGAGGTGTCGCGATAGCTCATGAGGTGTCGCGATAGGTCGTGAAGTGTCGCGATACTCCCAAGTGTCGCGATAGGTCGTGAGGTGTCACGATAGCTTGTGAGGTGTCGCGATAGTCCCAAGTGTCGTGATAGGTCGTGAGGTGTCGCGATAGGTCGTGAGGTGTCGCGATAGCTCGTGAGGTGTCGCGATAGCTCGTGAGGTGTCGCGATAGGTCGTGAAGTGTCGCGATACTCCCAAGTGTCGCGATAGCTCGTGAGGTGTCGCGATAGCTCGTGAGTGTCGCGATAGCTCGTGAGTGTCGCGATACCTCGAGGTGTCGCGATAGCTCGGGATATGGTGAATTTTTTAGTTCTGTCTAATGATCCTAGGAGCTCTCAGCCTGCGCAGTGTCGTGGTGCACTCAGAAACGCGATTAGTCGAAGTTTTCGGAGTGTCGCGATAGCTCGAGCTCGATGCCTCGGGGACTGTGCAGAGCTTGCTGGAGATGATGATGGAGCTGCAACCTGCAAGAAACATGCAAAAACACACAAAACAAGAACACACACGCTCGCTCTCTCTCAAACTCGCACACAACAAATAAGGGGAATGACAAGGAAGAGGGAATATGTAGTGGAGAAGGAGGTGGAGGTGGAGATGGAGAAGGAGGTGAAGATGGAGATGGAGATGGAGAAAAATCAGAAATTTACCGACTACTTACCATTCCAACGCGTCCTCTCTACGTCTTACCATCACACGCTCGTCCTCAAAGCTTGAATCCCTGGCAACGGCGCCAAAATTTGGTGTCACTCTAGTACAATGGTGAGTACCAACGTGAAGAGATACACCTCATAAATGTCAATCCGTGGAGACGTGAGGACCGGTATGAAGACCGTGAGCAAGTGATGGCACAAGTGCGTGAGTGAGAGCACACAAGCATGCACACACATACACACACACGCACACACAGTAAGAGCAAGGAGTGGAACAATGGAAGATCTTCGATTATACAAGAGCTCTCTTACAAAGCTGAAATCTACAACAAGCCAACCTCAAAAATGAGCTCTCCAGCCCTTTTTATAGTTTTTGAGTGGTTTTGGCCCTGTCCAGACCTAGTGTCCGGCCTAGTTAAAAAATAGGTTCCAGGGCTTATTTGGGGGCTCAAACGGAGTCTAAAAATTATGAAACTCGGTAGGATGGTAGTTCTAATACTCCTCAAGCTCAAGGACTCCTCGGGTTGAACAAAATGGAGTTACAAAAATGGAAAATGGTATTTACAATGGTTTTTTTTTAGTGATAATAATCACTATTTTTATAGGGATTTCATCTGAAAATTGGACAGGTGCTTCTTGGAGCTCCCTACTTGCTCCTTCTTCTTGTGTGTCCACTTCCTTGATGCGCTTCCATGCTTTGTCCTTGACCTTGAGCTTCAACACCATAGTATCCTATACCCTCTTGTCTTTCCCTTGCATCATAGATACTATATATTTATGTGCACTAGGCTGGTGGGGAATCTTTAGCTTCTTGACCATAGCATAGTTTATGAAGTTATAAGTGGCAGAGTCATCTATCATGACTCGTACTCTGGTCCCATGTACACTACCATGAATTTTAACCAAGCCATGTGATCCAAATTGAGGTGACTACACTGACTGTGTCAAACAAAATGTGTGCTCAATGTCCTTGTGCATCACTTCCACTCCCTTGTAGCTATAGCTGCCATGAATAGGAAGTGCTTGCACTAGGTTGATTGCCTTTTTGTCCTTATGAGGGTCCATATTACTCTTTGATCCTTTCTTCTTCTCCTCCCCCTTCCTAAGTGGACATTTCCATTGTGCATGGCTAGGAGAAAAATACCTAAAACATAAGTTTTCTCTCTTGGCCCTCTCATCCTACTTAGTAGGTAACCTAGGCCCTTGTGATCTTTGTTTGTTGATAACGATTTTGTTTTTCCTCATTGACATTTTCTTCATGAACTTGGTAGTACTAAGAGAGTTTGAGGGGTTGATCCATCTCCATAGGAGTATACTGAGGATGGTTATGATCCTCATAAATCTGAGTATACTTGATCACCTCCTCAAATGTCTTAGGTGTATTCCTTCTTATCTCTCTCTTGATGGCTTTTTCTAAACCCCTAACAAACTCGCTAGTTTTTTGGAAATCATCTAATCCCTTAAGCTTCAGAATGATCTCACTATAGTGGGATATGTAGACCAACAAAGGCCTACCTCTCTAAGTGACCCTATCCCACTCACCCGAGTTCCTCTCTTCCTCGTTCTCAGAAGAAACTCTCTCAAGAAAAGAGTTTCAAACTAAGTCAAGTCCATAGGGATGGAATTCACCTCCTTGAGACTCATCCAACAATATAAGCATGCGGGCCAAGCAAGAGACTCACTTCTAGCACATGATACTCTGGTGGGGTGCCCTTCAATTGATGCAGGTCATTCAACTTTTGCAAGAAAGTGTAGACCGCATCCGTATTTCTCTCATGATCATCCCCTGTAAAGGTTGGTAGCTTGAGATCTTTCAAGAGGGGAGTTTTCTTAGAACTCTCCTCTTTATGCTTGCTAGAAAAAGGAATATCCTCCCTAACAGTCTCAGTTGTAGGAAGAGAAGGCATCTCTCTTTCCTTCCTAGCTAGGAAAGAGGTGACATGGGTCCCTAGTGAGATCATTTGAGACTTGAGTTGTTCAATAAGAGAACTCATGCTACCAATGTATCTCTCTAACCTAAGAGTTTTCTCCTTGAGCTCGATGAATTGTTTGTGAGTAAAAAACTCATCATAGAGCTCTACATAAGAGTAATCTTCTTCTTGTTGCTCTTTTTTCTCTACTTTTTTCTCTACTTCTTGCTCTTTTTCTACTTCTTACATCCTATGGTATGGGTCCTCTAGTTGTTTCTTACTAGGTGGAGAAATATGCTCTAAAGGTTGCTTAGCCTTAGGATCCATGTTTCACTCCCCTGTTTACTAACTAGAGTGTTTAAAAGCAATGGAAAAAAAAATAATATGCAAGAAAGAGAGAAAAAATGGCACCAGAGCACTTCCTTGTTACAATTCAAGCCTTCCAAAGTGAATTTGAAACTATCTTTGAAGCATCAAGGCTCTGGTTTGCAATCCTCACAAGGAACAAATGAAAATCCAAAATGTTCAGTTGGCTAGAGAGGGGTCTCAACACCAAATACAAACAAAAACAATGCCAAAAGTGTATGACAATAGTCCAAAATATGAAAACTAAGAAAAACTGAAGCACTTTTGGTTCTTGTCAGTCCTCACCCAATCAAGAATGAGTGTTCTAGCACCTGCACATGAAAGCTATAAGGCTATGGCAACTAACTAAGGTCAATTTCGATGCCAAATGAACAAAAACTAGGCCCTAGAGTGCATGCCTAGTCTCTGGTGATATATTGGATCAATTTGATATCTGGGTAGCATAGAAGTCATGCATATATAGGACAATGAGAGCTGAGGCCTACATGGATGACAAACATGGGTGGTAGAACATGAACAAACATCGCTTGCATAATCCCCATACATGAATTACGTCGGTTCGATTGGCCTAACAAATATAAATGATTTTTTATTCTAATTGTCAAGGGAGCACTAGATTGTGCCCTCTGACTAGAATAGACAAGATTTTGGAATTACACTTCTGATTACAAGATCACCCATGTGGGGAATCAATACAAGAATATATAACTGATACAAGAAGTCCCACAACCTAAGATTGATAGGTATAGATAACTCAACCAGAGATGATACAGAAGATCCCACAACCTAGGATCGTAGGTATGAAGCAAGATCTCTATATTACAAGAACTCCCTTCAAGTATATGAACTAGATACAAGAAATAAGTTGATAGGATCTTGTTCTATGAGATTACAATAGGAGAAGATAGAATGTCAAGGATACAAGACTAGACAAGACAGAATGTAAAGGATACAAGACTAGACAAGACTAGAACTCGAACTAGAACTTGGTGAGTACTTACTAGGTGATCACGAATCCTCGAGCTCATGACTGTTATTGACAACATTGAGTATGTATGTGGCCAACCCCTCCTTATATAGGTTTTCAAGGGCGATTACAAATTGATCATGTCATCAATTCAAAACATGGCCTCTAGATATCAGAATCAAGAAAGTAGATAGTCGATCATGGGGTTTTGGCATGTTCCAGACACAATGCAAGAATTAGTCTCCCCAAATTCTGAACAAACCATGAGAATATAGAAATTCACATGGAATCTGAGGTTCAGGATGGTTTCCCTTGTGTCTCTGACATCACCTCCCTTTCAAGCAATGAGTTCCACAAGGAGCGATTATATGATTGTGAGATCTTCTAGAACTTGAATCTTCATAACTCTTAGTCTTTATAGAGTTCTTGATATGTGGTACTAGAACAAGATGATGATGGATGTCCATGATGAAACTGGAAAGGGTTTGTAGTGTATCTAGAAATAGAAGATGATCATATTATGATCATATTATGACTCCGAAGATGATTTCGTTGATATGGGATGGTGATTGTGGAAGTCCTAATTCCAAATTTTTTCTTATTCTTAGGACATTTGAATACCATATGATCATGATCTCCACAATAAAAGCATAATCCATTGTCTTTTAAATGTTTTCTTTCCTTCGATGTAAATCGCTAGACCCTGATGTTATCCAACTACATGGGCTCTAATTGAGATTCTTCCAACACATGTTGTTGAAGAACTTAGGTACACTTGTATTCTCGATCTTGAACATAAATCTTCTTATATTGCTTTCTTTCAAACAACCTATTATCACACTCAATTCTTTGATTCATGAATTCATTCAAGGTATTTACCTTGGGCATGGTTAACATGAGGTCCTTGACATCATCACGTAGGCCCCATTGAAATTGGTTAATAAAATAATCCTCATGCCATGTGAGATCACAAATGATTTGTCTAAATTTTGATGCATAGATAAAAGTAGGCCTATTTCCTTGATGTAGCTTCCTTAGCCTTATTTCAGTAACATGTGAACAATTGGTATCTCCAAAAGAAGATGTGAACTCTCAAACAAAGGGTTTGAAATCATACAAAAGATCCATATGCTTCTCAAGGATAGGTGCAAACCATGAGAGAGAAGGGCCACATAATAGAGTTCCTATGAGTCCTACTTGAGAAGTAGCATTTGGGTACCTATCGGGTTGAATTCTTATGAAGAGCTCAACTTGCTGAAGAAATCCTCTAAACTTTGATCTTGTCCCATCAAATTTCTCAAGCATGCTCACTTTTGGAACTTTTTTCATATTAGTTGGCATGGGGCTACTTGAAAAAAATTGATTTATAATGATTTGCAACTGTTGGATTTGTCTTTAAAGTTCTGTGATTACATCTTAAAAATTCTATTGTTGAATCCTTTGTTGGTTTTCTCATATCTCTTGGACACTTTGTTGAATAACATTAAGTGCAGAAAAGATTTCTTCACGAATAATATCCATGGTGCCTGGTCTTGATTAATGTAGTCTTGCCAAAATGTAAGGTGAGCACTGGATTGTGCCCTCTGACTAGAATAGACAAGATTTTGGAATAGCACTTTTGATTACAAGATCACCCATGTAGAAAAATAATACAAGAATATATAACTGATACAAGAAGTCCCACAACCGGGGACTGATAGGTATAGATATCTCAACCAGAGATGATGCAGAAGATCTCATAACTGGGTACCATAGGTATGAAGTAAGATCTCTCGATTACAAGAAATCCCTTCAAGGAGATTAACTATATACAAGAAATAACTCAATAGTATCTCATACTACGATAGTACAATAGGACAAGATAGAATTTCCAAGATACAAGACTAGAACAAAGGACAAGACTAGAACTGGAACCGGAACTTGGAGAGTACCTACTAGGTGATCACAAATCCTTGAGCTCCCAAAACTAGTATTGGTAAGATTGAGTATGTATGTGGCCAAACCCTCCTTATATAGGTTTTCAAGGGCGGTCCACCAATTGCAGTTACGAATCAATGATGTCATTGATGATGACATCAATTCAAAACATGGCCTCTAGATATTAAAATCAATTAAGTAGATAGTTGATCTTAAGTTTTGGCACGTTCTGAACACAATACAAGCATTAGTCTCCCCAAATTATGAACCAATCATGAGATATAAAATGTCACATGGAATTTGAAGTTCAAGATGGTTTCTTTGTGTCCGTGACACTAATAAAGAATATTCCATGGAATATTCGGGGGTATGTGGCATGTGTGTTTGTGCAAATCGATACTTATTCCATCTTCTACTCCTCCTATTCATCTCTCAATATTTATATCCCTTTCTCGTACTCTTTTCTTCTCATCATCTTCTTTCCAATATCCTGTTCATTTCTATTTCACCCCATATTTTTCTTCTATCCTCCTAATATTTTTTCCCTCTCTTTTTTATTCTCTACCATTCCCTCTAATTTTCTTCTTCTTCTTTTCATCTCATGAACATGTTTTGAAAATCACAATAAAATAAAGTGATAAAGTATGGGCATCGGAGTTTTACAAGAGCTTTTTTTTGAGAGTTTTGTGCACAATAGCCTAAGAAAAATTGATGTGGAATAGAAGACCATATCAATTTCTTTTGACGAGGTAAGATAGATAATATCATCATGAATTCGTTTATGTATAATATCATAAAACACATTAAATTAAGTTTTTGCACAAATTTTTATGCTGAATTGAATAGTTTAGGAATGATATGATTGTGTGTTTTTTTTCCCTAGAGTGCTTCCAAGTTCAGTCCTAGAAAGTTCTTTTTAAGGGTGATCTTTTCTAGGGTTACAATGGGACTATGGCTCCCAAAAGGAAGGGTACATTGCAATGGGTGATGATTGGATCCTCTTGTGGAGAGCTGGAAAGCACTAAGTAAATGGAAAATCAAGTGGTTATATAAGAAGCCATTCCTTAGGGCAATCTGATTGACAATCAAGTTTGAGAGAGATCTTTCCTCTCTTCCTCTCTCATAGCTGCTCAGAAGATTACATGTCACTTGGTTGATTTTCCAAGGCATGTGCCAAAGGAAGTGTTTCCATAATTATTGAGTCCTATTATAATGTAACAACATAGTACAAAAGTATAGATAGTGAAAGTTTGAAAAACATTCAAGCCCAGGAAGATTATTTCAAACTTCGCTTTTTGTTTTTGACTTCAAACTTTGCTTTTTGTTTTTTGCTTTTTGATTTTTGACTTCGTTACACCACCGCAATAAGAATGAAATTAGTGAAACAAGGAGTGATATGATGAGTCCCATTTCCAAAGGACATGATATGATGAGTCCCATTTCCACCGCCCCGTTGTGAACCCATCCTCTTTCTTCAAAGGTTTATGCACCTCAACTAAGTGAGGAGTGAGGCCAACACAACAGGAAGTTGAAAGACAGCTGAGAGGAACAGTTTACAAAAGCGAGCGAACATGTTGGAAGGACAAGTCCCATACGTCCGCCTACGTGGGTCGACACACAGTCACCTGCCCCGAACATCTTGAGCCTCTAGCCATGGACCGCTACTGGCAAGACCATGATCTTCCTAATTCTCTTTCTCTTTCTTTCCATCAGCGCGTGCACGTGCATAGATTGAATTTCTAATCGCGCGTACAAGACAGCGTTTGCAAATAACTCCAGTCGCTCGCGCCTGCGCGCTTCTTCATGCGTAGCGCATGCATGCTCTTACGGGCTCAGATAATTACCATGTACATTTGTATACTGAATATATTCAATACTCATACTCAACTGTGGGCGTCGTTACTCATGCATCTATCCTCGCGCACGCTGAACGACTGTACTCTTTCGATAGTGTAGAGCAGTAGGGGAGGGGGGGAACGGTTTCTTTTTTGTTTTCCCGAATTTTTTTCCGAAGGTTTTCCTTTCTCTCATCTGTGGATTTCCATCAGGAATCAGCATCCAACTGTCTCTTCCGAGTTTCTCCGCAGAATCACGAATCAATCGCTGTCCAGGCGGTCTTCCGGTTAGGCTGCACTGCACTGTCCACCTCTACTTCCTATTCTGCTTCTGGATCATCATTTACTGAATTTTCAGGTCTGCTACTCAGCTGTCACCTGTTTATCAATCCGACTGTATCCAACTCATGCATATTGAAAGAAAACCAAGATTCCTTGTATTCTGCCAAGACATTATATCTGCAATTTGTGTGAGTGTGTGTGTGCTTGTGTGCTTGTGTGCTTGTGTGTGTGTGTGTGTGTATGTGAGAGAGAGAGAGAGAGAGAGAGAGAGAGAGAGAGAGAGAGAGAGAGAGAGAGAGAGAGAGAGAGAGAGAGAGAGAGAGAGAGAGAGAGAGAGAGAGAGAGAGAGGACCTGATCCCCCTGCATCGAGCGTAAGAGGCAGTGAGATAGCGTTTAGGAGTCATCGCAAAGTTTGGGGTGTGCATATGTGTGTGTTTTCCTTCCTGTCGTAAATATTTCATAGGGTGACTGCAGTTCATTTTCCGTAGCTTGCTCTGGAGAGCTATGAAACTGATGGTCTTTCAATATGCAGGCTGACTTCTAGGTCGGAAGGATGGGTTTACAAGAGGTGGAGTATGGAGCACGATCTAGGGATGTTTCTGCATCTGACAAGTTTCAAAAACCTAAGGAAGATGTTGGAGAGGTTAATATTGACGATGAAGTTTCCCATAAAGACTATTCAGTAGAGGATTTATTTGCATCCACGGAAGTGCCTACATGGTGGGAGCAAATTACCATCCGTGGTCTACTTGCAAGCGCTGTGCTTGGAGTATTATTTTCCATAATAACACTCAAACTCAACTTAACGACTGGTGTCATTCCCTCCCTAAATATTTCTGCTGGCTTGCTCGGTTTCTTCTTGATCAAGTCCTATACTCAAGTTCTTTCTAGATTGAACATTTCCCACGTCCGCTTCACACGACAGGAAAACACTGTTATCCAGACATGCGTTGTTGCTTGTTATGGCCTCGCATTCAGTGGTGAGTTGAACTCGGGCTTGTTTCATCTTTTCATTGCGTAAAGAGTTGGTTATAGACAATCCAGTTATCCAATTGCAGGAGGATTTGGTACATATTTGACTGCTCTAGATTCAAAGACTTACAATTTGGTGAATGATGGGAATAGCAGCGGCCCTGACAGCACATCTGACATTAAAAATCCTAATTTGAGTTGGATCATTGCTTTTATGTTTTCTGTTGGTTTTCTTGGTCTATTAGCCGTTGTTCCCCTACGTAAAGTAAGCTTCTGTCATTCATGCCAATCATTTGTACAACTTGACTTCTTTTTCCATGTGAAAGATCAATATGTAGATAATCCATAGCAATATTGTGCATCAGGTTCCATGTTAATCATCCATGTCACTTACTTCTTGCACATGATGACACAATTCTTTGCATACGAACATTAGTAATCCATGTGAATCAGTTTGCACAGCATGCCATAAGTTTTATTGTCTGTGAAGAATACCAATAAAGTCTGTTTGTATGTATCAGATAATGATCATCGACTACAAATTGACATATCCAAGTGGCACTGCAACAGCAGTGCTAATTAACAGCTTTCATACTCCGCATGGATACAAAGAAGCCATGTAAGGTTTCTATGACAGTGTCTTAGTTTCAAAATATGCAGAGGAATAACTTTGTTACCTGTTGACAAGGTGGTGAGGTTAAGCTGCTTTTTAGTGCTTGTGTGTATTTTTAGGTCAGTAGAAATAGTACAATTTGCAAGCATGAATTGGAATGCATTTCAAGAGGGTTTGACTCATCAGAAGTTAATATTGACTGATACATACGGGGTTTATTGAGACTGTTGGACCTTTCAGTTTTTGGGCCTTCAGTGGTGGTTGTCTAGTGTATTTTCCTCACTGTTGTGACCTTTCAAGTTTTTGCTCTTCAGTGGTGATTGTCTAGTGTATTTTCTCAGTACCAATTTTATTGCTATGATTCTTACCACGTTCTGCTTCTTTTATGGGTTTTATGATTGTGTCCTTCAATTGTTTAGTGGCATCCCGTATGTACTGCTGGTGTTCTCAAGGATGCCATAGTATTCAATTCATTCTCTGCATGTAATACCTTAAATAGCTACCCATTGTGTGCAAGTGCCTGCCATGAATCTTTAGCCTTGCACTTACAGATTGATTGGGTTTTTCCTATTTCATTTGTGTATACATTTTGATCAAATAATCATGGAAGTTGTGAGGAATTCCATGTAAAACAGGAGGGATACTTCGAAAAGAAAATAAATAGCCTATGCCCATTGCCTAGCAATTACTTTTCGGTGTGAAGCTCTGGAATTGGTGGAAACCATGAACTGGCTTCTCAGTATGGGAATATGAATCCTTGCTTTTGCATGTGCAGGAAACAGATATACTGCATGGGGAAGTTCTTCTTTTTCAGTTTCTTTTTCAGTATGTTCAAGTGGTTTTTTAGTGGGTACGATGCCTCATGTGGGTTTGACAGCTTTCCTTCATTAGGACTTAAGGCTTACTCAAACAAGTAAGGTCTTCTTTTCCTTTGCTTGGTGAATACTAGCTTCCTGAGAAAGCTTTGACACCTCTCACTCTTTTCCTTTTCTTCATGCCTCTCTTCAGGTTCTACTTTGATTTCAGCATGACATATGTGGGAGCTGGCATGATATGTCCGCATTTGGTTAACATTTCATTGCTACTTGGAGGTATTCTTTCATATGGCATCATGTGGCCACTGATTGAAAAGAAAGCAGGTGACTGGTATCCTGCAGATGTTGGTGGTACAAATTTGAGAGGGCTTTATGGATACAAGGTAGAAAAATAAACTATTTTAGCAGTATGTTCTCTCAATTATTAAGCTTTATTTGTGGTGCGTAATGCTGCATTAGGTGCCTACTCATTGTCTCCTGTCAGGTGTTTGTATCCATTGCTATCATCTTAGGGGATGGCCTTTACAACTTTTTGAAAATTAGCTCTATAAGTCTATGGTCTTTACATAAGAGCAGAGGCAAACAACTTCCTGTAACACAAAACAATGGTAACGAAATATTGTAGTCTGCATTGTCTTCTTACTTGAGTACGATAAACTCTTATATGTCAGATTACATCATGTTGTAGCAATGGAGGAAGAAAGTCGGGATGAACAACGGAGGAAAACCATGTTCATGAAGGAGAGGATTCCTTTCAAAGTAGCTGCTGCATGTTATCTTGTACTTGCAGTCGTTTCTACTATTGTCATACCACATCTGTTCTCCCCAGTGAAGTGGTATTATGTCTTTATCAGCTATATGGTGGCCCCTGTCCTTGGTTTTTGCAATGCATATGGATGTGGACTCACTGACTGGAGCCTTGCCTCAACGTATGGCAAATTGGGCCTCTTCATCTTCTCTGCATGGGCAGGCTCACATGGTGGAGTGCTGGTTGGCCTTGTGTCATGTGGCGTCATGATGGTTATAGTTTCATGCTCAGCAGATCTAATGCAGGATTTTAAGACGGGGTACTTGACGCTTTCATCTCCAAGATCCATGTTTGCAAGCCAAGTCATTGGGACGTTTATGGGGTGCATTATTGCTCCATTGACTTACTGGCTTTTTTGGAATGCTTTTGACATTGGAAATCCTAAAGGAGAGTATAAGGCACCTTATGCTGTTATATACAGAGGGATGGCCACGATAGGTGTACAAGGCTTTGGTGCTCTCCCAAAACACTGCTTACAGCTTTGCTATGGCTTCTTTATTCTAGCTGTGTTAGTTAATATTTTACGTGAACAGATGGTGGCAACATGGGCTGGATATGGGAGGTGGGCTTGCTATATTCCTATTCCAATGGCTATGGCTATCCCCTTCTATATTGGACCCTATTTTGCGATTGACATGTTTGTAGGGACCATGATTGTGTACCTTTGGCAAAAGATCAACATAAAGAAGGCAAAGCTGCTAATTCCTGCAGTGGCTTCTGGGCTAATTTGTGGCGATGGCATCTGGACTTTGATTTCAGCCATTCTTGCCCTGGCGAAGAGACATGCGCCAATTTGCATGTATTTCTTGCCAAGTAACATTGTGAACAGCTTAAATTTGCCATCATATTAGCTTTCCATAGAAGACTATTTTCTTAAATATGTGAGTTTAACAACCTCGTTCTTGTACATAAATTTTGTATATACTTCTGGCTTTAATTGTGAACCTTGTATATCAGTTTCTATCCCCCTTTTCGAAAATGTATAAATGGCTCTTGAAGTTTTTTATTACTGTTTTTTAACCTTGGTGCAGTTTTCCTGTTCTGCCTCTCTCAAATAAGAACTCCTACAAGGGTTATTCTGCTTGATCAACATCATTTATCTTTGTAATCTTGTTGGGGTTAGCCAATCAGTTATTATGAGGCTTAATCTATCATGCATGGAAAGTAATATAGGGATATGCAAGGAAGCCTTGAAACTTTGGATGACTGCGTTGTGAAGTTCAAAGATATTTTTTATCCACCTTGTGCAGATTGTCTACCAACAACAAGGGTTTATTTATTATCAGGTTGATAATCTGGAAAATATTTCCCCTCGGTTGTCTTGATGTGCAGCAGCTCCTATCTGCAGCAGTGTTTTGCTGTACAACTGATTTTGTTGTCAGTCTGAACTTCAGTTTTCCTGTTATATTATTGCAACTTTCTCAACAACACAGGGATTAAGAACTTCAATCCAATTATCATGATGTTATGGGGACTGGGAACAGGCTTGGGGTGTGCCTTCTACATGGAGGGGACACAATGGCACTTACGATTTGAATTTTTTAAAGAATTGTTGAAATATAAAGTGTATTATGATTGCAGAAACATGTCAGAATTGGAATAAATAAGAATTGGAAGAAACACAAGTTTTATTTCCCCCTTGTGACAAGAATTAGCAAAATAAGCACACATTTTATGATATGGTTTTTAACTTCGTAAGTCATGGTTCAACATTATGTGATATGGTGGTTAACTTCATAAATGATGATTCATTATTTTAAGATACTCGATACATCATAAATTCTAGCATCGACCATATTAGAAACAGATGGATTATACTGAAAACGAACCGGCCATTCTAGTTAAAATAACTAGCCCATGGTGCAGCATGAATGTCCCCTTCTCCATTGTGGCTTGACAAATGAAATGGAATGACGTACTACAATCCATATCATTTCTCATAGTTGAGCTGGCCAAGCTCACTTATTTAGACTGAAAACTTATGTCATAGTGGATGTGATTCGAAATCTTGATAAAGCAAAGACAAAGAAATGGAGAAAAAGTGCTAAAGCAATGGGAAAGCCATTAGGAATTTAATGGAGATGCCTGGGTCAGCACATAAAATGGTACAATGAGGGACACGTACAACTATTGAATGGTGTAATGAGTCATCCATCCTGTAGGATGCCCTGCATCAGTCGTTGATAAATCTCAGGAGTATCTTCGATAGCAAGTACGTTGACAGGATGCTTCATATGACCAGTAAAGATGATGACCAGACACTTGAATTAACTTATAAAGGTGTGCTCTGCCTTTGAATCTGTTCCTTCACAAGGTTTCCCTAATCTCTTGTCGCTCTAGTAAGAATCGGCTCAAGGATCTTTCGTCATGTCTCATGATTCTTGGTGCAAAACTGTGTCAATAAAAACAGCCATGTACCTCATAATATGCTGGGCAATAACATTCAATGCACCCATGTCTCGCACACTTCCTGACAAACATGACATATTTTGGTCTTAGCAAGTACTCGTCTATATTTGTGAGTCTCAGTTTCAAGCTTGTGTGAGGATGTGCGTATCTGCCTAATTATACACTGCAATTCATGCGATAACTCTATATTTATACAATCATCCTGATGATAAGAACAGCTGTGGAAAGATGCAGAAAGCCATCTTTGTCTCCAGGTTCCATGCCAGCTCTATCCATGTCTGTTTGTTGTCAAGCTGAACCAAGTTTTGGCAAATGAGTCTAGTGATATCTGTTTGTGTGACTCTAGGAGAGGATACCTCCAAGGAGTATTGGGATGGAGGTTATCTGCTCATGCTGAACAATGACTAATCATTAATGTTGTATGGTTTTGATGTACATTGATCTTCACCCAGTAATCTAACAAATAATGACAGTCAAAGCTTGTGGTTTTTTAAAAATTGATTTTCTTTAAAGAGGAAGTTCGGCCGAAGCCTAATCTCCCTTGCTTGAATTGATTGAAAGAACGACTGTACAAGTGAATGTGCATAGTACCCATGGGATCCCCCGTATCCCACAAAGCACCGGTTAGACTACCCGAAGGCGACACTTGGAAAGGACTGCCCGAAGGCAACTCAGGCAAAAGGCGCAACCAAATAGCCTAATGCATGTGGACAAGCTTGTGGTTTCTTGATTGGCTTGATGCAATTAACAATAACAACTATTCATTACTTCTAACAATTGGACCGGAGAGGCAAGATTTTGTGTACTTCTGGATATTTTGTTTGTCTCCATTCATTATGCATATTCATATGGGACTTTTTGCATTGGAAATTAATATTACACTGTATTATCATTTGTTTTATGGATCAATTTGACTTTGGTTGCAATTTGAAGAGTAAACATGGAAAAATAGCACATACAGTGGACGCACAATGAAAGTAGAGAAAGATGTTGAGATTATAAGTATACACAACTCGAAAAGATGATAGAACAAACTTTAGGGAATCAGCAAGAGACATAAGATTACACCTTCACTCTAATTGCTTGGCTTCGATTCTATGAGTATAAATTCTCAAGACTCTAACCTTCCAAACTAGCTACCCAAGATAAGAATAGCCAACCACTACTTGCCCACTATCACTCATAGTGCTAAGCTAGTTTATCCCTATTCTACCTGGTGAGGTACTAATGGTAGGCTAAGAGCTCTACACATACACACCCAAACTGAAGGCAATGCTTCAGCTATGAATTCCCTCCTCTAGTCTCTCTCTCTCTCTCTCAGCTTGGTCTTCTTTGATGGTGAGGTCTTCTTATATAGTTTTTCTGGGACGGGTAGGAGCTGAAGATAGCAAAAGGGACAAAATTAGTTTTTTCTCTTTGCAGGCTCACTAACAATTTTGGCACTTTGGAAACTTCCTTCTTTGGTCTACTTTTTCTCGTCATCACTATCTTCCAAATTCTGGTATTTGGCTCGCCCCTCCTCCATTTTGCGCATCCACCATTCATGGGTCCTCCACCTGCAAGTGGTTGAAAATTTAGTCCATGGCAAGTCATAGGGAATTATGTTGCTTTTTTCCAAGTAAAAAGGTAGACTAAATTTAAGGCTACAAAAAGTAGGTCATTTCTTTTTAATAGACTACTTTACAAAAAATGGGTAATTTTTTAAATAACTAGACTAAATTTATAAAAATGGTCAACTTTTGAGATAAGTTGACTAAATTCATAAAAATGATCAACTTTTGAAATGAGTCGGCTAAATTTGTAAAAAAGGATAACTTTTGAAATGAGTCGATTGAGTTTATAAAAATGGTCAACTATTGAAATAAATGAAATAGATCGACTTGGATGAATGGGCAATTTAGAAATAGGTGAAAAGTAGGTAAATGGGAAAATAGAAGATTGAAAATAGGCAACTGGAGAAATTGGTCAACTTAGGAAATGGGAAATTAGACAACTTAGGAAATTAGACAACTTAAGAAATTAGGCAACTTAGGAAATTAGACAACTTAAGAAATTAGACAACTTAAGAAATTAGGCAACTTAGGAAATCAAACAACTTAAGAAATTGGGAGTTTCTTTCTCCTTGATGAACTAGATCCTCTTCTCCATCTTAGTCCTCTTGCTTCTTTCGATCTTGCTCCAAATCAAGGTAACTTTTTCCAATTATGCCTCTACATCTCAAAAATAGTAAAAACATAAAATTATTTAAAGGGCCTATCAGAGTACCAATCTACAAGTTGCCTGCCACTTAGAGGTTCAATATCCTCGGCGAGAGCAAATTGAATGCTTTCCATGTTTTTCTTACTACTGTTGAACTTGCACCTAAGTATATTATTGCTCCCAGAATTCCTGTCTTGCTTTGAATTTGAAATTAGCTCTCTACTTCAGCTTTGCTATAATGGTTTGATGAACTTTGAAGTCCAATAATCCTTGGTCAATCTGTTCTAGTCTAAGTTTGAGTTCAACAAATGGATTTGTTCAACAAGTTGACTAATTCTTAAATTGTTGTAAGCGGCAAGGATATTGGAGCTTCATCTGGAGACTTGCTTCAATTCATCTGACATCTTCTCAATTCAAACCACTTGCTTCAATCATCCGACCTCTTCTCAATTCAGTCCACTTGCTTCAATTCATCTGACCTCTTCTCAATTCAGTCGACTTGCTTCAATCAGTCAACTTTTCTGAAATTAGCATGTAAAAATTTAGTCGACTTCCTTTTTTTTAAAAGAGAATTTAATCGACTTCTTCAGCCCATATAGTGGACCTTTTTTGAAGAATAAATTCAAGAAATTAGTCGACTTATTTTCTATCAGCACAGAGTCAACTTTTAAAGAGTAAATTTAGCCAACTTCTTTCAGCAATTAATGACTTTTTTTAATCAACACATAGTCGACTTCATAGTTGATTTTTTTTCCAATCGATTCAATAGTATTGGGCAAAATAGTTGACATGTACTGTACTCTCATGAAAGTACGATTCAAGGAGGAAATGTGAGCAAGCCATATGCATCTAGTTGCACACCATGATAGGATTGTTGCAAAACAAATGTTAAAACCTAATAGTGAACAAGGGAAAGAACTATATTATTTATTGTTCTCTATCGAGTATTTACGATATGTACAATGGAGATTTGATATGTTTAGTGTTTCTTGGTAAGGTTTGAGATGATAACGGTTTACCAGAAGGACTTGGTCCCCTTCCAGGCTTGAGAGGCATATACCATTCCTTGAGGAAAGATCTCTTTTACCTTGTAAGGGCATGTCCACCCAGTGGATAAATTTTTTCCTTTTTTGATGAACAAGCTTGATTGATATAGAAGGACTAGAGACCCCTCTTTGATTTCCGTCTTCCACATGTTTCTATCGTGCCATGCTTTTCTCTTAATTTGCTCTTTCTCGAGAGTCGAATTTGCAATTGTCCTCTTCTCCTCCGGTTGATGTAATTTATTCATATTCATGTTGCATATGACTTGTAAGTTATCAATCCTTGCATGTACTACTCTACTTGATCCCTTTAGAAATTCTAATGGAGCTACTGCTCCAAGACCATATACTAGTTGGAAGGGAGTGTTTTCGTAGTTACCTTGAAAGTTGTCATGTATGTCCATACCACACCTAGGTAGGCGGTGCCCCACGTAAAGGGATGGAGATAGCACTTTTTCCTCAAGAGAGAGATGAGTACCTCGTTGGTGCTTTTCGCTTGATTGTTGGCTCGTGGGTAATATGCACATGATTTTTGTGGAAAATTTTGTACTTCATAAATATTTCAGTTAAGGTTTTGTTGATTAAATGAGATCCTTGGTCACTTGTAACTTCAATGGAATAGCCATACCTTCAAAAAAATGTTTTCATACAAGACAACAACTACCATATGAGAAGTGCAATCTTTTGTTGCCAAAAATTCTACCTATTTGGTGGCATAGTCAGTGGCCACCAACAAGTACTTCACATTCGATGGTGAAGAGGTGGGATAAATTGGCCCCAAAAAATCTAATCCCCATTTCTCAAATGGTCTCCACGATAAAGAAATTCGCAAAGGTTGGTTGTTGAACTTACTTGGTTTTGGTACACAACATTGGCAAGTGTCCACATCTTTGCATGTTGTGTTGCAACTTGAAAACGATAAGGCCACCATAATCCTCCATGTAAGACCGATGTGTTGTTGTGTGTCCTAAATGGCATGCAATAATCCCATTTATGAGCTTCTTCTAGTATTTGTTGTACTTCATGTGGTAGGGTGCATCTCCTATACACCCCATGAGGTCCAACTCAAAAAAAAGTATTTTGAATAATTAAAAATTCTTACTTTTGAGCAACAATCTTCTCCGTTCTAGTGGTATGAGATTAGGTGGGTAGGTTCCCATGGTTAACAAATGATGAATGTCCCGATACCAAGTAGGATAAGTGCTTACTTGGAATAAAGATTGATCTGGAAGGTTGTCTTCTATGCCCATATCTGGTACTAGTTGTCCTTTAATACTGGAGAGGTGATCAACCATCACGTAGTGCTTCCCTTGTTGTTGAACTAGTTTGAAGTGGAATTGTTGGAATAAGAGTAGGCACCTCTACTTTCTTCCATAGATGTTTGGCTTGTTTAGCAAATGTTTGATTGCTTGATGATCGGTGATGATGGTGAAGTAAATTCCCAATAAACAATGACGAAATTTCTTTGGACAAAAAACAATAGCAAGTGACTCTCTTTTCGTAGTACTATAGTTGCATTCACCCTTAGTTAGAATTCAGTTAGCATAGTAAATGGGTCAATCAAGTTTATGTTCCTTGGTACATTGTGTGAGTATGTCTTTACTGTTGTAGAAGTGTGTTTGTTGTATATGTATGTGTGTCTGTATGTGTGTGTATGTATATGTGTGTGTATGTTTATGTGTATGTGTGTCTATGCATGTGTATTTATATATGTGTATGTGAGTGAGTGTGTGTGTGTATATGTGTATGTGAGTGTATGCATATGTGTGTGTATGTATATGTGTGTGTATGCATGTGTGTATATATGTAGGCATATGCATGTGTGTATGTATGTATGCATAAGTATGTGTGTATGCATGTGTTTATGTATGTATGCATATGTATGTGTAGACATGTATGTGTATGTATGCATGTGAGTGTATTTGTGTGTATGTTTGTGTGTATATGTGTATGTGTGTGTAGGTACATGTGTGTGTATGTCTGCGTGTATGTGTTTGTATGTATATGTGTATGTATGTGTATGTGTATGTATGTGTTTGTATATGCGTGTATGTATGTGTATGTGTATGTATGTATGTGTATATGTATCTGTATGTCTATGTATATGTGTGTATGTATGCATGCATATGCATGTGTGTGTATGTATGCACGTGGCTGTATGTGTGTGTCTATGTGTGTGTATATGTGTATTGTGTGTGTCTATGTGTGTGTATGTGTATGTGTGTGTGTATGTGTATATGTATGTGTGTGTATGCACGTGTATATATATGTGTGCATGTGACTGTATGTGTGCATGTATGTGTGTGTATGCATATCTATGTATGTGTATATATGTGTATGCATGCATGCATGTATGTATGTATGTATGTATGTATGTATGTATGTATGTATGTATGTATGTATGTATGTATGTATGTATGTATGTATGTATGTATGTATGTATGTATGTATGTATGTACGTATGTATGCATATGCATGTGTATACATGCATTTTGTATGCATGTGAGTGTATATGTGTATGTGTATGTATCTATGTATGTATGTATATGTGTGTGTATGTGTGTATGTATGTGTATGTATGCGTGTGTCTGTATATGTGTGTGTATGTTTACGTGTATGTGTGTCTATGCATGTGTATTTATATGTGTATGTGAGTCTATGTGTGTGTGTATGTGTGTGTATGTGTATGTGTGTGTATGTATGTGTTTGTATGCATATGTGTGTGTATGTATATGTGTGTATATATGTAGGTACATGGATGTGTGTATGTATGCATAAGTATGTGTGTATGCATGTGTGTATGTATGTATGCATATGTATGTGTAAGCATGTATGTGTATGTATGCATGTGAGTGTATCTGTGTGTATGTTTGTGTGTATATGTGTATGTGTGTGTATGTCTGTGTGTATGTGTTTGTATGTATATGTGTATGTATGTGTATGTGTATGTGTGTAGGCATGTGCATGTGTATGTGTATGTGTGTAGGCATGTGCATGTGTATGTGTATGTGTATGTATGTAGGTGTGTATGTATCTATATGTCTATGTATATGTGTGTATGCATGTGTGTATGTATGCATGCAAATGCATGTATATGCATGTGTGTATGTATGCACACAACTGTATGTGTGTGTATATGTGTATGTGTGTGTGTCTATGTGTGTGTCTATGTGTGTGTATGTATGTGTGTGTGTGTGTGTGTCTATGTGTGTATATGTACATGTTTGTATGTGTATATGCATATATGTGTATGTGTATGTGATGTGTGTGTGTGTGTATGTGTGTGCATGTGTATGTGTGTGTATGTGTATGTGCATGTATGCATGTGTATGTGATTGTATGTGTGTGTATATGTGTATGTGTGTGTGCATGTGTGTGTATGTGTATATGCATGTATGCATGTGTGTATGTATGTATGTATGTATGTATGCATATGCATGTGTATTCATGCATTTAGTATGCATGTGAGTGTATATGTGTGTGTGTCTAATTGTGTATGTATATGTGTATGTATGTGTGTATATATGTGTCTATCTGTGTGCATTATATGTGTTTGTATGTGTATGTGAGTGTATGTATATATGCGTGTGTTAGCTCCGAAAATGGTTGATTTTTATGCACTAATGTGGTTCTATTTGGCAGGAAATTTGTTTGATTTCAGGTATTGAAGAATGAATTTGATAATTGATGAGAAGCATGTGAAGATATTGATTGCAGGGATGTGGAAAAAAGGGATTGAGCATGGACAAGCCTCCTAAGAGCATAAGAGATACTGACGTGCAAAGGAAATCAGAAGCGGCTTTGGTTCAAGGGGGAATGCTTTCTTATCAACCATCAATTATAATCGTTTGACCGATTTCCGGAAATTGATCTTCGACACATCCACTAGAACAGGGAAGGCTTCTGCATATGGAGATTATTCGAGATGGGATGCACTTGGATGAGGTTATGCAGATCAGGGACATGGCCAGAAGGCTCTTAATTTGTATTCAGATAGGCTGTCGGAAGATATATGCCCTAACAAGCTCACGTTTTTAGGTGTGCTAAAAGCTTGTTGGCCGGTTGGGAATTTAAGACAGGGTTTATACATGCATTCAGAAGTCGTGAGCCAAAGTCTTGATTCGGATTTAGTGGTTGCAAATACCCTCATTGGCATGTATGCCAAATGTGGAGCTCTTAATGAGGCTCGACATGTGTTTGATCTTTTGTCAAGCAAGGATGGGGTATCGTATAATTCTATGATCCCGGGTTACGTGCAGAATGAACATAGTCTGCCTACACTTGATATTTATTCATCCATGCGATGCAGGGGTATATGGCCCAACAAAGTCACTTTTCCCACCATTTTGAAAGCATGCTCAAACATAAGGGCATTGATAGAAGCTAGGCAGATACATGCCAATGTGATAACAGAAGAGTTTGACAATGATTCAACCATTCAGAGTGCGATTGTTGATATGTATGCAAAATGTGGAAGCATGGTGGAAGCTATCAATATGTTTGAAAGGATGCAAAGTCGTGATATTGTATTATGGGAAACAATTTTTTCAGGGTGTGCACAATCAAGGGATTGGCAACTTGCGAGACAGTATTTTCTGAAAATGCAAGGTTATAATCTTAAGCCAGATGCATTGTCAGAGTTTTGGGCCGTACTACAACGCCACAAGTTGTTACTCTTCAAGGTCCGTTTTTTCTCTGACGAGCGAAACAGAAAAGGGGGAAGTTTTCTCTTTTTTGTTTGGATCTGTACAGGCACACAAGTGGGGGGCAGAGGTGGTTTTTTTTGCCAGTTCTCATTTATTGAAGGGGGCGCTTCTTCTTATGGGATCCACGGGGGAGTTCGAAAAAAAGAAAAAAAAAAGAGAAGGGGGAAGACTCTATTCCTGATTCTCAGCAGGTATCCAGGAGGAAGAGGCTCGAAGCAGTAGAAGAGATGAAGAGGACATCTCACGAGAGGAAGGAGATTTCGAAGAGAGAAGGAAAGAGGTTCTAATTGGGAAAGAATTGTGGTGGTTGTGCACCGAGCTGTCGCAGCGAATTCTATGCAAAGGATTTGATCAGCCTTTGGCGGACCGGCACTTTCTGTTTGTCAGGTACACTTTTCTTATTCCGTCAGTTTTTTGAGCGATCGATCGACGCATATGCGTATTTCTGCAGCTGGATTCCTCTCACTCTATAGTTCCAGACCTGCTGTGGGCATTCTGCCTTTGTATTTAGTTTGGACACATTAGACCTCTAGTCGGACGTTTTCTGATCGTGTTATAATGTATTTTGTTGGGGTTTGGATTGTTTATGGTCTTTATCGTATTTAACCATCATCTACCTTCTCGTCACTATACTTGCATCGTGCTTCACTTGCGAACGAGACTGGAATGGTTTTCTGTAGTTCTGGGTATTTTTAGTCGACCACCGAACAATCACTGGATGATGTAAGTTTTTTTGAATTTCCTAACGAACGCAGAAGGCTTCAAAGATGGCCTTGAGAATTTTCCATTATATTTAAGATTCTGTTGCACTCTTGATTGGGGTTTTAACTAAAATTGTTGTAAGAAGTTGCTCAGAGTTGGGGAAAATATGTGCAACAGTTTCATGTAGGAAGGGGAATCAGTTTCGAAAAGGAGAGAGCGCTACTCTGATGAGGGGCTGACTATGTGTGATGTTTCTGGGGCATCTGGTCTGTTCTATTTGGTGCATTAGAAAAGAGTTTGTTGCATTTGGTTTGCCTCTTTTCTGTACGATAAGGAGAGAGGAAATCTCAAGCTTTTAGCTCATAAATATATATATATATATATTTTCTTTTTTGAGTGGACTGACCATCTTATCTGGCGAGTTGGTGAATGTGTTTTGTATGAGCTACATCACAGTTAGCTGGCGACTCCGAGCTTCATGGAGTATTTAACTTCATCAAGTTCATTAGAGTTTTGAGCAAATTAGAACGCAAGAGAAGATACAAGTGGTGCTTGACAACATCCAAAGGGAAAATTTCATATGAAGCTATGAACGGATAAATCTTTGATGGCTCAGCGATTTAATGGTGAAAGACTGTGAAAATTTTCATGGATTCGTAGTGAAGTAGATATACATGGGGACATGGCTTGAGATGCAATTGTTCTTCATAGATTTGTAGAGTTTGATGTGTTTTCATAACAGAAGAAACTTTAATTCCTTTGCATTCTGAATTTGACGAATCATCTTTTGCTGATTTTGACCGTAGAGCGAATGTTGCTAACCCTTACTATGCATACATGATGTCGTTTTCTTCAAAAAAAAAAAAGCCAACAGAGAGGTACTTTTGGGCTCGCATCATCTCAGAACTTCGGAGATCGTTGACGGTCATCAACATTTGCACGGGCAAGGGGGGGGCAATTGAAATTTAGCCATGCCAGATAGTCAGTATGACAGTAGCTAATGATACGGGTTTGGGCTGTCAAGATCCATTCGCTATGATTTCTAATGCATTCTCTATGATGCTACCTTGCCTATTGCTGGTTGTGCATGGGTATTGATGATTGAAGACCTAGGAGGGTTTTCTGTGAATCTTGTGATTTCATGGTCTGCGGGTTTTCAATGTTTACACAACATAAGGTTGTAAGTCTTTCCCAGTTGTTTTGTTATTTGCTGAATCCTTGCTATCTTTGGGGGAACTATTCTCACTTTCTTAATCTTGTGGCAAAGTGCGCTTGGCTTTGAGTAGATTTTCTTGGTTTCATATTTGTGATAGGAATATTCCTTTTTGACGAGGGATGTCAACGTGGTGAGCTTGATTTCATAATGGTTCTGAGGGTTTTTGTAAGGGTTACAGCTCATAAAATGAGCAGAAATGTAAAGAGCAGCTTTGGAAGGGCCAAGGATTGGGAATGGAATAACACTAAAAGACAAATATGGGATAGGAAATGTTAGATTATCAGCAGTTGCAATACACTCTATTCGACATAAGCTGTGTGCATGTGTGAACTATACCGCTAAGTTTTTTTATCGTATGACTCATTGAAATTAAGGAGGCAGGGGTTTGTAGAAGTCTAGGAGATTGTGGGTGCAAGTGTGAGAGAGATCTAAGAGGAGACAAGGAAGAAAGAGAGGGTAAATAAGAAGTGCATGTGGGTATATGTGAGAGGTGTCGGGTTGCTAGGGATGTAGGAGTACATGAGTGTGCAAGAGGTAAAGGGAAGAGTGTGAGAAAGAGTGAGTGCATGAGAGTAGGAGGACTCGAGAGAACGATAGTGCATACATACAAGTGTGTGTTAGATAGTGAAATTGAAGGTACATTAGGGGCTCAAGCAATGCAAGTCAATTAGTTTGAGGTGATTTGAGCACACCATAAGCACTTGTGGGCATCTTTTCCGTGGGCTTAGAGGCCAAACTTTTTGGTGCGTTTGCCGGGAAACATGTGAGCTAGTGCATAGACATAGGAAGAATCCATTGCGAGATAATTGTGGGCTCTAGGTAATCCAAGTAGACCAATTTCGAGGGATAAGTAACAAAATAAAGCCTTGTAAAATCATTTTTCCTTGGGCATTAGAACCCAAACATTTTGGTGCGTCTACCGGGAATTGGCTTAGCACATCTCATCGAGAGTGCTACGAGTTCGCTTGGTGCCCCAATCGTGTGGCACAGCCAAGTCGATCCCAAATCTGCTTCAACCTTCTTGAAAGAAATGGCTCAACAAAAGCCAGCATGTGGTTTGCAGAATGCCAACATGAGGCAACCGAATTTTGGACAAAATAGATGGATATGTTCTCGTCCGACCATGAGACATCATGTGAACCGAGGGTGGCGATTTGGCCCGATATCAAATTATGTGAGATGCTGGTGTTGCGAGCAGATTGGGCATATAGCCAAATATTGCCCTCGTGTATGCACCCCGTTGGATTTTGTCCCCACATGTGCGGACTGCGGGAAAAAGAGACTATGCGAGCACGTGTGTGGCTCAAAAGAGATGACTGACATAAAGGTCACAACGAATCAAGCTGATAGGTGTTTATCCTCCTTGTATGTGGAAGTTGACAAAGGTGGAGTTACTTCATCGACGGAGACTGCGAGAGCAAGTGAAAGCAAGGACACTGGATCTCATGATCGAGACTTGGTAGAACTTGTGAAGAGCTTGGAATGTCAAGTCAATTGGTTGCATGTGGAGCGAGATAACGAGAGGATCAAAATAGCGAAATTAGAGGAAAATCAAGAGAAAATGGCCGAGGTCCTAGGAACTTGGGAAAAGCAAGTACGAATGTTGAAAAATGAAAACAAGGAGTGGAAAAGAGTAAACAAAAGCTGGAGGCAAGATCTTGTGAAGCCCGAGAGTGAAAACGTGGTCTGGGACTTGAGATCCGGCTCGATGGTAGCCGACTGCTTTGGAGTTGCGATCGAAGAAGAGCTCTCAAGAGACGAGGATGACCTAATGAGGAGAGTCGAAGGAATGGAGCATGAAATCGAGAAGGTACAAAGCATAATCCATCGATACAGTGATCAAGCGGGTAAGGCATGTGAGGAGTTCCACCTGGAGTTAGAAAGAATGAAAAGTGCCCAAGCAGATAGCGATGAGAAAATGAGACGTGTAGAAAAAGAGAATGCAAAGCTGAGTAGCAAGCTTGGTAGGTGGATGAATCGGAAAGATGACGAGACGCGAGGACAAGCGGAAGACCCGAGAGCAGGGAAAATGGAAGAAGAGCTAAAAGTGATGTTGGACCAGTTAGAGGCGATAGGCGTGGAGTTAGAAAAGGCGAAGGAGTTGTCGAAAAAAGTGGATGATCTGGAAGTAGAAAATATGAGTAGAATCTGGGAGGAGAGGTCGATTCGAGAAGAGGTTGAAAAGTTGTCTGGCCAAGTCGGGAGGAGCGAGGAGGTTCCTTTGGAAATAGAAAGAAAGATGAGCCATTTAGAAGAGGAGAAGAAGAAAATGTGGGTTCGGTTCCATCAAGTGGATGATGAGATTTTTCGACTCCAAGGCAGTGATGAGCGAAAAGAAGAAGGGATAAGGGATTTAGCTTTAAAGCTCGAGGCATTAAGAGGTGTAGTAATGAATGGTGGCCTTCCAGACCGTATCGCCTGGCTAGAGGACAATATCAGCAAGCTGTCGAATCATGTGGAATCTCTGCGAGGCAGAGGATGGAGATGAAAAAGAAAAAGATGATATGATGGATGCCGTTGAGGACGGCTTGAGTTTGATTAGGGTTTGCTTTGCGGATTGCGAGTCAAAGATGTGAGGACGGGTGGACCAAGTGTGTTGTACACTTAGGAACTAAAGTGACATTTTCTGAGGTTTCAGGTAGACAAGGTGGCTAGTATGTGCGGGTTTTGCGACGACGGGTTGACCATGGCATTAGTGGCTGAATTTTGGCTTGAGTAGCAGCAGAGAGGAGATGTGTCTTATTGGGATGTCCACGAGGGGATATATGTGTGTGTGTCGTGATCGGGATGGTTGGGAAAAGATCCTTTCTTTTGTCTCCTAATTCTCGAGATGCGGGAATGAAAAGAAAATGAGAAAAATATATGTTTGTGTATGTGTGAGTGTGGCTACGCGCCTATGTGGGCCGATAGGTGGGTGGACCCACTTTGGCCGGGTGGTCAAAGCCACGAACCGACGTCGGTTTCACATAGGGCTAGCTGTCTGTGTGTCGCGCGCTGCGTTGGGTTGGTAGATGGGTGGAACAAACTTGATCGGGTGGTCGAGTCCACGAGTCGCATCCAGCTTCGGCGTAGGCCGGCAAGTGTGAGTAAATATGTGAAAAAAAAAATGATGAAAAAAAAAGAGAAAAAAATGTGAAAAAAATGAATGAGAAGAATTCCTCGCTCGAGGGGGGACATAAGAGAGGTGAGAGAGCATGATGCTCGGATGGGAATATATGTGTTTGTGTTGTGGGGATTTGGGTTATGTGTGGGCTCCCGATGAAACATGTCAAATTGAAGCTTAAGCTCGGCTAGGGTTTTGGTTGCGATGTGTCTATGGAAAGCTTGGACTTGAGGAATCCAATCGTGCTAGTTGCATTGTTCATGTTCAGTTTGGCTCTTAGGTGGTGCAATGACTTGTGAAGTTCGGAATCGCGTTGACGATGAGCGGTCCTGTCGAGGTGAGCTCGTGTTATGCTTGAGTGGTCTTTATCGTGTATCCATCAAGTTAGAGTGGTGTGGTGGTGACCTAGCATCTGATCTAGTTGACGAGCAAGAAAAACAGAGAGATAGACAGGAAGGCAAGCGGGTAGTGGAAACCCTAGGTAGAAGGGGAATGAACAATCGGCGAGAGAACCCAGCTAGAAACGAAAAATGGAAGTGGGGAATGGTTTTGATTATATATGGTGTGTGTGGGAAATGTGTTGAGTATGCATGTGGAACAAATATTCGTGATGTGTTGAACGAACAATCTAGAAGAGTGACGAGAGGGAATGTGGGTGGGCTTTTTGCTTGCATGTGTGTTGTTCGTGACGGGAATGCATGTGTGACGTGGATCATGATGTGTGTGCTAAGTATATATGTGTGATGTGGATGAAGGATATAATTGTCTTTTCATTTTGGTTGTACATATTGTGATTTGATGAAGAAAGGTTCTAATGTTTTAATGAAGTTTGCAGACAGGTGGACATGTCGATGAAGATACATCAAGATGGACGAAGATGGTAAGTGAAATGATTGGATTTTGGTACTGACAAATGATTGTATGAGTATGATTTCAGGTGCTACATTGAGGAAGAAGAGAATAGGCATACAAGGTAAAGATTTGTATTTGATTAAGTGATGAGCACAGGTTGGATGATTTGAGCGCAGGAACAATTTGGCTCGTTGAGGACGACTTCGCAAATAAGAAGAGGGAAGTATGTTAGCTCCGAAAATGGTTGATTTTTATGCACTAATGTGGTTCTATTTGGCAGGAAATTTGTTTGATTTCAGGTATTGAAGAATGAATTTGATAATTGATGAGAAGCATGTGAAGATATTGATTGCAGGGATGTGGAAAAAAGGGATTGAGCATGGACAAGCCTCCTAAGAGCATAAGAGATACTGACGTGCAAAGGAAATCAAAAGCGGCTTTGGTTCAAGGGGGAATGCTTTCTTATCAACCATCAATTATAATCGTTTGACCGATTTCCGGAAATTGATCTTCGACACATCCACTAGAACAGGGAAGGCTTCTGCATATGGAGATTATTCGAGATGGGATGCACTTGGATGAGGTTATGCAGATCAGGGACATGGCCAGAAGGCTCTTAATTTGTATTCAGATAGGCTGTCGAAAGATATATGCCCTAACAAGCTCACGTTTTTAGGTGTGCTAAAAGCTTGTTGGCCGGTTGGGAATTTAAGACAGGGTTTATACATGCATTCAGAAGTCGTGAGCCAAAGTCTTGATTCGGATTTAGTGGTTGCAAATACCCTCATTGGCATGTATGCCAAATGTGGAGCTCTTAATGAGGCTCGACATGTGTTTGATCTTTTGTCAAGCAAGGATGGGGTATCGTATAATTCTATGATCCCGGGTTACGTGCAGAATGAACATAGTCTACCTACACTTGATATTTATTCATCCATGCGATGCAGGGGTATACGGCCCAACAAAGTCACTTTTCCCACCATTTTGAAAGCATGCTCAAACATAAGGGCATTGATAGAAGCTAGGCAGATACATGCCAATGTGATAACAGAAGAGTTTGACAATGATTCAACCATTCAGAGTGCGATTGTTATATGTATGCAAAATGTGGAAGCATGGTGGAAGCTATCAATATGTTTGAAAGGATGCAAAGTCGTGATATTGTATTATGGGAAACAATTTTTTCAGGGTGTGCACAATCAGGGGATTGGCAACTTGCGAGACAGTATTTTCTGAAAATGCAAGGTTATAATCTTAAGCCAGATGCATTGTCAGAGTTTTGGGCCGTACTACAACGCCACAAGTTGTTACTCTTCAAGGTCCGTTTTTTCTCTGACGAGCGAAACAGAAAAGGGGGAAGTTTTCTCTTTTTTGTTTGGATCTGTACAGGCACACAAGTGGGGGGCAGAGGTGGTTTTTTTTGCCAGTTCTCATTTATTGAAGGGGGCGCTTCTTCTTATGGGATCCACGGGGGGGTTCGCAAAAAAAAAAAAAAAAGAGAAGGGGGAAGACTCTATTGCTGATTCTCAGCAGGTATCCAGGAGGAAGAGGCTCGAAGCAGTAGAAGAGATGAAGAGGACATCTCACGAGAGGAAGGAGACTTCGAAGAGAGAAGGAAAGAGGTTCTAATTGGGAAAGAATTGTGGTGGTCGTGCACCGAGATTTCGCAGCGAATTCTATGCAAAGGATGTGATCATCCTTTGGCGGACCGGCACTTTCTGTTTGTCAGGTACACTTTTCTCATTCCGTCAGTTTTTTGAGCGATCGATCGGCGCATATGCGTATTTCTGCAGCTGGATTCCTCTCACTCTATAGTTCTAGACCTGCTATGGGCGTTCTGCCTTTGTATTTAGTTTGGACACATTAGACCTCTAGTCGGACGTTTTCTGATCGTGTTATAATGTATTTTGTTGGGGTTTGGATTGTTTATGGTCTTTATCGTATTTAACCATCATCTACCTTCTCGTCACTATACTTGCATCGTGCTTCACTTGCGAATGAGACTGGAATGGTTTTCTGTAGTTCTGGGTATTTTTAGTCGATCACCGAACAATCACTGGATGATGTAAGTTTTTTTGAATTTCCTAACGAACGCAGAAGGCTTCAAAGATGGCCTTGAGAATTTTCCATTATGTTTAAGATTTTGTTGCACTCTTGATTGGGGTTTTAACTAAAATTGTTGTAAGAAGTTGCTCAGAGTTGGGGAAAATATGTGCAACAGTTTCATCTAGGAAGGGGAATCAGTTTCGAAAAGGAGAGAGCGCTACTCTGATGAGGGGCTGACTATGTGTGATGTTTCTGGGGCATCTGGTCTGTTCTATTTGGTGCATTAGAAAAGAGTCTGTTGCATTTGGTTTGCCTCTTTTCTGTACGATAAGGAGAGAGGAAATCTCAAGCTTTTAGCTCATAAATAATTTTTTTTTTTTTTTCTTTTTCGAGTGGACTGACCATCTTATCTGGCGAGTTGGTGAATGTGTTTTGTATGAGCTACATCCTAGTTAGCTGGCGACTCCGAGCTTCATGGAGTATTTAACTTCATCAAGTTCATTAGAGTTTTGAGCAAATTAGAACGCAAGAGAAGGTACAAGTGGTGCTTGACAACATCCAAAGGGAAAATTTCATATGAAGCTATGAACGGATAAATCTTTGATGGCTCAGTGATTTAATGGTGAAAGACTGTGAAAATTTTCATGGATTCGTAGTGAAGTAGATATACATGGGGACATGGCTTGAGATGCAATTGTTCTTCATAGATTTGTAGAGTTTGATGTGTTTTCATAACAGAAGAAACTTTAATTCCTTTGCATTCTGAATTTGACGAATCATCTTTTGTTGATTTTGACCGTAGAGCGAATGTTGCTAACCCTTGCTATGCATACATGATGTCGTTTTCTTCAAAAAAAAAAGCCAACAGAGAGGTACTTTTGGGCTCGCATCATCTCAGAACTTCGGAGATCGTTGACGGTCATCAACGTTTGCACGGGGAAGGGGGGGGGCAATTGAAATTTAGCCATGCCAGATAGTCAGTATGACAGTAGCTAATGATACGGGTTTGGGCTGTCAAGATCCATTCGCTATGATTTATAATGCATTCTCTATGATGCTACCTTGCCTATTGCTGGTTGTGCATGGGTATTGATGACTGAAGACCTAGGAGGGTTTTCTGTGAATCTTGTGATTTCATGGTCTGCGGGTTTTCAATGTTTACACAACATAAGGTTGTAAGTCTTTCCCAGTTGTTTTGTTATTTGCTGAATCCTTGCTATCTTTGGGGGAACTGTTCTCACTTTCTTAATCTTGTGGCAAAGTGCGCTTGGCTTTGAGTAGATTTTCTTGGTTTCATATTTGTGATAGGAATATTCCTTTTTGACGAGGGATGTCAACGTGGTGAGCTTGATTTCATAATGGTTCTGAGGGTTTTTGTAAGGGTTACAGCTCATAAAATGAGCAGAAATGTAAAGAGCAGCTTTGGAAGGGCCAAGGATTGGGAATGGAACAACACTAAAAGACAAATATGGGATAGGAAATGTTAGATTATCAGCAGTTGCAATACACTCTATTCGACATAAGCTGTGTGCATGTGTGAACTATACCACTAAGTTTCTTTATCGTATGACTCATTGAAATTAAGGAGGCAGGGGTTTGTAGAAGTCTAGGAGATTGTGGGTGCAAGTGTGAGAGAGATCTAAGAGGAGACAAGGAAGAAAGAGAGGGTAAATAAGAAGTGCATGTGGGTATACGTGAGAGGTGTCGGGTTGCTAGGGATGTAGGAGTACATGAGTGTGCAAGAGGTAAAGGGAAGAGTGTGAGAAAGAGTGAGTGCATGAGAGTAGGAGGACTCGAGAGAACGATAGTGCGTACGTACAAGTGTGTGTTAGATAGTGAAATTGAAGGTACATTAGGGGCTCAAGCAATGCAAGTCAATTAGTTTGAGGTGATTTGAGCACACCATAAGCACTTGTGGGCATCTTTTCCGTGGGCTTAGAGGCCAAACAGCGTGTATGTATATGTCTGTGTATGTGTATGTGTGCCTATGCATGTGTATTTATATGTGTGTATGTGTGTGTGTATATGTGTATATGTGTATGTGTGTGTATGCATGTGTGTGTATGTATGTATGTATGTATGTATGCATATGCATGTGTTTGTATGTATGCATGTGAGTGTATGTGTGTGTGTGTGTATATATATATATATATATATATATATATATATGTATGTATATATATGTGTGTGTGTATGAATATGTGTGTGTATGTGTATGCGAGTGTATGCATGTGTATGTATGTGTGTATGTATGTGTGTATGTGAGTGTATGCATGTGTATATGTGTATGTTTGTGTCTCTTCTGTGTGTGTATGTATGCATGTGAGTGTATGTGTGTGCATATGTGTAAGTGTGTGCATATGTGTATGTGTGTGTGTCTATGTGTATGTATATATGTGTGTGTAATATAACTTTTTGGTCCCCCTCATGGGATGCTATTTTCTTTGGATCTTGTTGTTCTGAAAAACAAACACCCTATGGTGTCTGAAGGGAGGAGACTTCTTAGAATTACAAATTTCCTAAAAGGTCAAGGGATTTCTCAATTGACCACTCTTTCAGAGGGTTATCGAAGTTCATCGCACATCTTCTTTTCCATATCTTCTAGATAGCTTCTCCCGTAATCACATTCCACAAGACAGCACAGCAACCAGCAAACAATTGCTTTTCTTCTCCAAATAAGGCTTGTTTCTAGTAAAGCCAAAGGCCTCCCCAAGGCCTGCCAATAGATTCCCACCATTTATGCATCGTACTCCTCAAAGCATTCAACGATGGCAATTCTCTACGCTTGCGACATCATTATATGTTGAAGACCGGCTGCTGATTGACAACAAATGATTTTACAATCATTGGGCTTCTCTGATGCACCACTCCGCCATAGCTCCTTTAATTCATTGTACGCCGCCATAGCTCCTTTAATTCATTGTTGCCGAAGTGGCCAATCTTCACTAATCAACACCTACATTACAACTTCATCATTAATTTTCATTTTGAACTAGTGTGCTACTATATTTTAGTGCAGTACTCCTTCGTCCTTCTTTGCACTCTACGCTAAGAATGTGAGTCCTTCCTCTCCATGAAACTTTGTATTCCCTTGGCTCCTAGCAATTCTCAAATGTTGCTTTTAAGAAGAATTCTCATACGTTGACATCAATTTGTGGCAACCAAAGGACGAATGTTCTCAATGATTGTACATGTTCTCAATGATTGTAGAGAAGAACCAGAAATCACATTGTGTGTAGATGGTTTAAGATAATTGTCGATATCCAGAAAAGCAACATTGCAGGCTGTAGGAGTATGTGGTGGCAACTAAGGAGCGTGTCTGTGTCTGAGAAAGTGAGGGAGCGAAAGCGAGTGAGAGAAAGAGATGGAGATGGAGGAAAGAGAGTCCGAGTGAAAGAGATGGAGATGGAGAAAGTGAGGGAGTGAAAGCGAGTGAGAGAAAGAGAAAGGGATGGAGATGGAGCGAGAAATCGAAAGAGTTCGAGACGGAGAGAGTTGATTATCATTATGATGACAATTTTTTTTAATTACAACAATAATTGTTAAAGTAGGTGAATCGAATTTAAAGAAGATGAGTGTGAGTGACTATGTTCAATAATTTTTTTTAATTACAGCAATAATTGTTAAAGTAGATGAATGTAGTTTAAAGAAGATGAGTGTGAGTGAATGTAACTATGTTCAAATCCAGACGCGTTTCCACAAATGAAAGCTTTTGTTCCAAAGCTTCTTAGCTTTTTGGAGGTTCCAAGACTCCACACCGCTGATGCCCTTGATAGGGAACCAGATCGAATTATTCTTTCTAATACAGGCTACCCATTTCCAATCTTCATTGATTCTGATAAACTATTTAACCTTGTTCCAGCTCTTCCATAGAGAACAGACCAAGTTTGAGCCTTTGGGAGTCAGCGGAAATGGGGAGAACAATAAGGTGAGAAGGTCGAGACCCTTCCACCCCGGGAGGCCCCCCAGTTTAAGAGTATTCCTATTTCTAAAAATAAGCTTGGCCCAACATGCATCACGTCTATTGCTCCAGGCTTTAATTAACCATTTTGCCACTAACTTATTGGCCATTCCTTCGATGTCTAGAATGCCCAAACCACCTTGATCCTTTTGGCTAATGCAAGTAGTCCATTTAATTTTTGGGATACCCCTCCTATTAGGGTCACACATCGAGAGGAAGTTCCTGCAAATTCTCTCCAATTGTAAGAAGCCCCCACCCATTAGACATCATAGAGTGTTCTTCCTAGAGAGCAACAAGATCAAAACCAAATGGGCCCCACATGAGGAGGACGAGAGGGTTATAAACCTGTTTTGTAAAATTTTCTAGTAATCTATTTGCGGCCCTTGCTTTGTGGGATATGGGGGGTCCCATGGGTGCTAGGCCCATTCACTTGTACATCTGTTTTTTTATTAATTTAAGTTTGGAAGAGTAGGCTTTGCCGAACTTCCTTTATATATATATATATATATATATATATATATATATATATATATATATATATATATATATATATATATATATATATATATATATATGTGTGTGTGTGTGTGTGTATGTGTGTGTGTGTGTTCAAGTTGCCTATGCTTCATGTCATGTCTAAACTAGCCCCTCAAAGTGGGGAACATGAAGAAGATTTTAGGGTGAGTGTGTTGTTCTTTCAATTTAAAATATTTATGATAGAGTAGACCATACGCTTGAACTTCCAAAGAACAAAAAAAACGAAAAAAAAAGTATGTGAGTGAATATAATAAAACTAATTGTGATTCTGAGTGAGTGAAAAAGTGAAAAAGATGTGATCAAGCATGAGATAAAGTAATTACATGAGATACAACAAAAAGAGGTAATTGTGATTGTGAAAAAGTGAAAAGCATGCGTAAACGTGAGGGAGAAGAAAAGTGTGTGTTTGCGCTTGTGATTTAGCCAAAAGAAAAGTGTGTGCGATTGAAAGAGTGAGTGTGAGGAAGTAGGTCATGAAAAAGACAAAGTGTGGCTAAGAGAGAGAGTGTGAGTAAAAGAGAGAGATATATATATATAGAGAGAGAGCGCTTTCCATTTCTAATTTTTTACATGTTTTACGAATCAAGGGATAATCCAATGAAGAAAAGTTGAGAAGAATAGATGAAACTCATTTGTTGCACAATATCAATCAATTTTTTTAAAGAAATTTCAAAGCTAAATTGTAAAATTTTCAAGTCAAAAGTTTGTACTTTCTTTTTCTAATACTGAATTTGCATGCTTGGAAGTGTAATGGATTTTTCGAAAGATAACTCAGGCTAAGAATAAAAATTTAGTAGCTTTGGTTGATAATAAAATTTCTCATTATGACTCCAAATCTCCTCTTCCTAGTTATTTTGGCCAAGGGGGTGTGAAATTTGAGAAGATCGTGATAAAGAGACCTTATGAAGAAAATGTTCTCATTATGTCATAAAGAAAGAAGCTTCCCACAGATTTTGTAGAAGAAATAGGTCACAACATATTATCACATACATTTTTAGTTCATTGTGTATGTCACAATTGTAGAAGAAAAACAAAGACATGATGAGGACTCACAAGGAAACACAAAACCAAGTATAAACCATATATCTTAGATTGTTGAAGATGAAGTTAAGAAAATGGATAAAAAGAACCCTTCTTACAGATTCATGTTTGACCTAGAAAAGAAAAATATCCTAAATGTAGGCATCATGAAAAAGCAAGTCACAATGTCTATGGAAGAGTTTAGTGTCATTCATAGGTCAGAATCCTTACTTAGAACCAAAAAAAAAAACTAAAAAACATTCAGAAAAACCCTTGAAAATCCAAGATAAAAACTTGGTTTATTTTGATCCTCAAAGAGGCAAAAAAATCTTTGAATGAATCTGCTTCATGTTTAGACATGATCAAGTTTTCTTTTTCTAAAACCTTGAATATCCAAATGACTCTTTTGATCCATTGATTGAGATTCAAGACAAGTTTTGATTGATTGTTCCAAAAACTTAAGTGTCTTTGTATTATGCCCCTGCCCTCTAAAGGCACGCATCAAGCTTAGTGCCCTTGAGTTAAGAAATATTGGGTTTTTATCAAGTGTGACCTATGTTGGAGTTAGACATTTGTGGAAGCATGCGAACAACACAAGGAAGAAGAAGACGCTTGGAGCACAACACACAATATTGAATGTATTACTAGAGAATGTACAAAGATAAGTAACTCGTTAGGGCTATAGGCATATATACAAGCTAGGGGGGAAAAAACCTCCTAAAGAGGGAAAAAAGTGCTCCGGTGGTCCTAGAGTGTTCACACACATCACTACATAAATATATCAACAAATCCCCTTGGAAGTGATGCGCTGAACAAGGAGTTCGCACTCATGTATAAGGAAGTGCCAAGCTATGTGGAAATCACTCCACAAAAGGAAGTAAGCCTAAAGCTTTGTGTAAAGCTTCAAACTTCTCCCTAGGCAGAGCCTTCGTGAAAAGGTCTGCAATGTTCTTCTGCATGGGCACATATGCTAAGCTGATCTCCCCAGCAGAGAACCTCTCCTTGACATAATGATAATGCACCTCAATGTGCTTAGTGCGAGCATGGAACACAGGGTTCCTCGCAATTGCCAATGCGCTCTAACTGTTAGTGAAGATGATGGTGGCAGAAGATTGACCAACACCCAAATCAGCCATAAGGGGTTTGAGCCACACACACTCAATAGTCGCTTTGAAAGTTGCCCTATGCTCAGCCTCACAACTAGAAGTGGCCACAATAGGTTGCTTCTTGCTCAGCCATGATATACATGAGCTACCAAGCATGAAGCAAAAACCACTGGTGGACACACGTGTCATACCAACCAGCCCAATCAGAGTTTGAAAAAGCATGCAAATCTGGCGGTAGTGATCCCCCTTGGGATAAAACAACCCAAGTAGCCGAGTACCACTCAAGTAGCGAAAGATGTGCTTAACCCCCTACCAATGCTTAACTCCTGGGCAATGCATAAACGTGCTCATCTGTGAGACAGAAAACTGAATATCTAGCTGAGTAATGCATAAGTAAATCAAGCATCCAACAGCCTGCTGATAGAGAACAGCATCAAATGCATCTCCAGCATCATGAAGACTTAGTCATATAAACCTGTCTCCATAGGATTGACAATAGGTTTACAGTCTTTAAGGCCAAAATGCTGCAATAATGTGTCAATATATTTCGTTTGAAACAAAGCCATTCCACCATCAACGTGCATAAACTGAATGCCCAAATAGTGATGCAAATGCCCCAAATCAGACATCTAAAATGAGGCATGCAAATCAGCCTTAAAATGAGCAATATGCCTCTCATGAGGACCAGTGAGGAGCATGTCATCAACATAAACCACAATGATCAGAAGTACATAATTAGCACACTTAACATATAAGGTGCTTTCAGTTGGATTGTTCTCAAAACCATGTGCAATGAGATAGGCATGTATCTTTTCATACCAAGCACGTGGTGCTTGCTTTAAACCATATAATGTCTTCTTTAACGTGCACACCTGGTTTTCATGCCCTTTTTACACAAAGCCACGGGGCGGAAAAATATACACTTCTTCATGCAAGTCACCATTCAAAAAGGTTGTTTTAATTTCCAACTGATGTACATTCCAACCATGATGAGCTACAAATGCACAGATGCTATGAACAATAGTCATTCGACAAGTAGGAGCAAAGGTTTCATCAAAATCAATGCCTCTTTCCTGCGCATAATCCTTTGCAACAAGCCTAGCCTTATACCTGTCAACTGTACCATTAGGTTTATGCTTCAACTTGTATACCCACTTAGTGCCAATGGCCTTCTTGCCAGGGGGCAAGTCACATAAAGACCAAGTACCATTCTTCATTATAGGATCATATTCAGATTGCATAGCAACCATCCAATTTTTTGAATTTTGTGCTTCATCAAACGAAACAGGCTCAGTCTCATCATGGAGACTAGATGGAGCCATAGCATAGCAATTTGATGCAAAAGAGGCACTATGAGAGCCTTACCGAGTACGATATGATAGAGGTGCATCTAATTTGCTATCACGCAAAGTCTGCACCAACCATTTTGGCATAGTTTTTGCCTTCTCAATATCAGCTCTTTGGAGCTAACAGATGTCTCCTTAGTACATGAAAGCAATGGCTGAATAGCATCTTCCACAAAAACAACATCACGGCTAACCAAAATGTGTTTAGTTTGTGGATGATACAGATGATAGCCTTTACTTTCAAAACTGTACCCAACAAAAATACATTTTACTGCTTTATCATCCAATTTTTACGATGTTGTTTAGGCACTAATGCATATGCTAGACAACCAAAAACATGCAGATGAGAAACAGATAGCTTGCGATCCTGCCAAGCCTCATATGGAGTGATAGACTGCAGTGCTTTAGTGGGACACTTGTTAAGTACATATGATGCACACATGACAGCCTCAAGCTAGAAACTATGTGGTAAAGCCTGACTTTTGACCATACACCTCGCCATTTCCATGAGTGACTTGTTCTTTCGTTCAGCAACTCCATTCTGTTGAGGTGTATACAGCACTGTACACTAGTATTTTATCCCACGTTCAGCCTGAAATGCATTAAAAGCAGAAGACATATATTCCCCCCCTTGATCAAAACGGAGTGTGCCCATTTTACATGCTGACAGATTTTCAGCCAAAACCAAAAACTCTTTGAAGCACATGAACACTTCGGACTTTGCCTTCAATGGATATACCCATGCATGCCTGGAAAAATCATCAATGAAAGTCACAAAGTAAAGATAATTTCCAAAAGAAGGTGTGTGCATAGGACCACATACATCACTATGTAGAAGCTGCAATTTCTGAGTAGCCCAAACTGAACATCCTTTGGAAAGGAGGAATGCTGCATTTTGCCCAAAATACAGCCTTCACAAACATGTTTTCCTGGTGCCTCAAGTTTGGGCAAAGAGGACTCCATTTCAGATTTCTGCAGGCATAGCAAACTAGCAAAATTCAGATGACCAAAGCATGCATGCCAAAGCTTTGCATCTTACATAGCCTGAGAATCATGTACTGCACATGCCAAATCATTTACAGATCTTTCATAGTCTATGAGCTTATACATCCCACGACATAAAATGCCAGAAGCAATAATAACATCGCCATTTGACAGATCATGAACTCTACATCTGTCATCAACAAATTTCACAACCAAGCCAATCTTGGCTAATGCAAAAACTAATAATAGATTTTTCTTGATCCCTGACACAAACAAAGCATCTGACAAAGTGAAAGAACTACCATCAATAGTAGTCAAGATGATCTTACCAATTCCCATAACAGGATAAGAGGAGTTGTTGGCACATGTAACAGTATTCCTTGTAGGGGCAGGCTTGAGTGAAGCGAAGAAACTGCACTGCAAGGTAATATGTTTGGTCGTTCCACTGTCAAAGTACCAAACATCTAAATCTACTTCAGACATGCACTACTCATGAGAAGATGGGGTCAAAACTACAAATAGTAGTAAAAACCCATTCTTCTTCCTGCACAAGATTAGCAGACTCTGTTTTTGATGTAGAGGCCTCTGCAACAACCGTTCCAGCCTCTTTCTTCTTTGCCTCTTTAGCAGCCAGTTTTGGACAGTTCTTTATGATATGATCTCTGCTTTTCTAATTTCTTTCCATTTTTGTCTTTGCTCTTCGATTGTGCAGAATTAGCAAATTTCTGCTTACTAGTTCAAGAGCTCCATTTTCCTTTGCCCTTCTAATTAGCCAAGAAAGCTTGATCTGCAACATGCATAATGGGCTTGTTTTGCCTGGACTTATCTTCCTACAACACAACAGAGACTAACTCCTCAAATGATAAGGCATTTGGACACTCGGCTAGGTCTTGATACTCCTTGGATTGATAATTAAAGCGTGAATCCCCACTATATGCACTTGCGGGGGATTGAGGTATAGTCTCTTTCTCCACAAGTCCCTAAGTCGATACCTAGGTACACAAGGCAACTGTTACAACTACATGTACTGAACCTGATGCAGAAGGTGTTGAAGATGGTGATATTGTACAGATTCCTGTTTGTGTTGTTGTTTTTGCGGCACCTACTCTAGAGCAAATTTGTTGGGATGGCAGAGATGCTCAGGCACATGCATTGATAGCTTTTTCTATCAAACGGGCCATCATTCCTCACATTCACTCTTGCAGAACAACTAAGGATGCTTGGGATACACTTACCACATTGTACCACGCTAGGAATGAGGCTCGTGTTTCTTACCTCCGAAAACAGTTGGAGAGTGAGCACATGAATGAAGGTGACTCTATGGAAAGTTTTCTGACAAAGATCAAGGATTTGAAGGAACAATTGATTTCTACAGATGAAGTCCTTCATGACAATTCACTTGTGCCAGACTATTCTGGATGGTCTTCCCGACTCATCACAATTTTGCTTCTACTCTTCATTTGATGATGAAAGGCAATCCAAATGCCTTAATATTTGAAGAGTTAGTGTCTGTTTTGTTGCAGGAAACCAGTCTAGGTAGAACATGTCTATTATGCATGTTGCAGATCAAGCTTTCATGGCTAGTCAGAAGGGCAAAGGAAAATGGAGCTCTTCTTCTAGTAAGCAGAAATCTACAAATGCCGCACATTCGAAGAAGGAAGACAAAGATGAGAAGAAATCAAAAAAGTAGAAATTATTTTGCAAATACTGTAAAGCAAATGATCATGTCATTAAGAGCTGTCCAAAATTGGCTGCTAAAGAGGCAAAGAAGAAAGAGGCCGGAATGGTTGTTGTAGAGGCCTCTACACCGAAAACAGAGTCTGCTAATCTTGTGCAGGAAGAAGAATGGGCATTTACTACTGTTTGCAATTTTGACCCATATTCTCATGAGCAGTGCATGTCTGTAGTAGACTCAAATGTTTGGTACTTTGATAGTGGGGTGACCAAACATATTACCTCGCAGCCCAGTTTCGTCTCTTCACTCGAGCGTGCCCCTACAGGGAATATTGTTCCATGTGCCAACTGTTGAAATGAAAGAAGCTACTCCTACTCTACAATTGATCACAAAATAAATTAACTAAGGAGGAAGGAACAAAAGATATGAAAACATGATGAATAGATTAAAATGGAAATGAACTTACAAAGATTGCTCTATGAGCATGGAGACTCCATGAGGAGTGGAAGGTCCTACCTTCATTAGAAGGTGGTGTCTAATCCCATTACAAGGAGCCATATGTGATTCATGTGGTAATGTTATGTCACGCTAAAAGTTAAGAGTAGTCTTCACACTGTATGCATATGCTTCTAGGTGACTATGTTTCTTTGTAGAATACTAAGAGCATAACGCTTCTTAAGTTCGTCTCTAGACAGATTCATTCCCTTTCTCTCCCGTTAAATATGCATTAACTAAAATTAAATGAAAATCGGTTGTCTTACTGGTGTAGCTCTATCGATTCTGTGCAAAAATCATCGCTCGTCATGGTGCATCAATGCTTATGTCATAGGCACCGAATGTAGTGCCTAGTGCAATGGATTCTCTGAGAAATCACCTCAGCTCCAGAGTTGGCACTTGACATGGTGCGGATTGCTGGTCAGCATTTTGTAATGCAGGCAATTGAAGATTCCCGCCTCAGGCCTGACCACTGCATTGGCTGATGCAATGCAAGTGAGATATGCACAATTCATTCTGAATTTTTCATGAGTCCACGGACCACTCCCTCATTTCAGATGTTCTCGCGAATGGAAGGCATTGCATCGGTTGTCTGCTCTGTGGTTACTCCCTTTCTCTGTCGGCCTCCTTTTGGTTGCTTCCAGCCTAGCCAGAGAGGATGCTTAGAGAGGCAGATGCGCAACGCAGTAAGGTGCTCCCTTTACACGTACTGGATACAGATTCTCTTCTGTTGTTCCTGACTCAGATGCTCCTTCAATAAATGGATATAGGTAGCGAACACCTGAGTTGTAGCTCGTATGCCTGTTTCTTCTTTGTCCTCTATGTATCAAGGTCTGTAAATCCATTAGCACTGCCTATTTACTTTTCCAATCTCTTCCACTATGTAGGTTTCGACTTCTCAGGACCTCTTTTGCGTGTGCAGATGCGGAACAGTTTGCCATATCCATGACCACATGCACCTCATATGGAGTGCGAGTTCCTTTGAAGAAAGTATAATATACACACATCTTCTTCTTCTTCTTCTCTCTCTCTCTCTCTCTCTCTCTCTCTCCAAAAATGGCACAGCCCGCCGATACAGATTAGCGGTTGGCACTATCCTTCTTCTTGAATCAACAGTGATTCTATGCATGATACATCAACAACATTTGTGTCTTCATTAGCCAAATTCAAAGTGTTTTCTTATCACCTATGAGATGCTCTATCTTCATCTTGTCTCCTCCATGAAGAGTGCTGATAAGCACTTTGATTTCAAATAGCAGTGCTAAAAAGCACTTTATTCTAATGAAAAAAACTCAACTATACAAAGCTTATCAACTAATGATGATTATCAACTAATGATGAAGCATTAGGCAATGATAAAGATGATAAGAAAAAGATGGAATAGTGCTTAGAAGCACTCTTATTGAAGAAAACATGGGAGGGAGGGAGGGATTAACAAAGAAAAACATGCTAATGATGAAGATAACAAAAACAAAACTCAAAAAGAGAAATAGTTAACCTATGCTCTGATACCATGTTGAAATGAAAGAACCTACTCCTACTCTACAATTAATCACAAAATAAATTAACTATGGAGGAAGGAACAAAAGATATGAAAACATGGTGAATAGATTAAAATGGAAATGAACTTACAAAGATTGCTCTATGAGCATGGAGACTCCATGAGGAGTGGAAGCGCACTCTTGGCAATGAGCTAGAGTGGAATGACTTCAATGGAGTGAAGGGAGGCCTTGCTTATATGGAGTTTGGGAGAATTCCCTTGCATGTGGGATATATGTGCTTGCATGAGAATGATTCTAGCTTTGGACAAAAGGGTGGAGCATGGAACTCTCAACACCAACAACTCCTCTTATCCTGTTATGGGAGTTGGTAAGATCATTTTGACTACTATTGATGGTAGTTCTTTCACTTTGTTAGATGCTTTGTTTGTGCCAGGGATCAAGAAAAATCTGTTATCAGTTTCTGCATTAGCCAAGATTTCCTTGGTTGTGAAATTCGTCGATGACAGATGTACAGTTCATGATCTGTCAAATGGCGATATCATTATTGCTTCTCGAATTTTGTATTGTGGGTTGTATGAGCTCATAGACTATGAAAGATCTGTAAATGATTCGGCATGTGCAGTAAATGATTCTCAGGCTATGCCAGATGCAAAGCTTTGGCATGCACACTTTGGTCATTTGAATTTTGCTAGTTTGCTATGCCTGCAAAAATCTAAAATGGTGACCTCTTTGCCCAAACTTGAAGCACCCAAAAAACATGTTTGTGAAGGCTGTATTTTGGGCAAAATGCAGCATTCTTCCTTTCGAAAAGATGGTTCAGTTCGGGCTACTCAGAAATTGAAGCTTGTACATAGTGATGTATGTGGTCCTATGCAGACACCTTCTTTTGGGAACTACCTTTAATTCATGACTTTCATCGATGATTTTTCTAGGCATGCATGGGTATATCCATTGAATGCAAAGTCCGAAGTGTTTATGTGCTTCAAACAGTTTCTGGTTTTGGCTGAAAATCTGTCAGCATGTAAAATGGGCACCCTTTGTTCTGATCGAGGGGAAGAATGTATGTCTTCTGACTTTAATGCATTTCTAGCTGAACGTGGGATAAAACATCAGTGCACAATGTTGTATACACCTCAGTAGAATGGAGTTGTTGAACGGAAGAATAGGTCACTCATGGAGATGGCGAGGTGTATGGTCAAGACTCAAGCTTTACCACATAGTTTCTGGCTTGAGGCTGTCATGTGTGCAGCATATGTACTTAACAGGTGTCCCACTAAAGTGCTGTAGTCCATCACTCCATATGACACTTGGCATGTTCGGAAGCCATCTATTGCTCATCTGTGTGTTTTTTGTTATCTCGCATATGCATAGTGTGTGAACAACATCGTAGAAAATTGGATGATAAAGAAGCAAAATGTATTTTTGTTGGGTACAGTTCTGAAATTAAAGGCTATGGTCTATAACATCCACAGACAAAATGCATTTTGGTTAGCCGTGATGTTGTTTTTGTGGAAGATGTTATTCAGCCATTGCTTTCATGTACTAAGGAGACATGTGTTAGCTGCAAAGACATGTATGATACTTTGCTTCCTCTTTTTACAGGTGGATAGTCTAGTGCCGGTCCTAATGAGGCAACTTGTCAGCTGGTGCAGACTGGTGCATGCAGCTATGCCAAAATGGCTGGTGCAGACTTCGCGTGACAGCAAATTAGATGCACCTCTATCATATCATACTCGATCAAGCTCTCATAGTGCCTCTTTTGCATCAGATTGCTATGCTATGGCTGCCTCTAGAGTCTAGTCTCTCTGAGACTGAACCTATTTCGTTTGATGAAGCACAAAATTCTAAACATTGGATGGCTACATTTGTTGAGATATCAAGCTCAACATGTGATGATCCAGGATGACACGTACCAGTTTTTCGTTTCTCTGACATCTATAGTGGTCATGCCGGTATATGTCAGGGATAGTTCATTGAGCTTTATTAGATTTATCTACCGAGAGTGATGGCACATTTGTTTCTTGCCAGCTCACTCATTCGTGGACATTAGGTTTTTCCTTATGTATTGATCTTTATGTATTGCACTTGTTGTATTCTTGTTTTTAGGTCATTCTTGTACATTCCTTTTTATGTAATAGAAGAAGAAGAAGATCATTCTTCCTTGCCTCAATCTGTGTGTGTACTTCTGCTTGAGAGTGAGAGTGTGTGTGTGAGCTCTCTTCCTTATCTCCTTCCTCGTGACATGGTATCAGAGCCAACATGGTTGTAGAGAGCTCGTGGAGAAACTGTGAAGAATACATAGCAAGACGTGGAGAAAACGCGATTCACAAACGACCTCCATTTGCTATGAAAATCAACGTGAAGGTAGAAGACCTCAAAATATTTTCGAGAGTTATCCCTTTAGGGTCACTTGTTTTTGTCAAATTGAAGTTTCGAAGCCATCTCGACTTTCGTTTTGAGCCCCCAAGGTGGGGCCCACAGAAAAAATAGGTCAATTTTAGAAATCATAACTTGCCTTGTGTTCGACAACACTCATATATTCCAGATCCAAAATTTCAAGTGATTCTGTGCACTGTTGATACACGAAAACTGTGTTTTTCTGAGATCGAACTATCACGTCATAATGCGACAATGTTCAAGCAGAAGTGCTACTTGTAGTGCTTTGCAGTGTTGTGAAATGCTTAAAAAATGGCAAACACAGATGGAATGAGTCAGCTTATGAGCGATAAGATAGACAAGAATAGCTTCCATGCTTGGAGATTCAGAATGACAAATTTCTTGATGGGAAAAGGCTACTGGAAGTACATCGAAGGAGAGAATGAAAATGCTCCGCAGTTACCAGAAAGGATCGAACTACAGATCAGGTAAGAGCATATGAGGAATGGAATCAAGGAGCACGAAAGGTAATGTACTGGCTATGTGTTAGCATACAGGATAGCATGAGTGGACACATACAAGATGCCAAGACTCCTAAAGAGGCTTGGAACAGTTTGGTCACATTGTATGAGACCAATACAAAGGCATGGAAATTGCAACTCAAGAACGAGCTGCATACATTGGAGAAGAAGAGCATGTCGGTAAGTGACTACACCTTGAAAATCAAAAGCATATGTGAGTCACTTGCATCTATTGGCATGAATGTAGATGATGACGATAAGGTGGAAGTGTGTCTTCGTGGTTTAGGAGCTGCATATAAGCAGTTCAGAACTTCCATACAAACCAGGGAAAATATTCCAAATTTTACTGATCTGGTATCTATGCTGATTATTGAAGAAAAGAATCTTGGTGAGGATTCAAACTCCAAAGGAAAGCCCAATTCTGAGCAGGTATTCTACTTTGGCAGAGGAAGAGGCAGAGGTAGAGGCTTAGGAAGTAGAAGAGGAAACAATAATCAAGACCAAGGTCAACAACAGAATCATGTAGGAGGAAGAGGACAGTTTCGAGGCAGGGGGAGCCAAAGAGGTCACAGAAATTTCCAAAGAAATGATTCAGGTAATGATAGTAAAGGATGTTGGAATTGTGGTAAACCTAGACACTTTGAACGTGATTGCAGGTTGAAGAATCAAAATAACAGAAGGCAGCAAAACAACTATGCATCCACAAGTGGAGATGATTCTGAGAAGCTGTTCATGGTTCAACATCACATGATGAATACGATGTCTATTGGTATTTCAAAATCGAATGATAATGTATGGTATGTTGATTCAAGTACTTCAAATCACATGACCAGTCATGCAGAATGGTTTAGTAGTTTGCAAAAAATGCCAGTTCTTGGATATGTTGAAACAAGTGATGATACATCGCATCCTATTGAGCATACAGGAAACATAGCATTGTCTATGGAGGATCGAAAGGTAAAACATCTTGCTGATGTGTTGCATGTTCCAAATATAACAAAGAATCTAGTTTCTGTTGGAAAAATGGTTGACCAGGGATTACAAGTCAGGTTTGATGTTGGATTATATGTAGAAGAGTACAAGCAGGATGGACGATTGGTTGCCAAAGGAAACAAAGTGGGTAGGATGGTCACCTTAAATGTGAAGATTCCTTAAATGAATGCAACCATGTTTGCAAAAGGTACATGAGTTATTGCAGATATAGATATGTGGCACAAACGTATTGGACAGGCAAACTTGCAAAAGCTGAAATTGATGCAGTCAAAGGAGATAATCCATGGACTACCAAATTTCAAAGTTGCATAAATGCAAAAGGTATGTGCAACATGTCAATTTGGTAAACAATCAAGAGCATCATTTCCACATGACAAGCATGTTAGTGAGAATGTACTAGAAGTAGTACATACATATGTTTGAGATCCAGCAAAGACCACATCTATGGGTGGTTGCATGTTTTATGTTATTTTCATTGATGAACATACACGCAAATGGGTATATTTCATGAAAGAGAAGAGTGAGGTGTTCACTCACTTCCAGAATTTTAAAGCTATGGTCGAAAAGCAGACAGGGAAGTACATTCAGACATGAAGATCTGATGGAGGAGGTGAATACATGTCAAATGAGTTCAACAATTTTCTAAAAAATCATGGAATTCGGCGTCAGATTTCATGCAGGTACACACCACAATAGAATTGCGTTCTTGAACGCAAAAATAGACATATTGCAAAAATAGCAAGAGCCTTGATGGTTGAGAACAATATGCCTCATTGTGATTGGGCAGAAGCTGTGCATATTGTTGTATACATCATGAATAGAACTCAGACTGCTGCTGCACATCAAGTTACACCTGAAGAGAAGTTTATAGGTAAAAAGCCAAACTTATCACATCTAAAAGTTTTTGGTTGTATTGCATATGTACATGTCCTTGATGAATTGAGGATGAAGCTTGATCCAAAAGCAGAAAAGTGTGTCTTCATTGGATACTCCCTTGAGCAAAAGGGATATAAATGTTATAACCCACTCACACGACAGGTAAAGGTGAGCAGAGATGTGGTATTTGATGAAATGTCAAGCTTCTATGCAGCTGCCAAAGAAGGACTGAGTCTTGAACCAAATGACAAAGAAAATGCTGAAAAATCAAGTGCAGAATCTCAGGTTTTGAGTGGACCGGATGCATCACCAAGCAATAGTTCCAACTCAAATTCATGGAGTGGAAGATTACGTGGAAATTTCAGTCCAGCAAATTCATCAAATACATCCAAGAAAGGTAAAGAAAAGCTTTCTGCTGGTCATAAAACATGTACAGGTTTTGAAGATGTTGATGGAGATTCAAGCGGTTCAAAAAAGAGTCTTGATGAGGAACTTGGATTGCCCCCTGTGAAGACTCCAAGAGTAAGAAGTGCACATGCAGATGGTACAAGGAGAAGTGACCCAGGACCAAGAAGATCTGGGAGGATGCAGAATTTAGTACAACGATTGACATATGATACTTACATGGCTCGTCATTGTGCCTACATGACAAAGGTAATACAAGATGTTGAACCTTCTTGCTTTGAAGATGCAACTGGAATTGCATATTGGAAAAAAGCTATGGATGAGGAGATGGCTGGACTTTATGGAAATGATACATGGAAGCTGGTTCCATTGCCGAAAGGAAAGAAACCCATAGGCTGCAAATGGGTTTACAAGGTAAAGCATAATGCTGATGGTAGCATAAGCAGGTATAAAGCACGATTGGTAGCGAAAGGATATGCACAGACATATGGCATTGATTATGAGGAAACATTCAGACCTGTAGCTAAGATGTCTACTGTCAGGACACTTGTTGCATTAGCTATAGCAAAAGGATGGACTTTGCATCAGATGGCTTGGTGTGTTGTGCTATTTCTTGGGCATTGAGTTTATACATACAAAAACAGGTATATGGATGTCGCAAAGACAATATGCCTTGAATATGCTACAAAAGTATGGTATGGCTGGTTGTAAGCCAATTTCTATGCCATTAGATCAGAATTTGAAGTTGGATACTACATCAGGTGAAGCATTGGAAAATGCTACTGTGTATAGGAAAATTGTGGGAAGTCTTATATATCTCACAATTACAAGGCTTGATCTAAGCTACACTGTTGGACTTGAAAGTCAATTCATGCAGGTTCCCAGGAAGCCACATTTGGATGCTCTGAGGTGCACTCTATGTTATGTGAGTGCTACTTTGGATTATGCATTGTTTTATGAGGTTGGTGTAGATTTGCAGGTTTATGGATACACCGATGCACATTGGGCTGGTAGCATTCCAGATAGAAGACCCACTAGTGGTTTTCTATTCTCACTTGGGAGTGCAACTGTTACATGGAACAGCAAGAAGCAACCCACTATTGCTTTGTGGAGTATAGAGGCTGAGTATAGAGGTGTTGCAATGGCAGCATGTGTTCATATGCTTGCATTCTTCTATACAAGAGTACCAAATGGTGTTCATCACACAACCCCTAAGGAGAAGTGATAATATATTTTGGTAGTGATGCATATGAATACTCTAGGACCACCAAACCATTTTTTCCTTTTTTTACCATTCACACAAGAAAACTAAACTTCAAGAGCTTTTGCATGTTCTACTATCACTTCCAATGATCATCAATGTGTATTTTTTATTTGAGTGGGCTCCCAACCTTCGTTTGGAAGGTTGCAAATGTTTGTGGTGGACTTTAAAGAAACATCACTCCATAGCGCTCATGCACATGCTCTAGGTTGGACGTGAGGTATACAATGGATTAACTGAGTCTAACACCCCTTCCATGGAAGACAAAGGCCTTGGGACTTATTGTCTCTCTCTCGTGATGTATTCTCTCTCGTGATATATTCCTCTATTAGATTTCAAAAACCTTCTTTAAAAGCAAAATAACGTCCATAATATCATGTTTGTGATCGAGTTATATCTATATCCATTGCTGTCCCAATTCAGGATTACATGGAATCCACCTCTGTCATATTGTACTCGTTTAGACTCTCATAGTGCTTCCTTTACATCAGATTGCTATGCAATGACTGCCTCTCATCGTTGTGATGAGAATGAGACTGTTTCTTTTGATGAAGCATAAAGTTAAGTAAATTGGATTGCTACTATGGAGTCAAAATATGATGCTATTATGAAGAATGGTACTTGGTCTTTATGTGATTTGCCTCCAAGAAAAAAGGCCATTGACACTAAATGGGTATACAAGCTAAAATGTAAGCTGGATGGAACACTTGACATGTATAAGACTAGGCTTGTTGCAAATGATTATGCTCAAGAGAGAGGCATTGATTTTGATGAGACCTTTGCACCCACTTGACGAATGACCTCCGTTCATAGCATTTGTGCATTTCTAGGTCATCATGGTTGGAACGTACATCATTTGGACATTAAAAATGCATTTCTGAATGGTGACTTACATGAAGAAGTGTATGTATTTCAGCCCCATTTTTTGTGAAAAAAGAACATGAAAATGTGTGTAGAATAAAAAGGCATTATATGGTTTGGAACAAGCATCACGTGCTTGGTATGAAAAGATACATGTCTACTTGATTGCACATAGTTTTGAGAACTGTCCAACTATGAACATCTTATATATTAAGTGTGCACATGATGTACTTTTGATCATTGCTCTATATGCTGATGACAAGCTACTCACTGGTCCTAATGATTTAAGGCATATTGCAGAATTTAAGGCTGATTTGCATGCCTCTTTTGAGATGTCAGATTTGGGGCATTCGCATCATTATTTCGCCATTCATCTTATGCAAGTTGATGGGGGAAGAATTTTGTGTCAAACAAAATATATTGACACATTACTGAAGCATTTTGGCCTTGAAGACTACAAACCTATTGCCAATCCTATGGAAATAGGTTTACATTTGATTCTTCATGATATGGGAGATGCATTTGATGTTGTTCTCTATGAGTAGGAAGTTGGATGCTTGATCTACTTATGCATAACTCCGCCCAATTTTCAGTTTGTTGTCTCCAAAATGAGTAGATTTATGAGATTGCCCAAGTGTCAAGCATTGGCAGACGATTAAGCACATCTTTCGCTACTTGAGTGGTACCCGGCTACTTGGATTCTTTTATCATAAGGGGGGATCACTATTGCTAGATTTACATGCTTTTCTTGACTCCGAGTGGGATGTTTGCTATGACACTTGTGTGTCCACCAATAGCTTTTGCTTCATTCTTGGTAGCTCATGCATATCTTGGTTGAGCGAGAAGTAGCATACTATGGCCACTTCTAGTTGTGAGGATTAGTATAGGAAAGCTTTCACAATGACTATTGAGTGTGTGTGGCTCAGACACCTTTTGGATGATTAGGGTGTTGGTCAGTCTTCTACCACCACCATCTTCATTGACAGTCAGAGCGCATTGGAAATTGTGAGGAACCTTTTGTTCCCTGTTCACACAAAGCACACTGAGGTGCACTATCATAATGTCAAGGAGAGGTTCTCTGCTAGAGAGATCAATTTGGCATATGTGCCCACACATGATAACATTATAGACCTTTTCATAAAGGCTCTGCCTAGGGAGAAGTTTGAAGCTCTTTGCAAAGCTTTGGGCTTACTTCCTTTTGTGGATTGATATCTTCCCACATAGCTTGGCACTTCCTTATACATGAGTGCCAACTCCGTGTTCACTGCATCACTCCTAGGGGGAGTTTGTTGATATATTTTGGTAGTGATGTGTGTGAACACACTTAGGATTGCCGACAAACTTTTTTTCCCTCTTTAGGAGGTTTTTTTCCATCGCCAAGATTCTTCTTCTTCCTTGTGTTATTGATGTGCTTGCATAGACCTCAAACTCCAACAATTCTAGATCTATAGTAGACTTCAAGGCCCTTGTACTGTCAAACCAAAACTTGTATACATGTTTGGCACAAAATGACAAAATTGCCTACATAATCACTGCGATAATGCGTTCGGAGGCCGAAACAAGAATAAAAAATTTGATGCCTCAGAATGAAGCCATTTTGAACTTCTAATCAACTTGAGTATGCTTGCCGATTTTCCTGCGATTCTGAGTCTTTGATCGAAGGGGTGTCAACAATGCCCTAGATGAAGTGTAACTTGCTCTAATACCAATCATTGCAAATTGAGGCCTGTGGAGACACACAAATAACACAAGGAAGAAGAAGAAGAAGCTTGGAGCACATCATGATACTGTATGTATTACCAAGATAATGTATAAAGATAAGTGAATAGGTGTATATTAAGCTGGAAAAGAAAACCTCCTAAAGAGGGAAAAAAGTGCCCCAACACTCCTAAGTGTGTTCACATACATCACTATCAAAATATATCAACACACACACACACACATACATACATACATAGATACATACACACACACACACACACATATATATATATATACACATACACACACACATACATACATACATACATACATACATACATACATACATACATACATACATACATGCATGCATGCATGCATACATACACACACACACACACACACATATATATATATATATATATATATATATATATATATATATATATATATATATATATATATATATATATATATATATATATATATATATATATATATATATATATAATGTACATACACACACATATATATACACACACATAATATATGCACACACACACACAAACACACATATACTATGTATGCGTACACACACACACACACGCACACACACACATATATATATATGTGTATATATATATATATATATATATATATATATATATATATATATATATATATATATATATATATATATATATATATATATATATATACATACATACATACATACACACACACACACACACACACACACACACACACACACACACACACATATATATATATATATATATATATATATATATATATATATATAGAGAGAGAGAGAGAGAGAGAGAGAGAGAGAGAGAGAGAGAGAGAGAGAGAGAGAGAGAGAGAGAGAGAGAGAGAGAGAGAGAGAGAGAGAGAGAGAGAGAGAGAGAGAGAGAGAGAGAGAGAGAGAGAGAGAGAGAGAGAGAGAGAGAGAGAGAGAGAGAGAGAGAGAGAGAGAGGGAGAGGGAGAGGGAGAGAGAGGGAGAGGGAGAGGGAGAGGGAGAGGGAGAGGGAGAGAGAGGGAGCGGGATGGGGAGGGGGAGAGGGAAGGGGGAGAGGGGAGGGGGAGAGAGAGGGGGAGAGAGAGAGAGAGAGAGAGAGAGAGAGAGAGAGAGAGAGAGAGAGAGAGAGAGAGAGAGAGAGAGAGAGAGAGAGAGAGAGAGAGAGAGAGAGAGAGAGAGAGAGAGAGAGAGAGAGAGAGAGAGAGAGAGAGGACCTAAAAATACAATAGATATGTAGATTGTCCAAATACATATGTTAGTTGCAAAAGGTAGTGAATAAAGTATGTAGAACCATAAAGAAAGACCATTAGCGAATCCATACACTACATTTGTAATGGGACACCCAAGATGAATCATCATTCACGTGGGTCATGTGTGGAACTTGACATTCCAACAATTTTGCGTTTGGAACTTGAGTATGATTACGTATGGTTGATCTTCATGTCGGGTATGATAAGTTATAACAAGTTATTCTTTGAAATGATGATGACTCCATCATATAGTGATTATACAAACAATTGAGAGGTGCAATACCTATGCCGAGAAGAAACTATTGGGCAAAGAGATCGAAATGATCCATGTATCTACGTATGATAACCTTTTTAGAATCTCCATAAATTCTATGCCCAAAGGATTTTTAAGATTCTAGAAAACTTTTGGATCACTCTCTTTTGTTGGTTGACTGTTCTATACATGAGTACCAAATGTTGTTCATCACAAATGTAGTGATGCATATGAAGACTCTAGGACCACCAAACCATTTTTTTCCTTGTTTTTAACCATTCACACAAGAAAGCTAAAGTTCAAGAGCTTTTGCATGTTCTACTATCACTTCCAATGATCGTCAATGTGTGTTTTTTATTTGAGTGGGCTCCCAACCTTCGTTTGAGGGGGTTGCACATGTTTGTGGTGGACTTTAAAGAAGCATCACTCCATTGCGCTCATATAATGACTTAACCGAGTCTAACGCCCCTTCCATGAAATACAAAGGCCTTGGGACTTATTCTCTCTCTCTCTCTCTCTCTCTCTCTCTCTCTCTCTCTCTCTCATGTGATGTATTCCTCTATTAGATTTCAAAAACCTTATTTAAAAGCAAAATAACGTCCATAATATCATGCATTTCCACTCGTGTGATCGAGTTATATCTATAGACTATATCCATTGCTGTCCCAATTCAGGATTACACGGAATAGATGCAATGGCTTCTACAGGAGGAGCTTCCAAATTTGCCAGCTCTGATGCGCTTTGGAGGGCTCCTGCCGGGGAGCGTGCCATTCCGAGGATATCTCCTGTCGTGCTCTCCGTGCGTCGAACTACTAATTTCGAATACGCCACAAGTATCATGAAGGTAGGTAAGACATATGTGTGTGTGTGTGTGAGAGAGAGAGAGAGAGAGAGAGAGAGAGAGAGAGAGAGAGAGAGAGAGAGAGAGAGAGAGAGAGAGAGAGAGAGAGAGAGAGAGAGAGAGAGAGAGAGAGAGAGAGAGAGAGAGAGAGAGAGAGAGAGAGAGAGAGAGAGATGTGTTGAATTTTCAGCATCCTGATCCCATTGGTAAGGGCCTAGCAAGTGACGTCGTATTGGAAGCTGCTGGTCCTGATTGCATTGTGCCAGGTCGACAAAAGCCTATAAGAATCCTTGGACTGAAGGTATGTGACATTTCCGGTCCTGAACAGTTTCTGAGGAAATTTTCAGGGTTGTAGATTTCAATTTCCTTATTAAGTCTCTGCATGGACGAAATTGAGTCTTATCCATGTGGACATGGTAAATTTTTCTGTGGTAGGTATTGGAGAGCTGGTTTATTAGTTAGTTCGACCTTTTTTTTGTGTCTCGTTTAGTCAAAATGGGGCCCAAGGGGCAATGGATGAGTCAATTCAAAGGTACATAATCATATGTATGCGGTCTTGTGTTGGCTGAGCGGAAAGGTTACCTAGGTATTATGTTAAAAATATTGTGTGTCCACAAGGTGACGCCAGTTTAATATATGCTTTTGAAAACTATTCAGGTGTAAGTTGGAGAAAATGAAAAGTTGGGATGAAAAGCTGAATGATCCTCAATTCTTAAAGTTCAAGACTTCTTCGTAGGAAGACCTTGTCCCTTTTTTCAAGTATATGGAAAAGAAGGGATTTGTTCCAAATCTTTTTTTTGTTGGAGGGAAAAGCACTTCGTAGTATAGGAACATGTGCGCTAATGTTTATAACTTATTGTTATTGGCCACTTGTGGTGTGAGAGGGATCACAATGTATAGCAGTAAGTGAAGTGACCCCAAAATTATCATCCCTTGTTTTTCTTGGTCTTGTGATCCATCCCTTTATTTTCAGATTTGTTTTTCACTTGGACTGCAGCATTTCAATATTTGTTCATTTGTTGCGTCAATTGGTGTCGGAGAGAGGTTCTATTGTTATAGATATTACTTTGGAAAAGTTTTATTGTACCGGTTTCAAGGTGTCGTTCATGAAACTTTATTGTTTATTAGTTATCATGAATGAAGATTCAATAACAAAAAAGTCCCTTGGGAGCCTCTATGTAGCAAAAATCTCAATCATCATTCATTATGCACTTTAAGTGAAATCAAACATCTTGAAACCCTTTTTTTTTTTGATGGAGGTTGTCCCTATGAGATAGTTTAAAGACGAATTGTGATACAATTTATGATTGAGCAATCCAACCTGTTACTTGTGGAAAATAGTTTATTATGAGAAAAAGAACTTATAATTACCTTGTTCACAAGGCTTCATATAATTCCACAAATATAAAAAACTTTCTTGAGATTAAAAATATCTTACGTATCATAAGTTTGATGTCCAAGGTGGAAACTCTTGAAAGAATGTTATGTTGGGATCCTCTCCCTTCAAGCATGTAGAGACTTCAATAAGTTGAGAAGATAGGGGGACACACATATGAGGCTTGGTATGAGAGGTCAAGGGGTTTGGCAATTGAGGCTTGGTTTAAGTTGATTTAGGGGACTTGGAGATGAGGTTTGCTCTATGTGGGAGACATCAAGGTAACTTGTAGATGAGGTTTGGTTTAGGCTTAAATCATGATGCTTTTGGTGGTGGCATTTATCCTTAGAATCAGTATATGGTAGCATCAAATATATATGAATACTTTATTTTGAATCAAATATTTCTCTTTCAGCTGAGCGTGATGTTATTGGTTCTTAATTCTTTATATTTTTTTCCCTTCTTTTGCGCTTCTTCGTTTTGCTGAATGAACTCTCCCTTTGCACTTCAATCTTTTCAATAGCTTGAGTAACTCATTTTGAAGCAAATACCTTTTTTTTTCTATGTTATTATTTGCTTTCAGTTGTCTAGATTTCGAATCTTACACATGAAAAACTTATATTTTCGAAGGAAGTTAAGCTTAGATCTTGACTAGTTAACAAGAAAGGGATCAAATCATTGTTTTATATTTTGTATATTTTTTTATAACTTGATGTTATGACATGTATGCCCTGTTGCTTTTGGCTTCTTGTTTCCACATTACCTTACTATGTTTGATATTTCTATACTTGGTTATTGAATGATGGACCATTTGAACTCTTTATTAGTTAAGGATGGAGACATATTTTGCTAGATTTACTAGTTAGTATTTTGAAGTGACATGTATCTTATATTGGGTATGTGAAATAGAGCAATCACAATTCTTATTTTGATGTGGCACCTTGCACACATCATTTGCACATATGACATTTGTATTGATATCTGTAAGACATTTCAATAATAGGAATTTTTTACTTGTTTATGATATTGACAATTGTTACAAAGGTCAAGCTTTGTGCTTTTTGCATATAGCTTGTCCATGGTAAATAGTTTGTCAAGGTTCTTTTGGCTTATATGGACAAGCCTTTTGTACCATAGTTCCATGTGTGAATTAATTTCAACCAATGCAATAAATTTGCCCAAAAGGATTTTTTCATGCAAACATTACAAAGTCCCTTTCTTTGTGCCTTTAATAATGAGTTCATTAGCCATGAAGATCCATTTGTGCAACTAAGGAGAGGCTTTTCTTGATGCGTGGAACATATCTTGCATAATAGAGAACTCGTTGGTGCCATTCATTGAAAGATCCACTATATCAATACTCTCAATGAAGCAAGCATGTTTGTTCCTTAGGTATACATTGCCATGGCTCCCTGCATTGAAAGTGGAAAACACTCCTTAATTGGAGGCACAGGGAATGACACACTGAAATCAACTATTATGTTTGAGACAAAGCATTATTTAGAATAAGCAAAGCATCAATTAGATCACTCTTGGTGATTTGCATAACTTGTGCATGGAAAATAAGAGAGGCATCATGTACACAAGCATCATATGATCATTGGTTGGCGGAGTAGCACATAGTATATCTTCCATATCTGATATCTCCTTGATGAACACAATAGAGGCCGCATTGGTCTTCTTTGTAGAGCTATCTTGTGTCTTTGCCTTGCTTTCTTTCTTCTTCTTGTCATGTGTAATCTTTTTCCTTTCTTGTTTTGATTTGAAGTACCTACAATTAGGCTTCTTGTGAAGTGTTTTACCTCCTTGAGTTGCTTTTGATTTCCACATTGCGGACAGAAACCCTAACCCCATGAAAAGGTAAGTCTAGTTTATCTGACAATGAGATTTTCAATGTCTCCTAAGAATC
>CM035425.1:114627302-114647302 GCA_020310875.1 Ceratopteris richardii | reverse complement strand
ATTCATCTATCTTATCTGGTTCAAGGGGTGTATATGTTGCGGCTCTAAGGGTTGGAAAGATCGTGTTTATTTATTGGGCCTACCTCACTTCCAATCTCTCTATTAAAGTAGAAGTCTTGCAAGGAAAGCTAATCTAAGGAGGCAATGAGCCAACACATGCATGAAAGTTAGTGACTGAGTATAATCTCATATTTTTGTACTCATATTTTAAAGCTTAAGGACATTCGTGATCAACTTCGTGTCAATGCCCTCTCTTTGGGCATATCCTTAGCAACCAGCCTTGCCTTGTACTTGGATTTACCATCCACAATCTTGATTTTGTATACCCACTTGTTAGGAATGGCCTTCCTACCTTTGGACAACTTTACTGAATCCCAAGTATCAGTTGCACGCAAGGCTTTTATCTCTTCTTGCATGCTAACTCCCACTTCTTCTTGTGCTCGCATAGCTTTGCCTCGTTTCAAGTGAGAGACTCATATTCATTTGATAACATAATGTAGTGTACAGAGGGGTCATATCTCTTCAGGCCTCTTAGGACGTGTAGATCTTCTTACCCAATGATCCACATTCTTCGACAATGGATCTACATCAACAGGTACATCAACTTCTTTATTATTGATGGGCTGTTGTACATCATTTCCAGCCCTGTTTTCAGCGTAACTATGTGGCTGCATATGCCCGTCGAGAGTCTCATTTCATTGTCCAACATCCTCTGGCTCAATTACCATTGAGTCATTGTCATTTCTGACCATTTACTTCATCTTGAGGATTAATATTAGGTGGTTGTACATGCTGAAATTTGAGTTTTTTTTTATGGACATTCTTAGAGGCACAATCATTTTTAAGCCTTTCCTCATTAAATACATCATCTCGATTGCGAACAACCTTTCTAAGATGAGGAAACCATACTTCATGACCCATTTCACCATCATCACCATAACCTATGAAAATACCTTTCATGAACTTTGCATCTAACTTGCTTCTCGACGCAGGCCTTATGTGGAGACAAACATCATAACCAAAGATGCAGAGGTGGTCACATGAAGTGGGTTTGCTAGACCAAATCTCTTTGGAGATGCCAACTTTTAGGGACGTGTGATGGGATCTATTGCAAACATGAACTTTAGATTTGAGAGCTCCTCCCCAAAATCCATGGGTGAGATTATCTGCGGACAACATGCATCTCACCGTCTCATGTAAAATTCTGTTACAACTTTCAGCCACACCACTAGAAAAGGGGTTGTATGAGATTGTTAGCTCCCTCTTGTGTTGGAAATAATGTCACAATAGCTCAAAACCCTAATTTCTAGCAACCCTAATTTTTGGGTACTTAAGTCAAATTTTGGTAAAAAAAGGAAATTTTTTTTTATTAGCTCATTAGATAGTACTTGAAGAGAGCTTTCATTCAGTATATGACATTCAATCATCAAAGGTCCAAATTGGTAGAAAATCCTAGCCCTAATTTTTGTGCAAAAAGTTTTTTTTTTTTTCCATATTCTTGACCCTCATGACATACATATTCTTGACCTTGCCTAAATTAGTGAAAAGATGCTTTTACAAGTTCCATCGCTGTGCTTTATGCTTTATAGAAAATCCTACGCATGGGGCAGCTTAATCCTATATAATAAGGCATTAGGATCATCGTATCATCGTTTGTGATCATCATCCATCGTCGGACATTAGACAAGTGAAGTGCTCAAGCTTTTAGGAGTCTACCACATTTGGAGGAGGTGTGCTTTATCTTTGGTGCAACTTTGGAGGAGATTTTGTTAGCCAACCATCAGCATATTGTTGAGTATTGTGAGTAGCAAGTCTAATTTCAGTTTTTCCTTGCTAGTTCATCAAGTTCTCATTTAGGGTTTCTGAAATCCTAATTTCAGAATTAGAGTTTGCTGGAAAACAATTCTAAATTGTTCATATTTACTCCATTCTCAAATACACACACTTTTTATACCTCTTAAGCACTTTACACAAACACTTGTATCTAGTTTTCGAAATTTTGCCTAGATTCAGATTTTGTATCTACTTTCAGCTCATATTCAGTTTGTAACCATATACACACATCATAACTTGACATTCATAATCCGATAGTGTAGCTAAGCATTGTAGCTTACCGTTACACTTGGAATATCTTGTCTATTCTCTCTATCTCTAACTCATCTCATTTTGAGTCTTAAGGTGTGTATGCTAAGGTTCATTTATTGGAAGATCCTGTACACTTGTGAATATTGTTATTGAGGCCCACCCCAATTCCAACATTTGGTATCGAGCATAGTTGACATACACACTTAACAAGATGAGTAATTGACTTGTGGAATATTGTCAATGGCACTTATCGAAGGCCAAGACAGGTAGGAGAAGACGTTGCGTCATCTTCTAAAAGGCTTGTTGTTCCAATTTCTGCTCAATAGGAGGTTAGTGAAGAAGAAGAAACTCTTTCATCATCCAGAGTTAGTGGTACTACTAGATCACTTCCTATAGAAGAGCACTCTAGATGGGATTCAAGGGATGCACAAGCACTTTCATTCATTGCTATGGGAGTCAAGAAGCATATTATACTCCAAATCAGGTCACGTAGAACCTCTCGTCAAGCTTGGTTGGAAAGTCGTGTTTGGAAGAAAGCTATGCAAGAAGAGATTGATTCTATTCATAAGAATCAAACATGGAAGCTTTGTGAGTTACCAAAAGATAAAAAGGCAACAGGTTTGTGAGTGTATCTTCAAAATCAAAAGAAAACATATGGTACTATTGGCAGGTATAAAGCAAGGTTAGATGTGAAAGGTTATGCACAAAATAGAGGTATGGACTATGATGAGACTTTTGCACCTACTTCTAGAATGACAGTAGTTAGAACAATACTTTCTCTTGTTAGGGGATTGAATTTAAGTACAGGAATGAGTGTATCTACATAACACAACAAAAATACATTGAAAAATTATTGGAAAGGTTTGAGATGACAAATTCCAAGCCTATGCAAACATCTTGTTGGGGTAAAGGCCCTAAATGACCCCTCATAGTTGTACACTTGTGTATAGGCCTTTAAAAGGCTGATTATAGTCATTATAAGTCATTTTTATTCTTTTGGCCAAGTTCAGTGTGAACTTGGCCAGGTCCTATAAATAATAACTTAAACTAAAGTTAGGGTTCACTTCTCTTTTGGAGAACCCACCAAAACAGCTGCGCCTCTCTTCTTTCGATCTCTTTCTCTCTCTCTCTCTCTCACTTGCGTGTGGTACTGGACACTCACCTGCCCTGCTCCTCGGTCAAGAGGTGCTCCATTTGAGCTTCTCCATCTGCTGAATACTCTCTTTTGCTCCAACAACTGGTATCAGAGCTCTGTTGAGGCATTAGAGAAGCTGCGTTTCAGTTTTCAGCAGGGTTTTTCTTCAGATTTTGCAAGATCTTCGCGTTTCATCGGGAAGAAGGTGCCCAAAACAGCGACATCAGCATTTCTGGAGTGTTCTACTTCAGTTTTTGCAGTTTTTTTTTGAGTTTTGTTGCGAAGAAAAGGGTTAAAAGTGCAGCACCACACCTTTGGAGCAGCATAAACTTCTTTTCACGTGATATTCTTCGATTTCATCGCGAACAAACTGTTCCTCTTTGTCTTATTGCTCAAAACAGGCTATTTCCAGGTGTACACAAGTGTTCCACAGTCCAAAACAGCAATATACAAGTTAAACATTTCATGTATTGAAGTGTGGCATGAGAAATTTGCTTATGTACAGCAAATTGTGGGATTTTCTCTGAATTTTTCAAAATTCTGAAGAGAAAATTTGGCGCTTTTGCTCCCTTTTGCTCCTAAAGGCTTCCTTATAGCCTTATGTATACACTTTGAGGTCAAGAAAAGTCAAATTTGCTGATTTGAAGCATAAATTGACTTGCTGGAATTTTCTGCAGGTAATTTCAGAAAATTACAGATTTTAATCTTGTGGTCCAACTGGTCTGTTTTTGCTCCATTTTGCTCCATTTTGCTCCCACAACAGTTTGAAGCCATTGTGCATCATTTTTTTTAGAAGTGATACTCTGTTTTGGTGCATTTTTGCCCAAATTTCAGCATATTAACTTCTTCATCGTGCAATCATGGCGTCATCCTCCTCAGATGTGAAGAATCTATTTGAGATTCGACGTTTTGAGGGAACAGGTTTCGATTTGTGGAAGGAGAGAATGCAAGGGATTCTCTTCTTGAAGGATTGTGATAGGGCATTGGAAGCGGAAAAACCAGAAGATATGTCACAGGAAGCTTGGCTGATCGTGACCAAGAAAGCTGTTACGTATATCAAGATGGCCGTCTCTGATGAGATCTTGGTAGATCTCAAAGGGCTGACCTTGATGAGATCTTGGTAGATCTCAAAGGGCTGACCTCTGCATTTGATGCGGAAGCTTGTTGGTATGCAACTTGATGAGTCCAAGAGTGGAGCTGAACACTTGTCCCTCTTTACGAGTATTTTGTCACAATTGCAGGACTCAGGTATGGCTGCTTTTGATGACAAACTTAAAGCCATCTTCTTGCTTATGACACTTCTTGACTCTTGAGAGACACTGGTAGTCTCATTGTCCAATAACCCCAACCTGACCTTTGATGGTGTTAGGGGTTCTATACTTAATGAAGAGATAAGGAGAAAAGTAGGTGGTGAAGGTGGAAGCTCAGCTAACATGGTTAGAGGAAGGACAGATAAGAGGAGTAATAATGCACAAAGGAACAAGAGTAAGAGCAGGGAAAGAGGTAATGGCGTAGGAGTCACATGAAAAGAAGCACCAGAGTCAACTATCCATGTCTGGGCCAATGCATCGTTGCAAAGCATCGATAAGATCATTTTTGGTGATCGACATGTCCTGTGTATGAACATTCAGTGAGAAATCATATGCATAAGTATCATCAGCTGAAAAAGTAGTGTACAAAATATCCTCAACCTCTGACAGCTCCTCTATGACTACAGTAGAGGCCACATTGGCCTTCTCTTTGTCCTTTTGGTTGTCCTGTGCATCAGTCTTGTCTTCTTTCTTGCCCTTCTTTTTCTCTCCAGCATTCCTATTTCTTTCAAGCTGTGCCTTGTGATAGCGGCAATCAGGTTTCTTGTGGGCTTTCCTGCCACACTGATAGCAAGTCACATCATTGCTTTTACCTTTTCTACTTTTACTGCAGGCAGCCATGACCATGTATACCTTGGAAACAATAATGCTTGTTCCATTGAAGGTATTGGAAGAGTGCATTTCTCTACAAATGGCACTAATGAGCTGGTTTTGCATGATGTGTGTTATGTACCAAGGATCAAGAAAAGCTTACTCTCTGTGGGTCAAATGGATATGCATGGTTATAGCATTCTCTTTGAGAGAGGATCATGGAAAATGACAAAGGGATCAAGGCTGATTGTGAAAGGCATAAAGAAGGGAACTCTCTAGTGCTTGCATGGAAAAGCCTTATGAGGCAAGTTCATTGCTTTGGCTGAAGTTCACTCCCATATGGAGTTGTGGCATAAGAGACTTGGCCATATGAGCCAAAAGGGTCTCACTAGGCTTTGTAACTTAAAGAAGCTTGATGCTAAAGGCACAAAGCTTGATTTTTGTAATGAATGTCAATACGGAAAGCAAGTGAAACGTTCCTTTTATTCTGGTGTGTCTCGTAAGTCTTGTGTACTTGATCTTGTTCATTCTGATGTATGTAGCATGCCCACTAAATCTATGGGGGGTGCTTTGTATTTCATCTCTTTTGTTGATGATTTTTCTAGAAGAATTTGGGTTCAATTGCTTAAATCTAAGGATGAAGCATTTGCTGCGTTTAAGCGCTTTCATGCATTTGTGACCACCCAAATAGGTAGAAAGCTGAAATGCTTGCGTACGGACAATGGTGGTGAGTGTGCAGCAGCCCATTAACAATGGACATGTTGATATACTTCCTGATGTAGATCCATTGCCAGATAATGTGGATCATTGGGTAAGAAGATCTACACGTGCTAGGAGGCCAATGAACAGATATGATCCCTCTATACATTACATTGTGTTATCAGATGAGGGGGAGCCTCTCACTTATAAAGAAGCAAAGCTATGTGAGCACAAGAAGAAGTGGGAGTTAGCCATGCAGGAAGAAATAAAGGCCTTGCATGCAAATGATACTTGGGACCTTGTTGAGTTGCCTAAAGGTAGGAAAGCCATTCCTAACAAGTGGGTATACAAAATCAAAACTGTTGATGGCAAACCCAAGTATAAGGCAAGGCTGGTTGCGAAGGGATATGCCCAAAAGGAGGGCATTGATTTCCAAGAGGTGTTCTCTCCGGTAGTTAAAATGACCACTCTACGTGTGCTATTTGCTATTACAGCTGTTTTGGATTTGGAGCTATTCCAAATGGATGTTAAAACAGCCTTTTTGCATGGTGACTTAGATGAAGAGCTGTACATGAAACAACCAGAAGGATATGCCATTCCTGGAAAAGAGCATCTGGTAAGCAAGCTGAAAAGGAGCTTATATGGGCTGAAACAAGCCCCTAGGCAATGGTATAAGAAGTTTGATGCATTTATGCTCAAACATGGGTTCAAAAGAAGCCATGCAGATCACTGTTTGTACACTAAAAAGGATGAAGATGACAGCCCAATCATTCTTGTGCTGTATGTAGATGATATGCTGCTGGCTGGGAAGAAAAAGGGCACACTAAATGCTCTTAAACAGCAGCTGAACTCTGAGTTCTCAGTGAAAGACCTTGGGGAAGATGAGCATATTCTTGGTATGCGAATAAAAAGGGATAGGCAGCAGCATACTTTGCATTTATCCCAAGAAAAGTACATTGATAAAGTACTGGACAGATTTAATGTGGCTGATTCTAAGCCTCTTGGAGTGCCATTGCAGCCACATGTTAAGCTTTCCAAAGATGACTGTCCCAAGGATGATGATGCAGCCAACTACATGAAGAGTGTTCCATATGCATCAGCCTGTGGTTCACTTATGTATGCTATGGTTGCCACTCGGCCAGACATTGCTCATGCAGTGGGAGTTGTTAGCAGGTCTATGGCTAATCCTGGCAAAGCTCATTGGGAGGCAGTCAAATCTATCTTGAGATACTTGAAAGGGACCAAGAATAAATGTATTTGCTATGGCAAAGATCCATTGGAGCTGAAAGGCTTTTGTGACTCTGACATGGCTGGTGATGTGGATACTCGTAAATCCACAAGTGGCTATATATTTACTCTTGCAGGAGGTGCTATTTCATGGTGTTCTAGGTTGCAAAAGATTGTTGCTCTGTCAACTACGGAGGGTGAATATATTTCAGCCACTGAGGCTTCCAAGGAAGCCATTTGGCTGGCACGTTTATGCTGTGAGTTTGGTTTGCCCAGCAAGGCACCTATGCTTGGATGTGACAGCCAAAGTGCTATATGTTTAGCAAAGAATGCCATGTTCCATGCACGTACAAAGCACATTGATGTGCGCTATCACTTCATTCGAGAAGTGCTTGAGGATGGCCTTAACACATTGGTTAAGGTCCATACGTCACAGAATCCTGCAGATGTTCTTACTAAGTGCTTGTCCAAAGCACAACATCAGCTATGTATACAGATGATGGGAGTCACATAGCTTAAAGGCGTCATTTATGCCTTTAAGTGGGAGGTTGTTGGGTAAAGGCCCTAAATGACCCCTCATAGTTGTACACTTGTGTATAGGCCTTTAAAAGGCTGATTATAGTCATTATAAGTCTTTTTTATTCTTTTGGCCAAGTTCAGTGTGAACTTGGCCAGGTCCTATAAATAATAATCTAAACTAAAGTTAGGGTTCACTTCTCTTTTGGAGAACCCACCAAAACAGCTGCGCCTCTCTTCTTTCGATCTCTCTCTCTCTCTCACCTGCGTGTGCTACTGGACACTCACCTTCCCTGCTTCTCAGTCAAGAGGTGCTCCATTTGAGCTTCTCCATCTGTTGAATACTCTCTTTTGCTCCAACACATCTATGGATGTTAATGTGTCATTATAGGCAGAATCAAATTTAGAACCTTTTGATGCTACTTTATATAGTCTAGCCGTTGGTTGCTTGATTTATCTATGTAATACATGACTTGACATTCAATTTGCTGTTTCTCAAGTATCTAAGTTCATGCACAGTTGCTCAAGATTCGTTGGAAAGAAGTTGAGAATTTTTAGATATTTGAAAGGAACTTCCAATTATGCTATGGTATTTTCGAGATCACCACATTTTTTACTTAAGAGGTTTTTAGATTATGATTGGGCAGGTGGTAGAGACTCTAGAAGAAGCACTAGTGGCTATTTTTTCTTTCTAGGAGATTGTGTTATCTCTTGATTGTCAAAGAAACAACCTACAGTTTCTACATCTTCAAGTGAAGTAGAGTATAGGGCTGCTTTTACAACTACACTTGAAGCTATTTGGTTGTAGAAAATTTTGAGTTATCTTAGAGTGCTATTGCTATAGCGAAGGATTTTGTTCATCATGCTAGGACAAAGCATATTGAGGTACACTACCACTACATTCAGGAACAAGTATCTAAGAAGCACATTGAGCTAGTCTACATACCTACAAGTGAGAATGTTGCATATATTTTTACCAAAGCATTATCAGGGACAAATATCAGAAGTTTGCAGATTATTGAACCTTGTACCATTATGACATTGAAGGGAGGGACCGTTGGAAACAATGTCAAAATAGTGCTAAACCCTAATTTCCAGCTATCCTAATTTTTTGGGTACTTAGTCAAATTTTGGTTAAAAAAAGGGTCAAAAATTTTTATTAGCTCATTAGATAGTACTTGAAGAGAGTTTTCATTTGGTATATAACATTCAATCATCAAAGGTCCAGATTGGTAGAAAACCCTAACCCTGATTTCTGTGCAAAAAGGTTTTTTTCCATGTTCTTGACCCTCATGACATGAGCAGCCAGGAAAGCATCTTTAGCTGATGGCCCAAAAAATGAGATCGCAACATATTTATCACCTAAAAGCAATTTTTACGTAAGAAATTTACCATCGTCAAAATTAGCAAAATGATGCTTTTAGAGGTTCTATCACTCTGCTATATGCTTTTTAGAAAATCCTACATATGGGGCAGCTTAATCCTATATGATAAGGCACTAGGATCATTGTTTTTGATCATCATCCATCGTTGGATATCACGCAAGTGAAGTATTCAAGCTTGGTGGAGTCTACCACACTTGGAGTAGGTTTGCTCTATCTTTGATGCAGCTTTGGAGGAGATTTTGCGAGCCAACCATCAACATATTGCTGAGTAATATGAGTAGCAAGTCTAATTTTAGTTTTTCCTTGCTAGTTCATCAAGTTCCGATTTAGGTTTTTGAAACCCTAATTTTAGAATCAAGGTTTGCTTTAAAACAGTTCTAAACTGTTCATATTCACTCTACTCTCAAATACACACACTCTTCATACCTCTTAGACACTTTATACACAAACTCTTGTATCTAGTTCGCGAAATTCTGCCTAGATTCAGATTTTGTATCTACTTTCTACTCATATTCAGTTTGTAACCATATATCTTCCATATTGAAAAACATGAACATACCACAACTTAATTATACAGATGATGAGGCAAAGATAGCCATCGCTTACTCATAGTATCATCGCTTACCAATGTTCAATGTACAATGTGGGAGCAAAACTCTCAACCACTCTATGTGATGAGAAATAGATGAATGAGTGAATGTACAAATGTAACAAACATATTCAGATGTATGGGCAGTAATCTGAATATACATGAGATGTGTGACCTTATAGGTTATAGAAGAGTGAATATGAGTGACTAAAAGAGGAAGGATCAGTGTGAAACTGATAATCAACAAACCCTCATCTAACCTTAGGCTATGGAAGACCCCAAGTCAGATACGTGTGTGAAAAGATCACATACTTAAAAAGTAGCAAAGAATGCTAACAAGTTTGCTGTCGGAAATCCTCAAACTCATGTGAACACACCTTCTCAAACACCTCATCCAAATATGCATAAAGCATATACGTACTGATTCTCTTGTACCTATGCTGAAAAGGACTCCTTCTGATATGAATGCCACAGCCTCCATAAAATTCAAGTAGTACCTATGTGCATAAAGAGAATATGTACCTGAATACTTAACATAAGATGTAAATCTTATGTTAAACACCATCCAATGTCTTTGAAGTAGCCCGAAATCCTCTTGTAGAAGACAATCTTCAACTACAACATGTAGATGGCCGATCCTCACCATCAAGCTGCTAATGACCAAGTCTTCTTGCCATGAACAAGAGATAACCTCCTCTCCATGAGCTAGAGTGTGAGCACACCCTTCATCTTCTCCAAGAAGAATCATTAAGAAGAACTCCATAGCTGCTCCTCAACATGCTTCAAGTTAGCCCCATGGCTGCCCCATGTGCTAGACGAAACACCACCTCTATTGAGGTCCAAGCTCCAAGGCTTGTGTTGAATACTAGGTGAAGGATGAATATAATGAGCCCAATACTCTCCTTATATAGTTTTGCATGTATCCTTGAAAAGCACATAATAAAGCACATATTGAATAAAGCAAGCTTCTTCGTAGTGATCGTATTCGTAAAAATCTAATCATCAATCGCGAAGAGCTGTCCGCCGTCGCCGTGTTCGTTCTTGCTTTTCAAGAATTTAATTTGCGAAAAATATGTTATATGCACGCGGTGCCGTCGATGGGATTTGATCCCTCGCCAACGCCTTGAGAGGCTCTTGTTTTATCCACAGCGCCCAAGCGCCTTTGTTGTACAAGGTCTAGTAAGAGGCTCTAGACATTCTGTGAAAATCTGGATCAAAGGGGACTAGTGAGACATTGTTTTTCCAACATACATTGTAACTGGACATTCATAATCAGATAGTGTAGGTAAGCATTCTAGCTTACTGTTACACTTGGAAAATCTTATCTATTCTCTCTATCTCTAACTCATTCGATTTTGAGTCTTAAGGTGTGTATGTTAAGGTTCATTTGTTCGAAGATCTTATAAACTTGTGAATATTGTTATTGAGGCTCATCCCAATTCCAACATCTTGATGCCAAGATTTTCACAAAAGTCTATTAAATTCAGCACTTTCGAACTCACCTCGATTATGCGTAAGCATTTGAGTTCCTACTTGGTTAGCTGGTCACAAATGCATGAAATTTCTAGAAAGAAGCAAAGGCTTGTCCTTAGATTTTAGCAAATAAACCCAAAGCTTTCTAGAGTAGTCATCAACAAAAGAAACAAAATTAAGTGCATCCCCATAGATTTGGTAGGCATGCTACAATCATTTGAGTGAACAAGTCAAACACATTAGGCTTATGAGAGGCACCAAAGTAGTAGGAATTCCTCACTTGCTTACCGTGTTGATAATCATTAGAAAAGGTAAGTTTTGTGCCTTTATCATCAAGCTTGTCAATATTACATAATTTGTCAAGGCTCTTTTGGCTCATGTGGTGAAGCCTTTTATGCCATAATTCCATGTGGGGATTAATCTCAACGAAAGCAATAAATTTGCCCAATCGGACGTTTCCATGCAAGTAGTAGCAAAGTGGCACCTTCTTAGTGCCCTTGACAATCAACCTTTAGCCTTCAATGACCTTCCCTTTAGCCTTCCATCGTCCCTTTTCAAAGAGGGTACTATATCCATGCATGTCTATCTGCCCAACAGAAAGTAAGCCTTTCTTGATGCCATATACATATCTCACATCATGTAAAACAAGCTTTACAAGCCCATTAGTGCTGTCCACAGAAAGATGCATTGTAATAGTACCTTCAATGAAACATGCATGATTGTTCCCAAGGTATACGTTGCTAGTAGAGAGAGACTCTTGAAAAGAGTTACACAAAATTATGCACCCAATCCAGAATCCAAGTTGGAGATAATGCATCATTTACAGTAAGCAAAGCATCAATTGGATCACTCTTGGTGATCTACATATATTCTGCATGAATAACGCGAGAAGCATCATGTGCACGTGCATCATTTGTTGTCATAATAGGAGATAAGATGTCCTAGAAGCAACATAGGGCGTCTTCTTGGTCTTAGAGCTATATCCTGTGCATTTGTTTTTTTTTCTTTTTCTTGTCACATGTTATCTTCTTTCTTTCTAACTTTGCTTTGAAATACTTGCACTCTGATTTCTTGTGATCTTTTTTACCACATTGGTAGCAAGTCACTCGTTAGTCTTTGCTTTTGCTCTAGTTTCTTTGCACGCTTCCTCTTTTCTTCTCTGTCTTGCTTTTTACCATGTTCTTTGAATTATTTCCCTCTCCACTAGCTTTCCTCTTGATTTCTTCATTGAGGATAGAATCCCTTACACCATCAAATGTGAGATTGATGTCATTGGACAATGATACAACAAGAGTCTCCCAAGACTCAGACAATGTCATCCTTGAGAAAATTGCCTTGGGTTTCTTCTGTAAAATTACATTTCCACTTTAATATGAGTCATGCATTTCTTAAAAAAAAAAAAATATTATTATTTTTTTAGTGTTCAATATTTTTTTTTATTGCTCTTTGTCAGCTTATCATCAAAAGTTGGTAGATCCTAATCTTGGATTTCAGAGAGGATACATGTGAACAATGACAAGTTCTGAGCTGCACTTTTAGACTCATCAAATTGCATATTGATGAGCTTTCTCATTGGCTGAGCTTGGTTCACAAGAGTAGTGTTTTCATATGTAGCTTTCGACTTGTCTCACACTTCATAAGCAATGATAGGCCCCTTTAAATCCACCAAAATTTCTTCAAGTAAAACCATTTTAATGTATGTGATGGCTTTCTTGTTGAGATTATTCCAAGCTATATCTTTCATTCCTTCTGGTTTAGTTTATGCAAGAGCTCTTCGTGTTTTTCAAAGAAAAGAATGCCTTGCGTTTTTTTCTTTCATAGGTCAAATCCACTTCCTTCAAACTTTTTATTTCTAAAAGACCCTTCACTTTTGAAGAAGGAGCTTCCATTTTGCGTCTAATCAATGTCAAATAGTAGTAGACAAAAAAAAGGTCAAATGATTGTTGTTTTGACGACGAAAAACATACATAAAGTAAGAAGAATATTCTAGGGAGCTTGGAATTGCAAAAGTTCCAAGTTTGTAATGACTTGAAATTGAAACTTCTCAGCCCAAAAAAGCTTGCTGTAATTTAGTTTCCAGCAAATAAGATTTCTTATAAATATTTTACGTTCCCTCCCACTCAAAGTGAGTGTGTTTAAGATGCAATAATAACATGCAACCTATAAGTTCTGCAAGTAGGATGCTGAAAAACGCTCGGAGATTTAAATTTGAAATTGAAGTTTTTCATGATGAATCTCTCCAAAACCTGAAAACTTGTTTCAATTTTAATATACGTTGAAGTGCTTTGGCAAACACAACAACTTTATTGCAAAAAGTTAGGGTTTTTTCGTGATGAAAATCTCCCAAATGCCACAAAACACCTTCAATTTAGTATAATTTGAAGTAAAAAAGGGCTTGTAGCAAGTTTTCCATGATGGACATGTTCAAAGCTTTGTTACCAATTGAAAGAGGCCATTGAACTATACGAGGCTATTGAGAGCTATATGATGATGTGCTTGATTACACCAAACACCAAGGGAGTGAGCTATTGTGTGAGGAGAGAGAAACCTGCACAAAAATTTAAAGAAGATGGAGAAGCTGAAGTTGTAGAAGTCCTCTTGAAGTTATGTGACTTTTGGAATTAAGTTTATTGATAAGTGCTTTTTAGGTAATTTGGGCATGTTCACACATCCGGGTCAAAATATACAAAAGGAGTCCTTGGGGCCTTCATTCCCAACATATATGAATGTGTCTCATCACTTCAATTCTTGTGCACGAATTGTGACTTCATTGGAAGTGGCTCAGGAATGGATGTTATAGGCAATTGCTTACAAGGTGAAGCCTTGAAGTCCACATGCTGCTCGTGATCTAATGCTTCACAGCTCACACATGCAGCAGCATATACAAGGCTCACAAATGCAACAAAATAGGCATTTTAATTACGTGATAGCAGTTATATTTGAGAAAAGTTTCCAAAAAACCTTCCTACACACCTGTAGGGAACCTTAACAACAATAAGGTTCTCAAAGAACTGAACCAAAAATACCTCAAACTCTTTTGGTTCGCAAAGCAGATCTGTCTATCTATCTATCTATCCATCCATCCATCCATCCATCCATTTATCTATCTATCTATCTATCTATCTATCTGTTTATCCATCCATCCATCCATCCATCCATCCATCCATCCATCTCTCTCTCTCTCTCTCTCTCTCTCTCTCTCTATCTATCTATCTATCTATCTATCTATCTATCTATCTATCTATCTATCTGCCTATCTACCTATCTGCCTATCTACCGATCTACCTACCTACCCATCCATCCATGCATCCATCCGTTCATGCATTCATGTATCCATCCATCCATCCATCCACCATCTATCTGTTTATCTGTTTATCCAAGGCCCATAGCCCTAATTATTCCTTCTTTGGCATGCTAAAAACTTGCATTCTGAACTTCATTATCCTCTTTGTAAATTTCGTATACAAATTTTCTCTTTTCAATAGTTTAGCCCTTGGTGCATCATTCTTTGTATTCAATACTGATGCATAGCGATTGTCACGCGCTTTCATTTCTCACTCCACCTATTTCCACTATCCACTAAGCACTTATACTACCTTCTATCATTACAACCTACTTCTACCTCCTGCTCACTACTACCTACTTATATATTAGTGTACTTGCAACATGCGACTTCATACTGTTACCTATACATCTAGTTTTACTTCATTTTGTGCATGAAAGTTCATTTACTCAGTGGATGGAACAGTTGGTTGTTTTGGCAGGTGGCCAGTTGAGGCATCACAATGATCTCTTCTATTCTGAAGAGATCATTGTGATGCCTTCATAAAGTGCAAGATACTTTCAGTTTGTGCCGATGTGATTCACTAATGATTCTATATTCAATATTTGCAGGTTTGGCCTGTTGAGAACCCCAAGTGGAGTCTGAAATTTTTGGAGCCAATAGGGCGTGAAGCAAAAACATTTCTGAAGGTTTTTTGTTTGATTTCATGCCAATATTTACAGTTCAATTATTTTTATGCTCTGTTGAGTCATTTTTGCACTTCAAAACAGATGATGGATCGAGCCTTTGACCTGATGCAAGCACCATTCAATGACAGATGAGAAGATGCCTTGCCAAGATGTGAATTTTTTTTGCATGCGCTTTTTGGCTTTCCCATGGTTCCAAATGAATTCGATAAGCTTTGAATTTTCATCCATGCAGTATTTGGATACATTGATGATCAACCAGAGTAGGGCATGCATGAATTGTAATCTTAGCCATTTTCTTGTCTGGCCTCTTAGAAGATAACAGAGCTGCCTAAGGTGGTTCCAACCAGTGCTCTCTTTCTCTTTATTCCATTGATGTATGCTTACTATAAGATCATAGAAAATGCCTTTGTATTGTCTGTTCTTCCAATAAACAGATATATCCACCACTTTATTGAACTAGTCAAGCGTTAGTCTACTGTCTAACCATGGAATTTCAAATCATCACTTCACAGGCAAGATGCTTGATACAAGCAGTTGTGATATTAGATCCAAATAGTTCATCCTTTATGAAGTGCTTCTCTATAAACTGGCTGTTTTCTATGAGTCACTAGGAATACAGCTGTAACTTCTGCAATTGTGAAATTATGCATACAGAACTGAACTCCATATCGAGATGTCATTATGATATGTTGTTAGATTGATAATACATATAAATCTATTTTACTTTTTTGCGGAGAATCAATAAAACCATAGGCAGTGAGAGGGGGTCTATTGTTTGGTATAGTGTCCAAGTAATACGAGCAATTTGGACTTCTGAGATCTCGTTGGATCACTTGTTTTTTCCACCCCCCCCCCCTCTTCTTACCCTCCTGAAGTTTGAGAGAAATTGGATGCCTAATTCTCGGGAATGCATATTGTTTAACTCAGCTAGCTGCTTATTCATGCCTTTGATGAATCCGTCTTTGACATACATAGTGTATTGGTTGAAGATGTTGAGCACGAGGAAATGGAAAGAGCATCTGGGCTAGTTCCTTGTTAAGTAGAAATAACAGAAGATCCTTTTTTGATGGTTCTTTTTTTGCTCTGGTTGTGTTAGGCTTGCACCATAGATAGCCCCAATCTGTCATCTTTGCTAATAGATATCTCAACTTTGTTATCCATGCTTTTTGTCAAGACAAGATGTCATTCTTTGACCCAGCTAGCTACAGTCTGCTTACCACATTTATTTATATGAGATACAACATTCTGCATTGGTTTCTTCCTTTCAGATGCATTTTAGTGTCCAAAATGGCAAATCAGATTCTTGGGAACTTCGAAATATTCGAGCACAAGGAATTGAAAAATGGTACTTTGGCTTAAGTTTCTTGTTAGGACAGAAGACCCTGCTCTACCGCTTCCTTTTTGCTCTGGTCGTTTAGACCCCTGCAGTAGACTGTCATCACTTCAACTTATAGCCTCTCTTTCTCTCTCTCTCTCTCTCTCTCTCTCTCTCTCTCTTTATTTCAATAAAAGTGTGGCATTGAACAAGGACATGACCAAGGTGGAAGATCTAATTAAGATGGAGGAGAAATTTGATGTCATCATCAAAGACAACAAGAGATTGACAGACTCGACCATCACCTCCATCATCAAACGCCTATCCAAACTTGAGAAAGAAGCGTGAAGCTTGGGGAAAAGAGAAAGAAGACCGGGAGATGGAGAGAATAAAGGAAAGAGAAGAATGGCTCAAGAGGCAAGAAGATTGGATAGAAGACAAGAAAGCCATGTAGGAACAAATGGAGTTCCTTAAGGGCTCAATTTCATCCTCGGAAGAAGGTGAGCTTAGAGCCGACAGGAGGGAAGCTCTTAAGTGAAGAGAAAAACATCAAGAAAGATCCAAAGGAAATAGCACATAAAGAAGAAGCCCTCATCATACACATACACACTGCCATAGAGGAGGAAAGGATGAGACAACCCTACATCTTAATGTGTGTGTCATGGGCATAGTGCAGAAAGAAGGCTTCACTCCCGAGATGGATGGAATATGCAAGAAGCTCGGCTACAAGGAAGAGGTACCCCTTGTGTTCATCAAATCTTGGACGCGGGGAAAGAACTTTCGAAAAAGAGAGCTCTCATTTTGCATTTCCCCTCGGAAGGGGTAAGATCCACCTTTCTTCATAAGAGAGTGGCCTTGAGAGGACTTGAAGGCCTCCCAATTTTCCTAGATGATGATCTCACACCCATGCAAGTAGCACATCGCCGTGCATGCATGTCAAGAGTACACAAGACCCGTAAAGAGGGAAAGAAGGCTTCATACAGAGACGGTTGGCTCATTTTTGATGTCAAGGCCATCCCGTAGGGATTCATGGCATGCGAGATAGTTGAGGAGATACATCTTACAGTGTGGGATTGCAATGGCGACTTATGGATATGTCTCGAGAGGCTTGAGGAGATGAGCAAAGATAGAGATACTATTTTGTTGACAGAGACACATGAGAGCCCCCATAGGCACCTACCTCAGATGCATGGTTTTCGGTGGGAATCTAAACATAGAGATTGTGCTTGCCACCAATCTACGAGATGATCAAGATTAGTGATACTCTTTAGAGAGGGACTTCATAGTAGGATATAGATTGTTACACGTGACTCACAAGCAAGATACCTTTGGGTAAGATCACAGGAGAAGGCCATCTACATTGTGCTATGCTATTTTGCCCCTTTTGGATTGAGGTTTGCCATCATTGATTAGGAGGGCTCACCATACACCTGTTTATAAATGGAGATCACAAAATAATCTACACTAGGGAAAGTCTTACTCATGGGAGACTTGAATGCTAGGGTAGGTAGTGACATGTAACATGCATCCCACATACACTCGCATGTAACATGCACGTCACACACTATCATCCACTTCACACACGAGCTAGCTCACATATACTCAACCTAGGTTAGGGAAGAGCTTGCTTTATCTTGACATCCGACTAGCTATACTCATCTCACACATAGCATCCATACTCCAAACATATGCCATGAGCTCATTCTTGCACACCACCCACTATGGTCATAGACCTCCCCCTAGGACCATGCTGCATAATTGTTGGCAGGAAGATGAGTGTAGGTGTCTATATCACCGACTACATGTCTATTTCGTCGACTACGAGCTTAAAGGGCATTGGGAGAGATTACAATGATCGAGGCCATGAGACATATGAAGACCCTCACATGGAAGAAGAGAAAGTTTTGAGGAGGCACAAGAACGTGAGCTATGCCACCTATTTATGCCCCCCCCCCCCCCCCCCCCTCCCCCCCCCCCCCCCCCCCCCAAAAAAAAAGAAAAAAGGAAAAAAAAAAAATCCTTTTCACCTCCCCCCACCCCCCATTTTTTGGTCGATAGGGTCCTTTCTCCTCCCTTTTTTTTTAAAGCATGTCTAGCACTATGCTTTCTAAGTTTTGTCTTTCTTTCTACTCTAGGCTAGAGGTGGGGGAATGCAATATCATGTTTTTCATAGAGAGACATGAGAGCTCAGAGTGATGATGGATCTCAAATATGAGATTATAATGAGGAATATATACCATCACAATTCATGGGAAAGGGTGACAAATCTTGAATATGAGATTATATTGAGGAATATATATTGTCAGAGTTCAGTTCATGGTAAAGGGTGACAAAAAACTATGGAAATCTTGAATATGAGATTATAGTGAGGAATATGTACAGTTTCATATTTGTTAGGGTATTTTCCACTCGTAAGCCACCATTCTCCTTTATCTCTATGGATGTATGAGATATTTATTGTGCTAGTGCAAGGTTTCCAACACTATACATTGATATATGAGCTCCTATGGAACATATGATAGCATTAATGACATGATGAATGAATGCAGGTATATTGATGCTAGAGTTGAACACACCATGAGGCAAATTCACATGCAACTAGCATTACTATGAAGGCCATTGATTGAAAAATGCTGGGTATTTAGGTTATTAGATGGGATTCACGTTTTTGATAAAGAACTCTATTCCATGAAGTTCTTTTAGAGTGTTTAAAGCATACAACCACTGTGAACTCCAAACCATGGTATGCTTACACATGGGATCTACATGAAATTCTAGGGAAGTTTCTACATAAATACCTTTGGTAATATAAACCTAATTGTGCCTTTCTTTATTTATGGGAATAATCAAATGATTTGAACACAACCAACCATGATTGAATGCTCAATCAAATATATATTGACTATGGTTGCCTTTTAAATATTGTCAACACAATTTTTTTTTTCATTATTTCTTGGATCATGTCCTTATTGTTGATCATACACACATGGACCTTTGGTAATATAAACCTAATTGTGCCTTTCTTTATTTATGAGAATAATCAAATGATTTGAGAACAACCAACCATGACGGAATGCTCAATCGAATATATATTGACTATGGTTGCCTTTTAAATATTGTCAACACATTTTTTTTTTCATTATTTATTGGATCATGTCCTTATTGGTGATCATACACACATGGACCACATACAGATTCGACTATCCACAGAGTAAATGGGTAACTACAACTGGAGGAACACTATGATTGACCATGTTGTGGTCATTCTACATGAAGAAACTGCAAAGATAACACACAACTGCCATTCCTATATGAGATAAGTAAGCAAATTTAAGATGGGCCTTCTCCAATGATCACGTTTGAACTTCATTAACTAATGAAGGGAGCACAATTACCAAAGAAATTCTATGGTAGATTCATATTTTCACAAACCTTTATTATCCTTGTCAAAGAGTGTGCCCTACAAGAAGTGTGCAACAGAAAATCCCTCATATAGTGATGTGTACTATATCCATTCACTAGATGAGTGAATGAAGTTTAATGCCATAATGTTCTATGAGAAAATTTTTGTCAATGCTGGTAATCTCCTTTTGAAATTCACATTGGTTAGATAAATCAATGCATATGCATGAATGCATATCATGTATGTATGCATTTTTGTGCATATACACATACATGCATACATACCTACCTACATACATAC